>JAMWYP010000332.1:0-449466 GCA_025563575.1 Acacia pycnantha | reverse complement strand
CCCTTGAGTTTTACATTTGATTGCTTCGCTTGTTCATTGAATTATATTATTTATAATAATCGAAATAAGAAGGAAAGAAAGAAGCAGAGATATCCCAACCAGAAGGTTTTTTTTTTCCTTTTTTTATCGTCACACACACAAAACATTAGCCTTTGCAATCTCGTGACCTGTGAAATCAAAACCGGGAGGAAGAATCTTACGGGTGAAGAAATAGTATTTCCGACCTTTTACTTTAGTAGGTGCTCTGCCACAAAAGGTTTGATTGCAGCAAGTGATATCGTTGAAATATGAATTGACCGGAGAGAAGGAAAAAGTAATGGATGAGGCATCCGTAGCAGGATTTGGATGGTGAAATAGCAGACTTTCTCTGCTTCTCAAGTGACATAGTCAACAGTTTGGTGTACCATTTGTTTTGTTTATTGGGAGCCACAATCCTTTAAATTTGGTTCGAAACCAACCACGATCCTTCAACCCCCGTTCAGTCGTAGAGCGATCATAGGGTTTCCAAGTCAAATGGAAACCAGAGCACATTCCTACTCCTATGACACAGTGGACTGAGCGGTTGAAAGTTGAAAATGTACTGTCACTGTCTGAGAGGGCAAAAGTACTATGGGAAGTATGAACCTAACCACGCATTTACGTTGCATAATCTGAATAAAGTCAATAGGACGCATGCAAATCCAACAGGTTTAGTTACTTAATTCGCTGTTCATCGAAGTGGTTGGACACATGAAGATGCGAACATCACATGTGCTTCTTGCATTTTGTAAAAATAGCATCTCAGGTTTTACGGAACAAGAAGGAAGTCAAGTAAAACAAAAGGAAGGCTTTAACTGGGGCAATGTTCCAGTTTACTGCAAAGAATACAGACACGGAACACGTGAAGAAGCTGCTAAGGTCCCTCAATTCTGTAGGCATATAAAAGTACACTGTACAACAATATTATTAAATCCAAAACCAAGTACACAGTCCATGCTAACGACTGGTGCCTGCAACTCAGCTCGTGACTAATGATCCATAATTAAAAGTGTCAGAGTTATGAAAGCCTAAACTAGTTTATAGACGAAGGGGACAAATAAACTAGAGAGTAACGGAGGAATTGAAGAGTGCAGTGCAATACATGGAGTCAAATGTGAGATGAAGGAACAAGAAGAGGGAGTGAGGAACAGAATAATCGGGGGAAGGCAGAGAGAAAAGTTGGAGAAGGACCACAGAAGAATTAATAAGAAGAATAATGAAATACCCAGTCCTAATTGCTGAGAAAGGAGCGAATAACAGGAAGGTAATAAAAGGAGGGGGCAATTAAAGTGGTGGGAACCCGATTCTGTGGGGGCGAGAGATGTCACGTGAAATAGCGAGAGGCAGTGAGTGAGGTTATTAAGGAAGTGGTCACACTGATAAGCCTCTAAGCTTCATAAATATGAGATGCTCTATTTTGTGTGTGTGTGTGTGTGTGTTTTACTGTTTCCTGAGTGTTCTTCATTAGAGAGATAAGGTCTGAGCTTTTAGTAGAATCAAAGAGAGAACAAACCAACTTTACAGCTGCCCAGTGAGCATGCCTAGGCTAGACTGCTGCTTTAACCCTTAAAAATAAATGCATGGGTGGCTCTCTGTCTCTCTGTTTTGAGTAATCAGCTTCCATATGCTCCTGCTTTCTTTTTCCTCTTGTACCAATACCTATTCCTATGGCCATGAAACCACTCTTCCCCCCCTAATGTCTTCCCTATCTCCATAATTCCTTCCTTTCCTTAAATTCATTCCTAGTGGAGGCCACAGCTTATGTGACTTTCATAGGAGTGTAGGTCATGGATCAACTAGAGAGAAAATAAATAAATTATTCATCAAGCATCATGTCAAACTGAAACTAAATTGTTCATTTGGTCAGAGCTCACGAATATCCCGACTCCTTCTGTCTTGTACATGCGAGGACTAGCAGAACGAGAAGTATATATACAGTCCACAAAGTTTGTTGCTGGTGTACAGGTATGAGTTGGGCATACAGACGAGTGATGCACTTATGTTGGATGGGTTATAATTTCTACAAATTAAGGACAAATCCTATTTTCTTGGGGATAAGTCCGGGTCCGGGCCAGCAGCAATAGGTCGGGAGGTGTTCTGGGGGGACTTGATCCAATAAGATGGACCCAAAAAAAACGAGATGGCATATGTATGAATATCGTGCACCATTGCAGTCTTGCATATCTTTCTGAATAATGTCAAGGTAAGAACTTTAGTTAATTGCCCAAATGTTTAGACAAATTTATATCAATTAAACATCTGTCCTCTCTTGTTGTATTATATGACGCGTAATTTGTGATGTGCTATAGTATACTATGGATGATCCTATAATCATCAATGAATTCATTGAGGTTTAAGTGTCAAAGTGAAATCTGTTTTGATCCAACGAGATGAGAAATCATGATGTGATCAAATTACACCAGATTTAATTTGTTACTCAAAAAAGTTAAACCGGATTTGGACTTCATTGGGGTCAAGTATGAGTGTGAATTGGAAAGTGTTAAGCCTCCTCAGATGTGTGTGTGTGTTTAACGAATTTTCTATATTTAGTGTTATCTATTGCGAGTTATAACAACCAGATGAAATTTCTGTACACGTTGTCGAAGTTTATCCTCTTTGGTTGTCGAAAACTCATTGTACTGATCACTGGATACAGTGAAAATGTCAAAGTAATGCAAAATGAGTTTCCTCTGAATTTACTAGAAAGAAATTCCACACTTCCCAAAAAAAGCAGCATAAAAAGAATAAATAAATTTAGTGTCATATGATTTTGAATCAAGAAAGTGAGTTCAAGTCTACTGATATTTCTTCTCAATCTGCGATGAAAAAACACAAAACGAACTCTAGATTTTTGTGACGTTTTTGCCCCCCGATCCCAACGATGTTAGTTATATATAAGGAGAGCTGCACAATGAAACATGCTTAGTTAACCTACAACAAAACTAATTCATTCTCCAAGGAGACAGTGGAATGGTTTTGGTATTTGTCAAGCTACAGATCCAATTTGTTTGTTATTCTTTGCCATCCATTATTTGAGCCACTTCGCCAGAAATTTCCATCAAAAAGAGATTCCACTACATATTATGTCAAACCATTACTATATTTTTTAAAGGAACTTCGCTGTGGGATTACCAAACATATATATTCTTTTGAAAGCAACTTCGCGAGAAATCTCAATCAAAGTCATTTGGAAAAAGGTGAGAAAAAGAATATCGAAGAATGATCTCAGCTTAAGTTGATAGCTGAGGCTACCATCTGATGATACACACACACGACCAGCTGATGTATATGCATGAACATTGAAGTCAAGCCAATAACATCCAGACACGTCATAGGTGATACACAAGCTGTATCCAGGCTGTCAATTAAGTAGTGTCCCCGGTTGGGCTTAGCGGAATGATGCAATTGGGCTCACGTGGTGATACACTACTTTATATGCAACTATTTGCATTATTAGTTAGGACGAAGCTCTGGATACCGATGAACAAGAAAAAAAAAAACTATTTGCATTATTAGTATCAATTATGAAAGAAGACTAACACACATTCAACATATCAATTGCACTTTTATTGTTGCGTACACACTGGGGATTCTAGTTCACACTAATCTATGGATTGTATTACATATAAATACAACAGAAGGCAAGCCTGACCCTTGGCTTATACGGCAAGAGAAAACAAATAACAATTATATATGTATGCACTTACCAGTCTAGAAAACCGTGTAGGTCACTCAAATCAGTACCCACGTATGGGTACCAAAACATTTGGGGGGCAATGTCATAAGCAGATGTATTTTCCACTAAAAATGGCCTGCTCCAAAAATCGCTACTTATTAATTCTTGTGATGTTTCCCAGCAGGAAGCAACACTAGCGTCCTGATCTTCCCCGCAAGACGTGATGGTTGATTGTGCAAGTGCAACGCTTGAGTCTGAGTGGTTTTCTTGGGTGGTGCAGCTATCGCGTGTTTCTGAAGAAGCCGGCCATACCCATGAGCTTTCCAGTATATGGTGATGACTCTCTGATTCAGAACCCACAAACTCACTTGTCCGTTCAGATTCTGTATAATCAGCCGTCTTCAAGTATATCCCCTCCTTCCCAGTGTCACTGTGGTTTAAGTTCTTTTTGAGGTGGCTGTGCCAGTGGTTCTTTATATCATTGTCCGTTCGTCCAGGTAGTTTCTCAGCAATCAATGACCATCTGCCAAAACACGCAACACGGGCCAACAACTTTAGAGCGAGTTTAAGAGAGAGAATCACTGGAAATGAACTGCAAAATATAGGTAGATACATACTTATTCCCAAGTAGTTGGTGGTATTTGATAATGAGTTCCTCCTCCTCTTGAGTGTAGTTGCCGTGTTTTAGATTTGGTCGCAGGTAGTTCATCCAACGAAGTCTGCAACTTTTTCCGCACCTCGCTAAACCTGTTGGAAAATATGTATATAGCATAAGCGGAGCGTTAAATCTTTAGAAATATCCCGAGGAAGCTCATGAATTAGAGTGATCACCGAATCATAATCGTCATCGTCAGTGGTAATAATTAACTAACACCGAGTGAAATTTTTGTTTGTTTGAAGTTGAAGTGCGTATAAATTAGCATCAATCAGAAATAGAGAGAGACCTGCAAGCTTGGGGAGTTGCCGCCAATTGGTATGACCATGTCTCAGAACAAAGGCTCTCAGTTTTTCATCCTCTTCTCTACTCCACGCACCTTTCTTCACTCCATTTTTGTCGTAAAAGGGACTTCTCACCATCTCTCTGCTTCGACCATATAACAGTATATCAGACAAACAAGTATGTGGGTATATATGCCGGCGTCCTCGCCTTTGATATATATATATATATCCGATTAATTGTACAACAGAAACTTGCAGTGAAAGAAACTGGTGCAGCAGATTGCTGCCAGTGTATGTATATCACAGAATGGAATGAGAAAACGGGTGTAAGAGGCAGTGTTGGGGGATAATTCGGGCAAATAAATAAATTAAAGGGTAACGAAGGAGTCGCAAATCAATGTGAAAGCGAAGACTTCTTTATATAAAAGGAACGTAGACTGTGAACGCTTGGTAAAAAGAAGATGCGCGGCATTGTTAAAGCAACAGGAACATCAATTTGAACTTTTTTTGAAAATTATTACTCCTTTCTTCCTTAAATTGTATTATAAACTTTGTCTTAAAAAAAAGGAAAAAAGATTACTCTCGTCATCGATTACTTTAATTTAGCGATGGAGGTAGCGCCATTATTTCCGATGTTCTCTATCACTGTCACTGTCACTGTCACTGTCACCCCACTTCGCTGAGATATTGTTGTGTTGGAACCATTTTAGGAAATAACAACATCTCGATTCTTCCACTCCTGTATATGAATATGATTCCACGGAATAAAATTACGCACAATTATTTCTAGTTTAAAAAAAAAAAATCATGTTATTGTGATGAGCTGTCTTGTCTCCCAATGACAACAGTATCAACACGTGGTCCCATGTTTTGTCCATGGTGATTTATGAGCACAAGATATATCCACTGTACTCTGTACTCTATAAGGCATCAACTACCAATATTTTTTGGTCTTTATTATAAGACACCAACTTACTTTAAATAACTCATTTATTATTATTTTTCCATTATACCCTCATTTTTAACTAATTCATTTAAACCTACATCATTAAAGTAGGGGTAAAGTTGAAAACATTTATTACTTTTAGACCTCATTAATGACTTAACCTCCATTCCTTTGTCTACGAGAAATAATAGTTGGTGCCTTATAATAAGGATAAGGACAGATGGAGTAGCTTTTCACTTTTTAGGCTAGAAAAATCTTTGAATAGTGAAATTATATTTGCTACTTGTGCAATCACACATGATCATAACATGAGAATATAATTTAATCTAAGCTCAATAAATTTAATCAAATAATAATATCAATATAAAATATATGATATCTCAATATGAGAATATATCAAATATTAATATAAAATATAATACCTTCTTAACAAATAGTATCTCAACCCTATTATAAGAGTTATTTTTATTTAAACTCACACTTATTTCACATATTCATCAATATAAATCACCCCTATAAAAGATCTGAAAAGAGCCGATTGCATCGAATTCGTTTTTATATTTTTATATGGAAACAGCAAATTACAATCCGATGGGAAAATCTTGACAGAATATTTTTTTTTTCTTTAAAGTCTGCCTTTTTTACATAGGTGAGGCCCAAAGGAGATAAGTATGAAGAAGGTAGGGAGGAAAGAGGGATCAGTGGGGGTACACTGTTGACTGTACAGACTGATTAAAATGGATGACGCTGGGTGTCCAGCCGAAGCTTATGACGTCATAGGATATGATGTCATTGCTAATCGTATGGTCAATCAGCGATTTTATTATTGATTAGGAGCTTTATGAGTTTATCTCCTACTTGGAACGCACTACACGAATTTAGTACTGCGTTCCCTGTCTTTTGTAAGAAACTTCCACCAAATCTCTGAAAAAAAAAAATTAACTACCAAATCACACCGAAGATGTTGTAATTTCATTTATTTATTTTACAAATAAATATATTTAACTTAAAAATCTCGTATATGTTTTATAAATAATCACATCTGACTTATAAAGTGAGCATACAATTGTCTTTTTACTCGTAAGTTATAATTTAAGATTAGTCTTAAGGGCACATTAAAATTTCAAAAAGTTTTGGGCTACCTATTTGATATTGGGATAAAATTACGCAATCTAAGAAACAAGGGGGTCTGGGTTTCAAAAATCTTCGTCGCCAGAACAAAGCATTTATTATGAAACTATGCTGGAGTCTCTTAACAAAGAAAGATGCCCTCTGAGTTCAATGTTTGCGGTCCAAATATAATTGTGGTAACCTGTACCTTCCTAATATCTCCAGAAAGAGGAACTCCTCATCTGCTTGGAAAGCGATTGTTGAAGTTTGGGATAATTTTCTCAGTGGTGTTGGTAAAAAGGTAAATAACGGGCGGGTACCAAGTTACGGGTGACCTCTGGCTTCCTCTTGCTCAACCTATCTTATCCTTTATTCAGTTTCTCTCATCTGTCAACAAAGATGAGACGGTTAGGGATCATCTTCTGTCAAATGGACAATGGGACTATCACAGATGGCTTGGAGTTCTTCATCCAGATATTATAAACATCATTTTACAACTGAATCCTCCCTGCAACAATTCCCCGGATTGCTTTACTTGGAGAGCAGCAAAGGATGGGAGTTTCTCTGTAAAATCAGCCTACCAGTATCTCTCTGTCGGTGAAGAAGCAAGTACTAATAACCACGGGCCCATGTGTGGAAATGGCGACTTCCCGAGAAAGTTAAATATTTTATGTGGCTAGTGGGTCATGAGAGACTTGTCACCAACTCTCTTCGGGCCGGAGGGCCTTACCAACGATAATGGTTACCCTTTTCAATGCAATAGTGAGGAAAGTGTGATTCACATACTTCGAGATTGTGAGCGTGCTAGAAATTTGTGGAAATTGATTTTAAAACCTAACTATTTCTCTCAGTTTTTCTCGGCGGCTTACGGGTTTGGCTTAATCGGAATATCGTGCACAAGCTGGCAAAGGGAGATTTCGAACTTCTCATGGACAAGAATCTTTAGCTTGGGGTGTTGGATTCTTTGGACAACCAGATGTAAATTTCTATTTCAGGGAGAGAGCACAGAAACAAGGGAGATCTTCACCGGTGCAGCTACCTTCTGATGGAAAATGGAGCAAATGAAAAGCTAAACCACCAGATTTTCCAACTGGACAAGATCGAGGAGAAATCATGGACTCCCCCTCTTGAGAACACGGTCCGCATTGATGTGGACGGATCGGTGCTTCAACAACACCAAGCAGCGTGTGGGGGAGTATTAAGAAATACTCAAGGGGATTGGTTGATGGGTTTTTACAAACCCCTTGGCCTACTTTCTGTTATTGAAGCTGAAATTTATGCTATCATGATAGGGTTACAGATCGGTCTTCAGATGGGGTTATAGAGAATTGTCATATACTCCGATTCTCTTGATGCCGTCAATATCCTTATGAGAGATTGCCCTACTGATCATCCCCTTAAAGACATTGTTGAGGCGACTAGAGACCTTCTGTTCCAAGACTGGGACGTGAAGCTTCATCACACTTCTAGAGAAAACATCTATTGTGCTGATTACATGGCCAAG
Organism: Acacia pycnantha; assembly: GCA_025563575.1. Classification (NCBI taxonomy): domain Eukaryota; kingdom Viridiplantae; phylum Streptophyta; class Magnoliopsida; order Fabales; family Fabaceae; genus Acacia; species Acacia pycnantha. Next base: position 441,273 of record JAMWYP010000332.1, on the reverse strand, counting down.
GAGGGCCAAAGTGTTGTCATTGGTGCTGACGTGGTTATGATTCCAACTATCCCCAGAGGTTGCCTGGATATAGTTTTGAAGGATAAGCAATCCTGTATCTCTTAGTATCTTTCTACTTGTTGTATTAGGGGCTAGAATCCTATAATCTAGTTTCGATTTCACATTTTCAAGCTTCGGCTTGCCTTTATTATCCAAAAAAAAAATATAGAGGGGAACCAATGAGATTTTCTCAATACTATAAGTCCCTTTTTTTTTTTTGCCAACTTATGTCTTTACTTTATAAAGATTGTGTGTATAATAGGGTGAGCAAGAAAAGATACGAGACACATCTAATTAATTGGGGGAAATATTGCTTTAAATTTCTTTTTGACCTTAACTTTGCATTAACTTTTTTGACAAAGCCAAATTATTACTTGTATATGAGACCAACATATATAAAATATTTTTTTAAGATTTTTTTTTTTTAAATTGAGATAAAACTCCTTTTGTATATATTTTTTTGGGAAAATTGCATTTAAATATCATTTGAATTTGTAAAACCCCCAAATGTCTATTAAATTTGTTAAACGACTTAAAAGTATCAAAGACCATATTGAGATTTTCAAATTTGGGTGAATTTACCTTTTTTCCCATAGTTTTGAAATAAATTTAAAAAAAAATGACCCTCGTCGAAGGGCCACCGCGGCCGGCCGGCCCTCCGACCATCAGACGGCTTGTAACCGTTGGCACCTGGGCTCCGACCACTGGCAGCCTGAGATCCGGCGATGGTTTTTTTTTTTTGGTGCTGAATCTTCTTTTTTTTCAAAAAAAAATTAAAAGATTTAATGAAAGTGAGAAAGGTGGGGTTTGAACCACCCCACCTTCATGGGGGGCCAAGTTGCCCAACTTGGTTTCTTTAATATATATATATATATATATATATATATATATATATATATATATTAACAAATATATATATATTCTTTTTAACATTTTTTCCATCAACAAACACTCTTTAAATCTCATTACAGAATTTGTAAATATCGTTAACGAATTGGTAATTCCCATTACAATATTTGTTATAATTGACCCTTATTTGTTGTTTCATGAGAGATACTGAAAAACATGACGAAAGCACTGGTAATTACCATTACTAAACTTGTAAATACTGTTAACGAATTGGTAATTCCCATTACAAGATTTGTTATAAATCATTTACGTTTTATTAAGACCACACCCTTCATTGACAATAACATTCCTGATTTACAAACACACATTGTTCGGTCTTGTGAATCCATTATATATATATATATATATATATATATAGGGAAAAATATTTCTCCAGTCATTGGAAATAAATTATCTCCAGTGACCCCCAAAACTACGTCGTTTTGGATTAATGAAGGATGTTTCTATAATTTTGCACCCTTCATTAATTCACCTAAAATTACGGAAACACCTTTCATTAATCCAAAACGACGTAGTTTTGGGGGTCACTAGAGACAACTTATCTCCATTGACTGGATAAATCCTTTACCCATATGTGTGTGTGTAAATATATATTTATATATTATATATAATTTATAAGATAGACTAATTAATTTCATAGATATTATTTATAAATATATATTTATTATATAATATAATGAGATTCACAAGATTGTGTGTGTATTATATAATATATATATTATAATATATATTTATACACATATATATAGGATTCACAAGACTAAACAATGTTTGTTTGTAAATAAGGAATGTTATTGTCAATGAAGGGTATGGATCACCTATCCCGATCTCGACTTCACGTCTCTTGATTCCTCCCTCGTTTCTCCTATCAATCACTTAGAGCCTTGTCAGCATGTTTGGTTAGAGGGGAGGAAATTGGAGGGGAAGAAGGATATTGATCAAATTGTCATTATTGAGAATAATATTCTTTTTTGTTAAGAGTGTATTTTTGAAATATTGAAAAAATTTCACGAGCAGTTTAATCAACATAAGCTAAAAAATTTATCCCACCTCCCTCCCTCCAAACCAAACCACATCAAAATAGGGAATGAAGTGGGAGAGGGCGTCAAAAGGTTTGAAATTTAATAGGGAAATCCAATTTCAGCGGGATAAAAGGGGAGATTCATCTTTTAGACCAATTATAATAAAAATAAGGTCTTAAAAGTTAACTTTTTAGACGGATTATTCGTAACAATAGGTTTTAAAAGTATTTTTTTTATATTTACGAAATTACTACCGATTATACTTTTTAGACCGGATGTTACAAATAATACAGTCTGTAAAGTTCTTTTTATTTACGAAAATGTCACCGGTCACACTTTTTAGACCTCATATTAAAGGAACCAGTCTAAAAAGTTCTTCATATTTACGAAATTATCACCGGTCATACTTTTATAACTTGATGTTATAAAGGAACCAGTCTAAAAAGTTCTTTATATTTACGAAACTGCCACCGGTCATACTTTTTAAACTAGTTATTACAAATAATCTGATCTAAAAAGTTTTTTGTATTTACGAAATTGCCACGGGTCTTCCTTTTTAGACCTAATCCTCTATAATACAATCTATAAAGTTCCTTATATTTACGAAACTGTCACCGGCCTTACTTTTCAGACGTCATATTAGAGGAATCGGTCTAAAAAGTTTTTTTATATATATATTTAAGATACCGCCACCAATCATACTTTTCAGACCTAATCCTCTATAATCTGGTTTAAATGTGAAGGTCTAAAAATACCTTTTTGTACTAGTGTTTCCCTTTCGTTTGTTTGTGGCTCCTCTAGATGGATTTTTGACCAGTGTTAATCTTCTAGGTCAATATTGGCTTGGTATTGTTCTAAATCGTAGATTCATATATGGATAAAGGAGCAAAAATACACATGTGTTTTATCCTCAGGAGCGCCCAACACCATATATTTTTTTTGGGAGAAAAAATACACATGTGGTTACATTTTAGGAGTAAAAGTCACATCTGCCTTAAAATAGATGATGTTGACTTTGGATGATTTGACTCTCCGCTCCATCTTCTTCACCGAAACTGGAGATGATTTGACTCTCCATCTCCAGAGAGAAAATTGTGAGCCACATTCAGCTGCTCGAGATTGACCATACCTCTAATGATGTCTGGCAGAGGACCCAGCAGCTGATTAATGCTCACATCGAACACTGTTAAATTCTTCTGCCATGGAACCTGTTGTTTGCGAGGACGATGACCGACACCGAAGAGTTCCCAAAATTGTCTGGAAGATTGAACGCAAACCAGTTGTTGTTAATGAAGATGGCATCCAGATCCTTGTTGAAGAGTTCTTTCGGTACGGTCCCTTCAAATTCATTATACCTCAGATCCAAGAACTTGAGTGACGGAAGACTCAAACCACCTCCAAGAACTTGCCGGCGAACCTATTGTTATTAAGATCCAGTTCAAAAAGCAGTTTCAGTGTATGAAACTCATGGGGAATAGTACCACAGAACCTGTTAGAGTTAATGTGGAACAGAGCAAGATCAGCAAGAAGCCCATGGAAACCGCAGTGTAGTTACAGACATTGGGTCTAACCCAATTAGCAGTGAAATTTCTGGGATCAGAGTGAATGGCTTCCTTCCAGGCTTGCAAAGCGATGTAAGCATTTCTTATGCGATCATTTTCAAAAAAATTTGTGTATTTAAGTATACCATTGCTGGGATTTCTTTTACTCTCTGTCCTAATCCGTTTCGGCAGATTGGTCATAATGTAGTTATTGGGAAGAATTGTATGATTTGTGGGCAAGTAGGGATTGCGGGTTCAGCAACGTATGTTATCATAACTCATTTTCTTAAGATCATTGGTTTTTAAATATTAGATTGATATTTATGGTGAACTTCATTTTCAAAATAATTCATGCTGAAGCTTTTGAATTTTTCAAGAGTTACAACTTTGTCTGATATGCTACCCTTCAGCATAGGTGATTATGTGACTATGGGGGAAGAGTAGCTGTGCGAGATCATAGAAGGGTCGACGGTCACGAGCTCTCCTCGGTCACCGAACTGATCTCTGTAGTAGAGAAGTTGACATTGCATGAGAGTGGGAGCTGCATTGATGGTGGTGTGAAGATGGTGTGAAGTAGAGAGAAATAATGTGGCTAGAAAGAAGGGAAGAAGAAGAGGAAGTTGAGAATAGAATCAAGAGAAGTGGCAGCAAAACCATCACCTTCAGTTTCAAAAGTTGTTTTGCCAACTGGAATTACAGTTTCGGTGAAGAAGATGGAGAGTCAAATCATCCAACTTTAACGGTCAACATCATTTATTTTAAGGCAGATGTGACTTTTGCTCCTAAAATGTAACCACATGTGTATTTTTACTCCAAAAAAAACATATGGTGCTGGGCGCTCCCGAGGGTAAAGCACATGTGTATTTGCTCCTTTACCCTTCATATATTTGTGTTGGTTTCTTTGCCATCTCCCCTTCTCACTAGTGCTGGAGCTCATATGTTGTTGTGGGGGCTTTTCAAATCATCACATGTGTTGGATTTCTACTGTTTTCTAGCTTTTTTCATTTTGTTGTCTGTAGTTTGTCTAGACTTTTGTGGTGTAGATGTGTAATGGACTAATGGTTTATGTACTTATGTCAGACTCTGGGAAAGGCATACAACACAAGGGAAAAGTGTAACACCCAAAATCTTGGCCAAAACACTTGAAATATCTCTAACAAGGATGATCAACATCCAAATCATTAAAATACATAACTAATTCAAATTTAAATTCATTTTAGAGTCAACATAAAATTCCCAAAATATTTACAGTGTCAAAATAAATTTCTAAAATATTTCAGAGTTGATAAATTGCAGAAATATTATAGTCATGACAAATACAAATGACATAACATGAACTATAGGAGTACAAAAGAGCCTTCAAGGCCCACTCTATTAGTTCTTTCCCTTGCTCCTTACTAGAACAATCACCTGAAAATTGTTATTATAGGATGAGATTCGACATCTCAGTAACTACTGAAAGTTTCTACCGTACACAAGCAAATCACATATGACAAAAAGCAGGAGCTGATTACATATATATTTGTATATACCATAATTTCATCCATCATAAATTATCAATATGTCAATGTGAAACGTACTATTATACAATATGCAATATGCAGCCTCCTTATATCACCGTCCATCCTCAACCGCTGACTGGAGCCATAGGCTAACACATAGTCCAATAGAAACTCATCCGTTTGACTGGATTGTCCCAAGCTCACCAAAACTTAAGATACACCCGGTCAAAGGTATAGAGCTTAAGCATGGACTATGGCTCCCTTACTTAAAACAATACAACTAAGGAGGTGTCACATATCTCACAACTCTAATGCAATCCCGGCTAAAGGAAAACATGGAAGAAGGGACCCTGACAAGTGTCATCCACTGTGCATAGAGTGATGACATACCACGTGGTAAAAGATCTCAACATACAAAAATCCCTCCTTACTCCAACCCATCACAAATACAGCCGCCATGACAAATATGTTCAGTAACAATAAATCATGCTTCAATTCATATAAAATATCAATTTACACTACATACGCATATACATATGATTCCTTAAATTTTTAAATAAAATATAATTACTCACAATCACACACAATTTACAAGTATATGGAAGAATATTCAGAGTTACCTGTTACTTCCTAGCTTGAAGGTAATTAAATAAAAGTTACTCCAAAGTTCTCAATGAGAGTCTACAAACATTAAACATGAATATCTATCAATATTGTACTCAAAACTATCCTAAATTTTCTCTAATACTACTCCAAAGCCTTAAGCTACCCTCTAAAAATTTTATCAATAACAACCTATTTGTTAATTATTATTTTATGATATGGTACAGAAGGCAAAAGATTTTAATATGAAACCATGTATGTGTGTGTATATATATATATATATTTTATTTTAAACACATAACTGCAAAGTTTTTCCTTATACTTTCTCAAACACAATGACATAAATTTCCCAAGTGTAGTGACGTTCTCACATCTATATAACACAAATAAGCTTTGGGTTCTTTATTTATAAATAATCCTCAAGTTCCTTTTATTTATATCCACAGCGTCTTTGTATAGATGTAAGTAAAGTTTTAGTTTCTTATATATATATATACACACACACACATACTTAGATCAGCAAGTTTCCTTTTGTTTTCTACAAAACAATAAGCAACAATCTGGCTCTATAACCATCATTCACGTTTCTATGCTTCATTTACATCTATAGACCAATATATATATAGATCAGTAGATTTTTCCCAACTAGCGATGTATCTATATTATTATATACAAGCCACGCACACACTAAAGTCTTTCCACTCTGTTTATATCTAAAAGCAAAATCTTTCCCTTTTTGTTTTCATTTGCAGCGACATCATGACAGCAACAATATTTGTTTTATATAAACATAGCTTCTCATTTCTTCTATCTCATACCTATATATGTATATACATATACCAAAACCGACGCATACCAGCCCCTGTTCATTATTCTTATTGCAGAAAACTCACATGGAATTATAGCTACTCTCTCAACGGTTTCATACTCAAAAACTCATGTTGGAAACACATAGAAAACTAAGATAAAAGCTAGGCTTGGTGATTACCTCCGGTTGCAGGTTTTTACGATGGAGGTCCAGCTTAAACCACCACCCCTGTTACGGCAACGTTATGCAGAGAAAAAAAAAAGTTGTAGCAAACTCTCTCTCTTCTCTCTCGAACTCACGGCTTTGTTCTCATCTCTCTCTGCTGCTCTTTGGGTTACTATGAGCAATGGTATATATATAAGAGAGATTAAGGGTCCAGTCCGAGGATGAAGGGGAAAGGACCGAGGGGTATACGACGTGCGTCTCGAAAAACATGGTGAGGGTATGGCGTTGCGGTTTTGCGTGTGCAGTTGACTAGCCGAAAGTAATTAATGAGTTCTGCTCCATTGTGTTTTACGTGATCTGCTTTCTTTCCTCACGTGTTATGAACTGAAAATTTTAGGAAACGGGTTGAGCTCACCCACAATCTAAGGACAGGGCGTTTAGAGCTCAGTCCGCAGGACATACTGGAAAGAGAGTACACATGCCTCCACCTCTACCAGCGTTTCCACGGCTTCCCAGACCCCTAGGATGCCTTCCCCAGCGCCTTGACCAACGCAGGGATCGAACCCCCTCCCTTGAGGTGAGGAAGTCCGACCCCTTGCCAGTTGAACCCAAGGACGAGGGGTTCTTTCCTCCCGTGTTGCAGTTGAGATAATAGATTAAATTAGGGTTGTCCAAAAAACCCGAGGTCCGGTTGGTCTGGCCCGGTCCGGTCCGACCTGACCTGGTCTAAGGCAAGCAAAAAAATGGTCTGAGACAATTTGACCGGACCGGACCGGACCAAATTGCTCGGGTTGGACCGGACTTCGGTCCAGGGGCTTAGACCCCCTAGACCAGTCTGGTCTGACCCGAGGTCCTTTTTTTTTTAATCACCACTATATTAAGCCACTTACTGGAGTCTTGACATCTTAATGTGCTTTTTAATTTATAGGAATCACTTTTCACTATGTCACTTTTTATTATTTTAGGAAGTCAGGTGAAATAAGATTTAAAATATTGCATCCCAAGAAAGCAAAAAAAAAAGAAAAAAAATTAGAAAAAAAACTTTAAAAAAAAAAGCTGGACTGCTTGGACGGGTCCAGGCAGTCCAGCCGGTCTCAGTCCGGTCCAGCCCGAGCTCGGGCTGGTACCAAACCAGACCAGACCTTGGGCTGATTTTTTCAGCCCGAGGTCATATCGGGCCAGACCTCGGGTTGACCTCTAACCCGGTCTGGCCCGGTCCTTGGACAACCCTAGATTAAATTGGAGGTAATGATTAGGCCTTGGGTTATATGTGGGCTGGTTAAAGTAAATGAATTGGTTTGTTGTGTCATCCATTGTTATCACGTGTTGGATCAAGGGAGTTTAATGGGTTGAAGTATTTGGGCTGAAACAGATTAATGCATCATGGGCTTGTATTGCTGTTGGGCTGAATAAAAATGAATTGGGTTTGATGATTTAATTGGTTGAAGTATTATTATTTGTAAGGGTTAAGGAGCAATTTTACACATGAGCTTTTCCCCCAGGAGCGCCCAGCACCACGTGCTTTTTTCTGGAGCAAAAGTACCCGGCGGTGGTGGTCGGCCGGCAGTGGTGGGGCCGGTGGTGGAAGGGTATTTTTAGTTTTTATTATTATTTAAAACTAAGGGCAAAAGGGTAATTTTCATTTAAAACCAAGGGCAAAAAGGTAATTTTCATTTAAAACTAGGGTTAAGGTGCAAAAATAGACATATACTTTTTTCAAAAGAGCGCCCAGTGGCAAATACTTTTTTCAGGCGCAAAAGTAGACACGTGGTTACAAAAGTGGAGCAAAATTAGCATTGGCCAGTTAGTTGACCGTTAGTTTGACCAAAAACATTAACATGGATGCTGACTCAGCAAATTTTTATCCTAGTTGGCAGTGAAAGAAGAAATTTAAAAAAAAAATTGCTGACTCAGCAAATTTTTGACCGTCCTTTAATCCTCTTCCATGGAAATAAAAAAAAAATCACCAAACCCAGCACATATCTGTCCATTATTGAATCCTTCTTTCCTCCAATTAGCTCGGTGCCTCTCTTGGGATTCTTTCAATCGATCGAGAAACGCCAATGGCACTCGAATGCCGTATCGGAAATGAGATCTCAACAAGAAAAGAGATCTGACCAAGCAATCATCAGCAGCAAAGCCACCATGCACTCGGTGCCTCTCCTGGGTTTCTTTCAATCTGATCGAGAAACGTCAATCGCAAATCATTTTTGGCTTTTTTCTTCACGCGATTCTGTTCATATTTCCTGGGTATTCCTCTGATTGCGATTTTTGCTTTGTTGAAAGCTTTGTTGGTTGAATTCCTCTTCTTCTTCTGATTTCATTCTGTATTCCTCTAATCTGTGATTTGCGATTTTTGGTTTGTTGAAAGCTTTGTTTCTGGATGCCACAATTCTGGATATGGGTATGGCTTTTTCTTCATTCAATTCAACTTTTTCATTCAATTTCTGGGTATGGGTATGGGTATGGCTTCGATTTGGTTCTGATTTCTGTATGCCACAATTCGCTGGAGGAAGAACGCCTGTCGGGGGTCGTTGGAGGAAGAAGAAGATCCCTGGTCAAAATGCAAGTTTTGACCAGGGACTTAAATGAAAATTTTAAAAGTTTATAGAAGGACTAAATTAAAATTTTTGTAATGTATCCGGGGCTGAATTGTAATTTATAAAGCATTAACATCCACGTCATCGTCCACGTCATCATTTTCAGTTCAGAAAAAGTCAACTAACGGTCAATGCTAATTTTGCTCCACTTTTGTAACCACGTAGTTACTTTTGCGCCTGAAAAAAGTATTTGCTACTGGGCGCTCTTTTGGAAAAAGTATTTGTCTATTTTTGCACCTTAACCCTTAAAACTAAGGCGCAAAATGGTAATTTTCTTTTTTTTTTCTACCATCAGCGTCCACGTCAGCGTCCATGTTAGCGTGTCAGTCCAAATAAGCGCCACGTCAGCGTTCCATCCAAGTTAACGGTTGACTAACGGTCAACTAACTGCCGTGGTGCTGGGCGCTCCTAAAACGTAACCACGTGTGTACTTTTGCTCCAGAAAAAAGCACGTGGTGCTGGGCGCTCCTGGGGGAAAAGCTCATGTGTAAAATTGCTCCTTAACCCTATTTGTAAATTAGGACCATGGCTTTTATAATTGCAATTATTGGAAAATAAATAAATCCTTAATCCCATATAAGGATTTTTCTTTTCCCAATTAATTCCTCTAAACCATTAAATTCTAAAATTTCTAGGCCTACATTATTCCTGAATTTATTCTTTTTCCCAAAATAAATTAAGGGAAGAATAAGCATAACTTTCCAATAATTATTCTTATAATTCTTTTAAACCACCAATTACATAATTAATTTCCATAAAATATCCAAATCTCAAATCCCAAAATTTGGGATGTTACAAAAAGCACCAAAGTAGCAACTTTTAACAAAAATTATACATAATTGGAGCAGTTCCAAAAAAATTTCCCAAAATAAGGCAGTCAAAGGCGTCAATTGACTGACGCCTCTGACTGGTGGCGTCAATCAAATGACGCCACCACAGTCTGTGGCGTCAGTTGACTGACGCCTCTGGTATTTCCCCTGGCTCAAGTTCACCGAGTATGTATCGCCCTGGTCATCAACTTCAAACGTGGTACGCGCCACATTGAACTCCTGAACACGCATCGATGAGGCTCGCTGTCCATTCTTTCTCATGGATTCTCCAATAACACTCGAAAAATGAATTCCGTTCATTGCATCTTTTTGTGCTTTGGTCCCTCTGTTGAACCAGTAACGAACAAGTCGACTATACGTGCATTTCACCAACGATGTTATGGGCATGTTCCTCGCTCCCCTGAAAACCTTATTGATTGATTCAGACAAATTGGTTGTCATATGATCGTATCTTCCTCCATCCTCATCATAACTCCGACACCATTTTTCTTTTGGAATTCTTTCAATCCATGCAGCCACTACACTACTGTAACTGCAGAACTCGGCATACAAAGCATCAAAGTGCATTTTGTTTGGAACATACCCTGCAAAAAAGACAGAAAGACACAACATTATACGATTATAGTAAATCAAAAAAAGAACGAAAATTGGTACATCAGTTCGAGTATATTACCTAATTTCGTTAAACTTTTCTTCAACTCCTGGTCCTTGAAGCGGGTATAAAAATTGCTCGCAACATGACGAATGCAAAACACATGGTACGCATTAGGGGGCTGCCAACCAATGGCCTCATTGCGGACTGCTGATATTATGCTTTTGTGACGATCAGAAATAAGACATAGACCAACCCTATTTGTCACATATAGTCGTATGAAAGACAAAAAATACTCCCATGCTTCCTTAGTTTCACTTTCAACAATTGCAAACGCAATCGGCAGGATCTCATTATTTCCATCTTGGGCGGTGGCATTCAATAATGTCCCCATATACTTACCGTATAAATGTGTACCGTCCACCTGTATGACTGGTTTGCACCATTTGAACGCCTCACAACATTGACTGAAGGTCCAAAATGTACGTTGAAACACCCGAATCCCATTAACAACCCGTCGATTAACAATATACAGTCCATCTTGAATATTATAAACAAATCCCGGGGTAAATTGCAACATGTACTCGAACCATCTTGGCAGGAACACATATGACTCTTCCCAATCACCGTAAATCTTAGTTATTACTTTTTGTTTTGCCTTCCATGCCTTCTTGTACGAAACATGATAACCAAACACCGCAGTCACCCTTTCTTGTATCATGATCACAGGTACCGAAGGTGTTTCCTTGACCATGTCTGCAAAAAGTGTATACTAGGAATGTTATTTATGTTCACTGGTAAACACAAATAAATTCACAAAATATCAAATGGTATTGTGTATCATACCTATTATGGCCTCGGAAATAATTTTAGAATCAAGTTGTTTGTGATCTTGTGAGAGAATTCTACTCACAACTATGGTTTCCAACTCATTTAGTTACCACCCAAGTGTTGCTATTCTTTGGTTTAATTGCTCTTACTCTCCAATCGCAACCTTGTTCGTGATTCTGACATTTCATTGAGAACTTGGTTGTAATACTCTCAACCACTTGAGCTTCATGATGTTCCTTCATGCAATAATGTTTTATTGCGGCTTGCACATCATTCTTGGACCCGAACTCTTGTTTCGGATATAATCCATCTCCTTTTGCCCACGGACCCCGGCTCAAGCCTTCCACAGCCAGTATATCCTCATGTGGGTAATCTTTATCAACAGCCTCATAATGGGGAATGCCATTCTAAAACGGTGTAACATCTGTATATTCACACATAATACAGTTTATACGAAAACAAGGTAATTAACAAAATATTTTAAATAATAATACAACTCCGTAACTAACCTAATGATAACATACCAGTTTGTTGTGACATGGGATTATCATGATATTCGTCATCTGTATCACTATCATTCTGATCATGGTCATTAGCCAATAAAGTGTCTTCATCCTCTTCCTCATTGTCAGGTTCTTCATCTACCATATAGTCAATTTCTTCTCCACGCACAACGGTTGATTGAGTCGGTATTGCTACACCCTCCTCTGGCGTCTCAATATCCACATAAAACTCAGCAAATTCGGACGTAGGGTTTTCCTCGAATGTTTGCACAAAAACATCCACATCCTCATCATCAAATATCTCAAAATCCGCATATTTGCGGTTTTCACACGGAACCCTACCCGTCACTAAAGATATTATCTGATTTTGTTGCAGCTTTAACTTTTGACGGATCTTTTGAACTAAATCCTCAACGGACATGCCTCAAATAATATACATCGCTTTTCTTTCACCTTGAAAGCTCAATCCGTTTGCAACAATATTTTTAGAACCATTATAGTATACAAATGAACGAATTTGATCCATTTTTTGCAAAAACAGAAATGAAGAAACAAAATGAGGGAGATGGAGGACGGAGGAAGTTTTGCAGATGAAGCAAGGAGTGAATGAGGGAGAGTGAGTGAATGGTGAGAGAGTGAAGGAGCTAAATAGGGGGGGTCACGGGTGGGGAGTTGGGGGTCACGGATGGGGAGTTGGGGGTCAGGGGGGACAGGTCTGGCGCCTTAGTGGCGCCAGAGGGCTGACGCCAGGAGAGACTGACGCCTCTGAAGGCGTCAGTTGACTGACGCCTCTGAAGGCATCAGTTGACTGACGCCACCAGTCAGAGGCGTCAGCCTGCTGACGCCTTTGACTGCCTTAGTTTGAAAAATCTTTTGCAACTTCTCCAATTAGTTATTATTTTTGTTAAAAGTTGCTACTTCGGTGCTTTTCCCTACAACACAAGCATCCAAACTAATTCCTCATGATTTGGAGAGTCGTCATGCAAATTAAGAAGTACAACTCACATGTTTGAGTTTTTTGTAAAAAAAAGTAACATGTTCTTAATTTTTAATGTGTTGATTTGTATTGTTGAAACTTTTAATTTTTTTTAATAATGACATCGCCAGAAAAATAAAAATTAATGTTCTCTTTAATTTTTTTAAAAAAATAAGAATGACACTAAAAACAACACAAAGACGCCCCAGTGGATTTAGATTTTAAAGAGAGCAGGAGTGATATAAGTTTTTTATAAAAATTAAAATAAAATTAAAGGGTAGATACTAACAGTTTGAAGTTACAAAGAAGACTAAACAGATGGCCTCTCACTTATAAAAAACCCTCATGGTATTAGGCTATAGTCTATTGACAGTAATAAAAATTGATGTGCATTGAATAATCATATTGTAAACTTTATTATGAAAGGTAGAGGTTTAATCTTTCTTATTTGGGCCAATAGGTAGAGTCTTTATCTGGGCCTTAACAACGAACTAACTGGGACGAATTCAGAGTCCTCGTAGTTTTGGTGGCACAAAAATTAAAAGAAGTCTGCTCACTTTACTTTTCTGGGGTTGTTCTTGCAGCTAATGGAAACAAGAACAAGGAAACAAATACTACGATATATGTTGTATAAATATTATTCTTACTCCCTTGAGTTAGAATGCAGTTTGGGGGTGAATTTTGATATCAAATAAAGGTAAGACGTTTTTTAAACGGAGATTCATCTCAAGAAAAGATGTGGTAATTAAGATTGTTTGATAAGTATTCCACAAAGTTGACTTTTTTTTAGAGAGATTAAGGAAGTTAAATAAATTATTTAATCATATCATTTATTGTGTATCCTTAGATTATATATTAGTTTATTAGTCAGACTAATTAGTTTTGAAAAAAATAAAAATATTATAAAGTAATTTAATTTACTTCTTTAATCTCTCTAAAAAAACCAACTTTATCTTATACTACATCCGGTCCTAATTATAAGACCTAATTGACTTTTTTTGGAGAGATTATGGAAGTTAAATAAGTTACTTAAACATGTCATTTCACATGTTGTGTATCATTCGATTATATATTAGTATATTAGTCAAACTAATTAATTTGAAGAAAAAAATAAAAAATAAAAAAACTTTAAATTAGAGTACTTTAATTAGCTTCCTTAATCTCTCCAAAAAAATCAACCTAGGTCTTATAATTAGGATCGGAAAGAGTATTTAGAATGGGGGAGGAGGAAGGACTAATGTGGTTAAATAAAATAAGGGAATATGTGAATCACATGGCAGAATCTTCTAATAGGGATAAGCAGCAAACAAATTCAATTAATCAAAAATGGCGGCTGTATGAAGTAAAAGGGAATCGTGTCGAAAGAAGTCTGCGAAATGCCAAAGCGCGTCCATTCTAATATTCTATCTCTCTCAATACTTCTGAACTAAGCTCCACTTAATTTGACACACACACGACTCATCCTCCATATGAACTTTCTCGGCACTAGCATCAGCCCACCACTGCCCTAAACAAAACAACAAAAAAGCACGTGTTGCTTATTAACATATGCTATTTTATTCGCTGCCTAGCTTATTCATCACGTGTTTTTAAAAAACTGCGTTTGTTGGGTTCAAACTACAATATTACTCGTGTACATTAAATTAAAGTCCCATCGCTATGATATGATTTTTTGACCCCTTCCTTGTCCCTTCCCCTCCCTCAGTCTCACCTCATTTTATGACTTTCTCATTCTGTATGCATGGGTTCGGCGATAACTTTTGGCACTAACATCCCCCAAAATTAAAAACAGAAAGGCACTTGCAAAAGTCACTGAACACGTTTTGGATAAGATCTTTTGTTGTCTGTAGATTAAAACTCATATGGTATTTAAGTTTTTTTTAATAACAAAAGGCTTAAGCAGAATGAAATTTGAGAGGTGATCAATCCGCTGTGGCCATGAAGTATATATATGAAACCTACTCGAATCCATATTTCATGTTTTTCTTTATGTTCTTCTTAGGTTCTTTTTTTCTCTATGAAGCATGTAAAGAAATATTGATGACATTTTTTTTATATTTTATTTTGTTAGATTAAATTATATGTTGTATCCTGAAATATTTTTTTTCACCCATTATTTTAAATTAATTAATTTTCAATTCTGCATTTGAAAATATTTTTTCTGTAACAACAGTATCCTGAAATTTAATTAATCGGAGATATTGGGTATAAAAAATATTTCAAGATATATAATATATACTTTAATCTAAATAACTAAAATATATAAACAAATGCCATCAATATTTCTACTTGTTAGAGAAGGAAGCACATAAAAAACACGTAAAAAAAGTATGGGATGTGGATTCACCCGGCACGCCTTCACTTAATCTGACTTACCTGCAGCCCTTGTGACAATGAATCCTTATCCTTAATTCTACCTTCTCGTCCACTAAAAACGGCACAAATATCGGCCTTATCCTTAATTCTACCTTCTCGTCCCACACGTTTTATAATTAAAAAAATGCCCCCTTTTTTCTATTCTTTATTTAACCGGACCACTTTTTTGACGCTCAAATCACCAAAATGGGATTTTTATAATGACATATTAAAGAACTGGCCGACATCTATTGTCAGAGAAACACTTTATTATTAAGCAATTTAATTTTCTGAAGTGCTTAATTTTGCAATGCATTATATTATTAGTGTATTTTTAATAACAGGTTATCAATTAAATACCATATCATCATTTGAAAAGAGTCCTCTATTTCAATTCAAGCAAACATATCTCATGTTAAGACCAAAACAGAGTGATTTTTTGATATAAGCGATTCTTAATTGGTCAATATATACAAGTCAGTAGTGTTGTCAATGCCACGTACACTGCTTCCTACCCTGTTATTCTCATAAGATACTTTTTGTAAAGGTTGTTGAAGTTAGTTAAAACTATTAATTTCATCACAAATTATTATAATATTTTTAAATCATCCTTAATTTAAATCATTAACTTTTATCATTAAAATTTAAGGTCAATCATGCATGCCATCCAGGTAAATTAATTAGACAAGTAGGTATTTTCTAAATAATTCACAAATGCATGCTTAATTAACTAAATTTTAACAGGTATTTTGTATTAAGAACCACCAAACAAAATTTTTAGAAGGCATAATCTTATATTAGAAAAGGAAGAGAGTATACTTTAGGCTGATTGGGGAGAACGGAGAATGATATGCATTCTTTTCTGAGTTTAATTCATTTCATCATAGAGAAGTGGTCGAAATAAGTGAAAAACTTAAGAGATGCTTCGTTATTTTGTTGTTATACTTACGTACAATTGCAAATTGTTAATAACTGATTTATACGTATCAATTTGTCATTAAATCCAAGTTATTTTTAATATTATTCTTATTAATCATATTAAACTCCAACAACATTTTAATTCATTTTCTCTTACTACACTTATTAAATACATGCATATATATATATATAAAAAAAAAAATATGCAACACTCGTTGAAAGTTTGGAACTATCAAAATCTATTGTAAAATGGACCAAAAATTCCTTGGAAGACATCTTATAAAATGAACAAGGGAAGTATCTATAAATCATCATATTATCAAATTGTTCATATAAAATACAATTTTATTCTTTATTTATTATTGTGTACTTTATTCTCACTTTTCATTAAGTATAATGTATATAAAATATGTATAAAGCTGAAGAAGTAAATTTTTAAGGCAAAATTAATGAAGTTTGGTTACATTCTTAATGAAACATGTTAAAAATAACGACTGATTAATATCCTCAAAAGACAAATTAAAGTCACATCGTCCACACTTGATGACAACTCAGACTAATTATTGCACATCAAAGTACTGTTAATAACATGCATAAAGCTAAGTTCCCAGCCTCGCTCCTCTGATGTCATAAATTTTGTTTTTTCAATGCGGTGGCAATGAGTTGACCCGGTGGCCGCTTTACAGGTTGCATTATATTATACCTGATCCAAGACTGTATTGATTTCGCATCGCTGAACACTTGTTACCATTAGAATTCAACAAGCCAGCGTATTTCTAACTCATATCATGTACAAATTACGTACTTTGACTCCAAAGATCCATATCATAAAGTGGATAGAGATATTCTAATTCATCGGCGAATGAGGCCTGTGGCTGTGTGGGAGGGTAAGACACGTCAGCCATTTGTGTCTCTATCAAAAAAGTGTCAAGTGGTGCCAGAGAAAGTGAATCCTGGAAAGCAAAATCATCCTCCAAAACCGCGGGATGATGGGGAGGAGCGTGCACTGACATTATTGTTTCTGCTGGATCATCGTAAAACATGTCATCCAAATTTAGGTGGGTAAATAAATTTTGGGTCCCAGGCTCTGGGACTGTGAGAGCATCCAGAAAAGACAAGTCATCCTGCAGACTTGAATTTGCTGAAGAGGTTATGCAGCTGGAGGAATATGACCGGGGAGACAATGGGCCAGAATCCAAGATTTCGATCTGAGAAGAAGAAGAAGAAGAAGAAGCATTGTGTGGTTTGGAAGTGGAAGTATCTTTTGACTTTTTAGATTTACGGTGCGATTGGGTGGAAGAGTGGTGTTGAGATCGCTTCTTGAGGGTGGTGTGCCAGTGATTCTTTATCTCGTTGTCAGTTCTTCCGGGCAAATAAGCCGCAATCGCCGACCATCTGCGATGTTTTCCATTGAAATTAATTAATCGGTTCTACTAGTGTATGTATGTGGAGAATGAATAATGAAGCCGATGGATTGGGGCGGGACATTACATACCTATTGCCCATCTCTTTGTGGAGTTTAATGATGAGATCCTCTTCTTGGGGAGTGTAATTGCCTCTTTTGATGTTGGGTCTCAGATAATTCATCCACCTCAGCCTACAACTCTTTCCACACCTCGCCAATCCTAAATTCCACATCATATATATGTAGGTGCTTTCAGAAACAGCAAGTCGAAGTGATCGCGAAGGAGACACAGAAATTAATTAGTAAGACTAATTATAATACCTGCAAACCGGGGGAGTTGGCGCCAATTCCAGCACCCATACCTAGTAACATAAGCAATTAGCTTCCGATCTTCCTCGGGCGTCCACGTCCCTTTTTTCAGTCCACTCTTGTCATACGAAGGCGTTCTCACCATGCTTGGCTCTTAATTCGAGATATGCTAGCTGGCAGGGGGGGAGAGAGAGAGAGAGAGAGAGGTTGAGTTTATGTCTCCCGTCTAATTTTGTTTGTCTCTGATGACCCAACTTTTGGTAAGTGTGGGGGATTTATATATATGCCATGCGTTCAGAATCGGAACCGTGATTCACGCCACTTAAAAATTAACAGTTACATGGGATTCAAACCTAAACAAAAAACAAAAAACTGAGAAAGGTCCCTCTCACAACATTCACTCCCACTCCCATGTTCAATTAACGTAGGAGAGAGCAGTAGTATGCAGGTTAAAATGAGACGCCCACCGTGTCACTCGTCTTCCGGGAATCTGTAAGGAAACTTCCTCATCGCCTTAGTCATCCTTTCTCCATTTGGGCCGAAAAGTCAAAGTGTTCATTTTATGATGGCTGAGCCTGAGTGCCACATGTGTTTTTACTTTCTCTCCTCAAGACTGAGTTTGACGTTTTGAAAATCCCTGGGGACTCATTAATGGCTGGTCAAACCAGACGCGCGGGTCGTCTGGTCCGTAGTTGTTGCCTCTAATTCACAGCCTCAGAAATGCCACAAAGTTTTTTATAAGTCCTTTTCTATTTCAAAACCAAAACTAACATTAGTCTAAAAGTATAAGCTTTCAATTTTAATTCCCTTTAAGATCTTTATCATCTTCCATGAGTCTTTGTAATAGATTTACGTTCTATACAGTTAATTGAACAAATCGAATGGTATCCACCACTATCCAGGCTCCAATACTGGGTATTTCTTTTCCAAATTCTGTATTGAAGGATCCAAAAGCTGAACCGCACTCACTATACCCCTCTCATCCTTCCTGAAAATCCTTCTATTGCCTGTATATATATAACGTAGGTATTGATAAAGCCATTGCAGCTGCTTCTTTCTCTTCAACAACTTTGTCATCTAACATCTGTATCAATGGATCAATGTATCCAAATTCTCCCATCTCTTTCTTGGCCTTTGTGGTGCTCGACCCGAGAGCATAAACAGCTCGAGCAGCTGCAATGCTCACCCTTAGAACACCACAACGTAACACACCCACAAGTCTCGGAATAAACCCATCGGAAATAATAACTTCAGAAATCGGTGGACTCGAAGCCAGCCAGGCTTCTCAATAACTCAATTGCTAATTCGAGACTATGAACAAATCGAATGGTATCCAGGCTCAGCTCCGTGCCCTAAGTCTGACGTTGGGACCCTGATCATGACATTTTTTTCAATAAAGGACCACCGAGATCTCTGCTGACCCAATCATGTTCATCCTCTTGTGCTGTAGAAATCTGTGTGGCACACAAAAACGCACAGAGCTAATCAAACGGTCGCCCTCATGGTCCTGTCGAGTAAACGACAACATGTGATTAACGCAATATATTCAAAATAAGAAGGGATCACGAGCAAGTAGCAACAAAATATTCGTAAAGATTATTTGTGATAAATAATTGTACTCTCCATGATCATTAATATAAGATTCACTTTATATTTTTATAATCACCGCCAAGCATTATTTCAAACACTCCAAGGGTCAGAAGACGGAGATATTAACACAGGTAACCAACCGACGCCGGATATGTATGCGTGGCTGAACAAGATAGAAATCACTCAGAGCTCGTTTGGTACAAGGAAAATTTGAGGAGGGAAAGAAATTTAGAGAAATGAAAGGAACTTAAAGGAAGGGAAATGAAGATTTGAAATATGAGGGAAGATGACTTGAGTTGTTTGGCAAAAAGAAAATGAAGGGGTGGTAGTTGGTAAAGAATTAAGAAATGTATATTTTACCCTCAAAAGAAATAAATTCAAAATATATAAAAAAATTGTTTTTGCTAAAATATATTTAAAAAAAATATGTTCTTGTTAAGTTCGAACTCGTGTAAAAAAAATTTCGCCAAGTTCGAATTTTCCCGTCAAGTTTCAATTTTAGGGGTAAATCTATCCAAAAAAGTGAATAGTGACGTGGGAACTTGAGATCCCATCAATTTTAGTGGGATCTTAAGTTCCCACATATGAGGGAAGAGTAGTGGGCCTGAGAACTTGTGTTCCCAAGAAAATTGGTGCAAAATGTGTACCAAACGAAGGAATTTGTCAAAGTTTATTTCCCTCCCCACCAATTCTTTGTACCAAACGGGCCCTCAGTTGGCATTGAGCAAGAGGCAAACCAACAAGTGAAAGTTAAAGGAGTAAAGTTATACCAACGAGGTTGCTTCTGACAAGAATGACTAACTTCTCACAATGTGAAAAACTAATGTTTTAATCCTGTTGATAGAGTTAATATTGCTAACAAATTTTGATGACTTAGATTGTGGCACTTCATGCAATTTAGTTAGATGTGTGGGTAGCGACAAAAGTGAATTCAAGGCTAATGACCAATTAACTCAAAATTGAAGTAGTTTAAACGTACAGTTCGGAAACAAAGGCCATGGTAATGGCGAAGTGGCAGTTCAAAGGATAAAACAAAGGTGAACCTTAGTTTTCACGGGGGGTTTACTCCTAGTAGACATTCGGGACTGGTCGGTGGTGTGTTTAATGCTACAGAACCTAAAAAGGAATGACATGAATAAAATGGAGCAGCAGAAATTAAGATAATAGAGTTAAATATAATGAATGAATAGGGGAAAAGGGAAGTAAAAAGAAGCAGGTGAAATTAAAGCAGATGGGTGCGTGAGACACATGGATGATGTAGGAAGAGGGGGAAATGGAAGGGACTTTCTTGGAAAGTCGCGGTGCCCCTTGCATGTCACAATCCTATACGTATTCTGTTATTTTAAATTTGAGGCTTTCAGTCATTCAATCTCGGTCGTCGTATGAATATACTAAGATTCTGTGTTCACATCTCATTCAAACTTGTTAACACTTCTCTCCATATGCTGGATTCACATTCAACTACGCTCATGTGGTCCCCACGCCCCAATCCTGTCACCTCCCACGTCGGTCCACCACCCCCTGACAACGTCATCACCATGGCGCTTGTGTTCGTCTGCATGTGTCTATGTTTATTTCCACTCCCTTTCAACACACACTCAAAATCTATACTCCAAAATCACTTTTTTCCAATCCAAACACGCCCTTTTAATCAAACGTTAGTTAACGACATATTTTCAAAAATGCCCTCTCTTATCTCTCTCTTACTTTGTTTAATTTGATTGAGGTTGATTTTATAAAAATTATAAAAACCTACCCAACCAACTTTAACTTTTATTAAAAAAATTTATGAAAATAGTTTATAGCACCTTATAATAATTATTAAAAGGAGTACGGGTTTGACAAAGGAGATAAAAGAGTTTGGGATATTCACGCGTCCTTGACCATGACCAACACTTGATTCATTTTTGGCTGCAATATGTCCACGCGTAACCAAAGTAGCGCGGATACCTTAAAGTATGTGTTTAAAGCATGTGCCATATATATATATATATATATATATATATATATGATTCGTCTTTAACCATTGATGATATATACATATAAGTGAGGATTTCATATTGTTAAAATATACTCCCTCTGGTCCTTATTATAATGCACCAACCACCAACATTTTTTGGTCCTTATTATAAGGCACCAACTTACTTTAACTAACTCATTTATTACTATTTTCTCATTATGCCATCATTTTTAACTAACTCATTTAAACCTACATCATTAAAGTAGGGGTAAAGTTGGAAACATTTATTACTTTTAGACCTAATTAATAACTTAACCTCCATTCCTTGGTCCGGGAGAAAGTAGTAGTTGGTGCCTTATAATAAGGACCAGAGGGAGTATATACAAATTATATATCATCGCATATATGTTAATATGGTCGGAAGCCATTTTGTCAGTTTCGGGACAATGAGAGAGGAATCATTCCAGCCAATGATTCCTTGCATTATGAGTCCAACGACTCTAACTATCGATGCGGGTTCTTTCTTCCTCTTTCTGTTCTACAATATTTTCGATCTGTACAACTAATTAAGCACCCAATTGATTAAATGCTATTCCCTCCGGTTCTAATTATAGGAGCTATTTAAGGGGAAATTTAAGGGGAATTAAGGAGAAGAGTTAAATTAGTTAATTTTACTCATTTTCCTAAAATGTCCTTATATAAATTTAGAATGACACAAGTTACCTTAATTATAAGTGTTTCTGATTTGCCTTACGTTAGACATCCATGACATATTAGTTTAGTATATATGTATATTAGTTACTTTTTATATAGCTATGTGTATACATATAGATCTAATTTCTTTTCCACACGCTTTTTAATTGAAATAATGGTATTGCTATATAAACATAAATGTGTCACACACACACACACACACACACACACACACACACACACACACACACACACACACACACACACACACACACACACACACACACACACACACACACACACACACACACACACACACACACACACACACACACACACACACACACACACACACACACACACACACACACACACACACACACACACACACACACACACACACACACACACACACACACACACACACACACACACACACACACACACACACACACATACATATATGTGTGTGTGTGTCATATATATATATATATATCTACACACATATATATTGACACATATAAACACACAGATAGACATATATATGTACACACATATATATAAATGCTCCTAATAATAAATATAAATAGGGGTATTATAGGAAAAAATTGACAAAAGTTAAAACTTGCTCTTATAATTAGGAGCAAAACCAACTCCAAAATGTACTCCTATAATTAGGATCGGAGGGAGTATTTTGGAATCACTATTTATAGCTATTTTAGTCAAGGTAAAATTCTTCTTACATATTTACTTCATCTACTAATTAAAAATTACGATTGAAAATATACCTTTAAATATTCTGATCACTATTCCAAATAGGCCTAAGTTTTCCATCAATTTCATTGGATAGTAAAACTCAAATGTTATATTTGGAATATTCGATATTTAAATTGTTACTTTGGAATGTTTTCAGGCAAAGTTGCGTTCAGAGGCGGATTTACCTTATAGAGAAGGGGGCAAGTGCCTCCTTGAATTTGTCACCTGGTTAAATTTTTTGTTAAAGATATGTATGGGTTAAGGTGCGATTTTACCAACGAACTATTGACTCAGGAGCGTCCAGCACAATTAACTATTAAGTGGACCAAAAATACCAACAAACTTTTTAAAAAGGAGCGCTCAGTACAACGCCATTAATACCGTTAACAAAAAGTTAACCTCCGTTATCTAAGGTGCAGATTGGCCAATGAACTCTTATTCTAAGAGCGCCCAGCCCAAAATTCTAATTTTTACTAAATTAAATAATTTTTTCTCAATTGTCATTATTCAAAACTACTTGTATAGATATCTATGGACAAAAATTATTCATTCTTTAATTTTGTCAAAATTATAATTTTCTAAAATAAACAAAATTTTTAATTAAAAATATAATTATATGATTTAAATAAAACTCAAGGTGTTTTATAATTTATTATATATGTTAAACAAAAAATTATATGATTTATTTTTATAATAAAACTCACATAAATTTCTTCTAAAATAAAATAATAATTTTTATGAGAAAAAGAATGTATGATAAATGATATGAGAGAATTAGAGTAAAATATGTAAAAGTGCACTTATTAATCAAATAAATTAGAGTAAATTTATGTATGTATTTTTACTCTATCATGATTTTTATTTTTATTTTATTTCTAAATATAAGTCTTATTAATTTAAATTTATAAGTATAATTTGTTTCCCTCTTTAAATTATAGCAAGAAATTTAGGTTAGTAGTTCTTAAAGTTCAATTGTGTCAATTGCCGTATAACTTATTCCCAACGATACATTATCTATCTTGAATATAATGATATTAAGTTAACGGCAAAATCGAAAGAAAAGAATATAAAACACCTTGAGTTTTATTTAAATCATATAATTATATTTTTAATTAAAACTTTTGTTTATTTTAGCAAATTATAATTTTGAAAAAAATTAAAGAATGAATAATTTTTGTCCATAGATATCTATACAAGTAGTTTTGAATAATGACAATTGAGAAAAAATTATTTAATTTAGTAAAATTTAGAATTCTGTGCTGGGCGCTCCTAGAATAGGAGTTCGTTGTAATCTGCACCTTAGATAACGGAGGTTAACTTTTTGTTAACGGTGTTAATGACGTTGTGCTGAGCGCTCCTTTTAAAAAGTTTGTTGGTATTTTTGGTCCACTTAATAGTTAATTGTGCTGGACGTTCCTGAGCCAATAGTTCGTTGGTAAAATCGCACCTTAACCTAAGATGTATTTAGTGTCCCCCTTAAATTTGTCTCTTCTAATTTTTGTTGTTGTTGTTAAAAATGTATTTCATAGCATTGATAATAAGGCAATTATAATAGAATTCCAAACAATAATGCCTAGAAGGATGACATTGTAATTATTTTTATTATAATATACTTTTGTTATTAAAATATATATATTTGAACTTATTGAGTATCTACCCTTCATTGTAATTTATGTAGCTGCATTTCTGACCGCACTTAGCCTTGCTTTTCTAAATGACATGTTTGTAAAATAACTGTCTCTCCTATTACATCATTAGTATTCACTTGATTTCATGAATATTTTTTTCTTGTTTATATTCTTTTTGTTTTTTAATGCATTTAAAACTTCCTTTAAAAAAAATGGGGGGTAGCAAACCTCCAAATCTCCCTGCCACTACCACTAATGCCCCTTTGAATAATTTTCTGGATTTTCCCCTAGTTACATTAGGTTGAAACTTTGAAATTAAAGCATTTGATTTAGTTTCGTTAAAGCTTTATTAGTTAGTCTTTATCAAGTTCTCTAATCATACGTGATTGTGTGTTCTATTTTTAAAAGGGTTAGCTTTTAAGTGAACTAAAAATACTAAAAAACTTTTAAAAATGTGCAGTCAGCACAAAAAACTCTTATTGCAGGAACGTCTAACATAAAAAAAAAAATACTCCAGAAATGCATTTTTGCGTGCTAACTTTACATTTTTAAAAGTTTTTTTGATATTTTTGTCCACTTAAAAGTTATTTGTGTTGGACGTTTCTGAAGTAATAGTTTGTTAGCCACATTGCTTCTTAATCCTTTTTAAAATGTTGATTATAATTAATAATAACATTTCAAACAAAAAAAAGAAAAGAAAAATTTGCCATATGCCATTGGAAAGTTTGACTTGAATATTTTCCTTTTAAAATCAATGAACGTCGTTTTAAATTGAAATGGCTTTGTTTGGTTTGGGACGGAGTCATCTTGCCTATAGGTACGTGTGTTTCAAAGATCTCAAATATCACTTTGACTATCCTCCATTTACTACGTAAGTACGTATACATGTACTTTTAAAATGAGGCTTTACAAATAGCATCTATCTATATATCTACAAGAAACCAAATTATAGTTTTTGGAGAAAAAAAATCAAATTATTGAATTGCAATTCATTGCTTTTCTGGTGTGAGTGTTTGGAATGCAATTATTTGAAGAAACCCGGCAGAGGATGGCCCACCATTTGACTTGTTCAAGTTGACGACGTCGTGATTCAAAAGACCAGAAAAAGCAGAAGAGAGAAGGGGCTTTAAATTTGCAAATGGGAAAGCACGAAAATAATGTCGTGTACTCTCCCCTCTTTAATATAACAACTTTTCTTTAAAAAAAATTGTGGTATTGAATTTTCTTTTCACAAATATTCTTATTAATTGTATCCTATAAAGAGGTAATGATATAAAAAAGAAATTAAAAGTAATTCGGTTGATTTTTAATTGGAAGTTAGAACTCAGAAGGCAGTGGTCATTTTCATCATTTTGATAATATGAGAGAGTGCATAGGTGATTGCAGTTTGGTCAAATTTTGATTGTCGTTGTCCCTGTAATTTTAAATTGTTTGCTTTTATCCCTGTAATTTCATAAGGTTTGATCTGGATTTAAAGTTAAGTATAGGACCAACAGTTAAACTCAAACTAAATTCTCATGATTCAAGTAAGAAAAACAGAAGAAGCCAAATTCTTATGAAAGTATATGGATGAAAACCAATAATTTAAAATTAAAATTTGATCAAATTGTAAAGATTAATAATGATATTAACCTAATATAAATTATTTTTAGTTATTTTTTTAGCCATTGTAAAATGATCACAATTTTTATTGTCCTCTTTTATAAATATCACTTAATTACTCTCCTTCCTTCTAATTTTTCCTTAAAACATCGTATATTAATGATATATATAAGGGATGACGAGTAATTCTGACATTCAAACTTCAAGTATTGGTATTATAGTACACGTAGGGGACGACGTTGTTGCGACGTAGACTTCATATGTATGTACTCTCCCAATGTGTATGCTTTGACTGTATCACACGTTAATCAGATTTTATTTTTTAATTTGCTGAAAGGAAAAAATAATAATATTCCTGTTTACCTTCCTCTGTTTTCTGGGGAAATTCCTTTTTATAATCAAGCCCTAAACTTATTTTTATTATTTTTCATTTTATACTGACACGTCTTAGCATCTAGTCTTAATTTTTCTCTAGTCAATATAGCTTTTAGTCTTATTGGTCCTCGGTTTGTTTATATAAGCACCAATTAATAATTGTATATAAACAAAAAAATTAATTAAAAAATAGTTTTTTTTTTTGTAAAATTTTAAAATTACTTTCAATAAAAGTCATAAGTGAGAAGAGTTTGTTTAATTAATCATGATGTTTTACAATAAGCTCCGGGTGTTAATTAGGTTGAAAAAATTAACACTTTAAATAAGATATACTACCAATATAATAAAAGAATTAATCTAATATTTGGTCCCTTAAGTTTATCATTATTTTAGTTTTCGTCCTTTAAATTTTAACTATAAGTTTTAGTCATTTAAGCTTCATTTCTTTCTTTCTTTTTTTTGTCAAAGGATATATATATTGTTCTGGTGTAGAACACAGATGTCCAGCCGCTTGTATGGGCTGGTGATTTGATATAGGATCAAGTGTCTCGATCTGGGTACCAATGTGATAGTACACAGACAGAGAGAGGATCACTGAACACAACCAGGCGCTTGGCGAAAGGAGTGGGGTGTGTGCTCGGTGTGACGATATGTAGATTAGTCTAGGTTTAGGCGTGTGTACCTTGAGGTATGTTGCTTGGGTATTTATAGGACCTACGGAGCGGCTTTGGCGTGATTCCGGGCCTAATATCAGTTGCCTATCCATATCCGAATGTATTCCTAGATATCAGGGGTAGTTGAGATATTCCGGGGTTACGGATATGACGGATCGATGTGCCTACCCTTGGTTGGGCCTCCATGTGATTGGGCCTTATCTAGGTCAAAGTGATTGCCCCGGCCGGTAGTTCAAGGTTTTGGGCTAGCAGGGTATATCTTGTTTTTATACATGTCGTCAGAGGTGTTACCCATTTCTGACGTCTGCGTCGGGCTAGGATTTGTTGAGTCCATTTCCCAGGTACGTAGTAATGGTTCGAGGTCGATGAGCAGGGTGTCCCTCAATCTCTAATGCGATGTCGTCTTTGGCGTCTTGTGGTTTGCAAGCGGTTGGCGGTGGCGACATCCGAGGAGAGTGCCGTGGTTTGGACCGTAGAGCTACAAGCGTGAGATGGTGCGAATCAAGACACTGCACTCAATCGGCCAGAGGCGGGACATCGGCGCCAAGGCTCGTCATTGAAGCTCAGGGCCGTTGTTACTTCCTCGGTGTGACTCTTGGGAAACCTCCTCGAGGCGCCATGATTGCCTATGACACTTGTCATCCAGAGATTGGGGAGGTGCTTTGATCCTCGTGTCGCCGCCCCGAATTTTGTGCGCATTTAATGCTCTAGTGGTACGTTACACGTCTTCTCAGCCTTTTGGGGTGAAAAGTCGTGGTTACCCTCGTCGGTTGGGTTTCTTTTGATTTGAATTTCCCTCCTTCTTTCCTCTCGATATAACTTGCTGGCATTTCTCTTTTTGCCCACTTTCTCAATTCGCTCATTCTCCCCCTTATTTGTGTCGATTTTACGCAAGGTTCGCGTATTCGGGTATTTTATCCTTTTATATTGTTCTAGCATTTTAATTCTCCCTCTTCCCATTTTCTTTCTTTGGTGTGCCCTGTGTTGGGTTTTCTGGGCGGAGTGTTTATGAGTAGAGCTATCGAACCCATAGGTTTTGTCCTTTTGAGTGTCTGTTCTTAGTTGTTTCCCCCTCCTTCTTACCCTTATGTTGGTTGTATAGGTTTGAGCTCTTGATGGATAGGGAAAACATTCTTCGTCTTCTCATCGACCTTTAGATCCTAACGTCGATGAAGTGCTTCGTGAGCGTTATCCCTTTTTAGTTATTGGGCGCTGGGACCTCCTTATCAGGAGGAGAAACGGTCTTTAGCCTCCGTGGTCGGTCGGGTGCGCGCGGCTGGGAGGCCCGGCTGTGGTTCTGGACCCGATCAATCGGAACCTGGCCTTATTAGGCGGATTTTCATAGTTCATCGGTATCCGAGCCTCTTTTAGCAGGCAGATGGCGCTACCAAACGCATCGTCAGTCAGAGTCGGGGTCGTTACCGGTGGCTATCACGGTCCACTGTTGGGATTGTGTTGCGAGAACTCTTCCCTTGTGCGAGTGGGCAAGGCCAGTATGGCGAAGTCATCACAGGGCTCGTGTCGGCATAATTCGTTAGGCGAGCTGTGCCGGACTTCAAGGGTCTTCCTTTCTCGGTTTGTCGTCATCGGTATTACGCCTAGTTCGACTTTAGCTTTATTTCATTTTGTTGTAGGTAAATGGAGTCTACGTCTTCCCTCGTCTTTTAGCTTCCGAAACGGAGGCGGACTCAGATAGTCCTTCACCGGCCTGCGTTCCAAGTATCCACTGGGTGACTAGCGAAATGCTAACCATACGTTCGATGACCAAGACGGATATGGATAAAGTGGGATCTCACGGGGTCATCGGGATGTCGTCTTTCCCCTCCCAGGAGGATGAGCCGATCTGTGCCTTTCGGGAACCGGGCTCTCCTAATTTCTTTCTTTTCTATCGGGACTATATGACCAGGCTCGGTATTCGCTTTAGTTTCTAGGGTTCCAAATGTCAGTCCTACGCTACCTTCATCGGCTCCTTCTCGGCTTCACCCGAGCGGGTGGGCTTATCTGCGGCGTTCGCCTATCTATGCGGGACAATGGAACCCGCTATTCCGTGTCTGCCCAGCCTTATTCCTTCATTTTTCTCCCCTTTCACCCCTCGGTCGGGTAGGGAACCGCCCTCTCGAAAGGGCTAACTTCTCTTCGTCTTAGGCGGGCCAGGAAACTCATGAATGCTTTCTCGAGACTCCTTTAAGCATTTCAGAACTCTTTCTTCAAAGTTGTTGCAATCCACAGGGAAGTGCCTGGTTTACGGCCGGCGAGGGTCGGGCGTTGAATGGCGCTTCCCCTTTATTGGTCCTCAGAGCACCATCCTTCTCCTCTTCCACCTATCAATTTTCGTTAAAAGACCTCTCGAAGACGAGAGAGAGTATGCTGCTCGGTGGTGTCTTATGTTGCTTAGAACATGGTGTCAAAGGCGGCCTTCTATATTAAGAAGGCGGTGAGTCATCCGGCTCGGCCTCCGGTATGGCTTTATTGTGTGAATTCGTTTTTACTTTGCCTTTTGTTATCTTACTAGCATCGACTTTAGATTTATGCTTACATGAGTCAAGTTGCTATGAATCGAACCCAGATTATCGGGTATACCTTGCTTTCTGTTGGGAAGCAGAAAGCTCCCGGGAAGCGTCCAGTGCAGAGCCTTCTAGGAAGCGAGCTCCGCGGCTTCATGGTCCCAAGGCCTTGCGTCGAAAGGGCCAAGGTCGGGATTCGGCCGCTACGCCCATTGCTCGAGAGTGTTACCTTCTTACTGCTCAGTCATTGATAGCAGGCGGAGGTAGTGCCTTCTTCAACGCCGGTCTCTCTGCTGCAGGAACATCTCCACGTTCGAGCCCATCTCCTCCATCCTTGGAAAAGGCGAAACAGGTTCTCGTCTCGATTGTGTTTCTCCTTTGCGTCCATCGGCTCTGCGTACCTCGACCAAGTGGCTTCAAGCGGAGTCAAGCTGGGTGAGGACGTTTACGAGGATCGGCATGGCCTTCTTTCCCCAGCGTCGGCTTTTGTCTCCTCAACCTCTTTCGGACGAGGACCTTCGTGAGCTCCGAATATGTCGGTCATCTTGGCGGGGCTCTTGGATTATCTCGGGCACAGCCGCATCTCCATGGTTATTATGCTCGAGCTTCTGCGGAGTCCCAGAACTACGAAGGAAAATTTAGAGTCGGTGAGCAAAAGGTGAAGCAGTGGCGGAAGAGAAAGAGAAGGTTGAGGTGAAAGGAGGAGGCGAAGACGGAACTTAAAAGTTCCCAGGCTGCGGCGGACAAAGCGGGGAGGATCTTACGTCGACCCGCGGCGCGCGCAAGCCCATGCCGGAGCTGAGGCGAGACCCGGGATTGCACAGGCGGAGGTTAATCATAAATTGGCCGATGCCAACTCTCGTCTGGTTGAAGGCTGAAGCTCATACGGCGGGCGAAGTCCTCCGCGCTATGTCATGGATGCGGTCAAACGGCTTACTCGGCAACGTAGCGAGTTATGTACGCGGTTGCGGCAAGTCAGAGGCAACTGGCGGAGGAGAAGACCGCCCGTGAGAAGGCGGTGGCGGCGGTAAGGAAAACCGCGTCGGATTGTTTCGAGATGGCCCTAGCCAGTTGAGTACTTAAACCCGGGGTAAAGCGAACGTGGGCTGGGTATGGATGTCGATCTCGCTTCCAAGATGGTGTTCTTATTCCTCCGCCTTTATCTCCGAAGATAGGTCGGCTTCGAGATGCCGAAGTGGCGACGGTGAGCAAGGCGCGGAGAGAGCTGCATCAGGGCGGACCTAATGGCGACGAGGCTGCTGCGGGCGAGGGCCCTTAGCTTTGTTGTCTTTTTCTTTTTGCTTTCTTTGTTTTCGGCTTTTGATGCGGGTGTATATTGTACCTCAGAACTTTCAACTTTATGAATGAACATTCAATTAAGTAGCTCGTTACGTACTTTTACCTTCGTGCGTATAGTTCACATGGGATAGTTTTAGGCCGGGCCGGGGTCTTTTTAAGAATTAGAGTCCGCTTAGTACTCTTACGGTGTCGAAACAGTGCATGAGTAGGGGTGTCTATATATGCGCAGCTACGAGGTTCGGAGTCGAATTAGGGAGTTTTAACCGGGGTAAGGGTGAATGGTCACATGCTCGTCCGTGGTCGTCGTTGGGACACACTTTGACCATGTGGACACGATCGGGAGTCCGTTATGACCATTCACCTTCTTACTTAGGTGTGAATTTCGATGCATCAAAATATTCACGGGTGTATAGACCTCGGTGTGCATGCCTTATTTAACGAATCATTTTGACCCTCTTAAAATTGAACATTTGGTCAACAAACCATTTATTTATTCAAGAGATGATTAGCTTTATAAAGGCGACAATGAAAGGAAAGTTTGCGAAAGGAAATGAGCGAAACCAAAATAAGCTTGAAATAATAAATCAAAAACTTAACTCGGACATTTGGGTGTCCGTTGTGGCATCTGGTTTGTGGCGGGCCCTAACTATAGTAGGCCCTTAACTTGTCGCCATTCCATGTCCTCTTGACGGATTTTCTTGTCAGTGTTTCGAGAACATACGCTCCTTTTTCCAACTTCTCCTTGACTCGGTACGGTCCTTCCCAATTTGCGGCGAGCTTGCCGAGTCACAGGCGTTCTTGTTCTGATGTCGGCCCTTCTTAGGACCGGGTCGCCCCGGTCGAATGCCACAGGTTTGACCTTTCTATTGTGTTTTGCCGCCGTCGGTTGCTTGGCTGCTATGTCTCGGCAATGGGCCGTGGTTCGACTTCATCTACCGGCTCCATCTCGGTTGCCAAGGCTCTTGAATTCGACGGTTCTCCTTCCTCCGGGGTTAAGAGCCTTCTCAAGATGGTGACCAACCGGCCGGGATCATGGCCGCATCCATATGTCATGCGGAAAGGCGTCTCTTGGGTAGGCGATTGGATAGTTGTGCGAACTCCCATAAGACGTTATAAAGGCTGTTCGACCCGGCACGCGTGCGGCCTCTTGCATCTTTTTCCGAAGTCCATCGAGGATTACCTTGTTGCCGCTTCGGCTGTCAGTTTGATTGTGGGTGTTCGGCGATGCAAAATGATGTGTGATGCGAGGTCCACCATCATATCTGGAAGTTCTGTCCAGTGGGCGAGTGCCGTTATGCTGTCACTATCTCGTAGGGATTAGAGCGGGAGAAAATGCTCTGTTGGATGAAGCGCAGGACCCTCGCCGATGTGATGGTGGCGGCGGTTCGGCCTCGATCCGCTTGGTAAAGTAGTCCGCGCCACGATTAGCCATCGAAGTTGTCAGGGGCCGGTTTAAGCGGTCCAGTAGGTCCATTCCCGTTTGAAGAGCGGCCGTGGGGCGAGATATATTCCATGTCGATGGAGGGGACCGAGATGATTTTGGCGTGTTTAAAGCAGCTATCACATGCCTTCACAAATTAAGCTTGCGTCGCTTTGCATGGTGGGCGGTAGTACCGGCCCTAAGTGCCTTTCTTGCTAATGCTTTTGCACCCATATGTTGCCGTTAATCCTCCATGGGTCTCGGCGAGGACATATCTACTTTCGTGAGTGCCAGGGCACCTTAACATCGGTGTATGCAAGCCTTTTCGGTAAGGCGATCGTCATCATTGTGTATACGCGGCTTCCGTATCGGTTTTTGGGCATTTGCGGTTCCAAGAGGAATAATTCCCCTTTCAATGTAGTCCTCAGTGGCTTCCTCCAATCGGTGGCATCGGATATGACCATTACGCGGAGTCGGCTCTTCCACCTTTTGTTGTATGACGGTTACGTGGTTGGTCGTCCCTTTAGTGCTAGCCGAGTTTGGAAGTATGCTGCTCGGACATTTTCCCCTCTTGGTATATGGGTAACCTTTACTTCTTCGAACTCCGCTTGGATATTCTTGACTTTGCTAAGATATTTAGCCATTAGAGGCCCTTTAGCTGATATGTCCCATCTATGCGGCGGCGGCGAGTTGTGAGTCGGTGAAGGCAAGAGACTCTTTGTGCGTAGAGCTCCTTGACTGATGGAGTCAGGCCGGGGAGCGCCTCATATTCGGCTGATTGTTTGACGTTGGGAAATCTAGTTGTAGGGAGTGTTCGATGGTCACTCCTTGGGGCTCTCTATGATTATTCCGGCTCACTTCCTTTAGAGTGGGACGAGCAGTCGACATATACTTTCAGTCGTTGTTGCGGGGTCTTCGTTAATGGAGTTAGTTCTGCGAGGAAATCCGCGAGAGCTTGTGACTTAATAGCATGTCTTGCTTCGTATGTGATGTCGAATTCGGATAACTCAATAGCCCAGGCGATCATTCGGCTGCCGAGTCAAACTTATGGAGTACTGTCGAATGGGTTGGTGGTTCGAGCAGTTATCTTGTGAGCTTGGAAATGCGGGCGCGATCTGCGTGCCGTCATTATTATGGCGAAAGCCAATTTCTCCCGCTTACATATCTTAGCTCAGAGCTTTGTAAAGCTTTGCTTTGTGAAGTATATTGGTTCTTGGCCATTCTTTCCTTCTCGAACCGGGACCAGAGCTCAACTTTGCTTCTTTCCCAGTGATAAGTAGAGGAAGAGGGTTTCGCGAGTTGTGGTTTCGATAAGGCGGCGGAGTGGCCAAACATTGCTTAATCTTTGAGAATGCGGCGTCACGCTCAGGGGTCCAATTTCTGTCGTGTCCTTTTTAAGTAATTTGAAGAAAGGCAAGGCGCTTCTGCCGATTTGGGCGAAATGCAGTTAATTAGCGACCAAACGGCTTTGTCATTCTTGTACCTCCTTCTTGTTCTGGGGGCTGCATGTCTATCTGGCCTTACACTTATCGGGGTTCGCCTCGATTCCTCGAGTGGTAAGCAAGCGAAGAAACCGAATTTTCTGCGGAGTACTCGAGACGCGCATTTGCGGGATTAAGTAGAATCGATGCGCCCTTAACTTGCTAAATGTTTGCTCAAGATCTCGGATGTGGTCATTGGGATCACATGATTTGACAATCATGTCGTCGATATAGACCTCGATGTTATGGCCTATCGGTTCTCGAAAACCTTATTCATCATCCTCGGTAGGTTGCCAGGCATTTTCAAGCGAACGGCATGACGTTATAGCGATAATTTCCTTTCTCCGTTATGAAGGAAGTGGCTTCTTGGTCATCGGGGTGCATGGCGATCTGGTTGTACCCGAAATAGGCGTCCATGAATGACAGTAGTTGGTAGCCGGATGAGTTATCTGGTGATCAATGTTCGGCATTGGATAGGCGTCTTTAGGGCATGCTTTGTTCGGGTCGGTATAGTCGGTGCATACTCTCCATTTGCCATTTGGCTTTGAAACCATCACCACGTTGGAAAGCCACGTGGTATATTGTATCTCCACAGCGGCTTAGGCCTCAAATAGTTCGTCACGTGTTGGTTCGGCGCTACACCCTTTACGGGGCCCTTCTTCTTTTCTCCCTGCCTACTTTCGTACTATGGTTTGGATTGATTCCAAGTACGAAATCTTCTACCTCTCATTACAGTTGCGTAGAGGTGTCCCCTTTTCTTCTCGTAGGTCTAATTCGATCATATTGATCGGTTCTTGGATCTTTTTGTGCTCTGGATCCGTTGTTCGGATCTTGGCTTTTACGTTGATTGTCTCGTTGTAACCTTGCTGGACTCTTTCGATCACCCTTGGCGGTAGCGACTTGGTTGCTATTGCCTATCATTTTTATTTTACGATGCTTAGTAGACACCGGCATGTCCCAATTGTGGATTGTTGGTCTTCCCGGGATGATGTTGTAAGGGGATGGGAAATCGGCCACAATAAATCTTACTCGCTCGGATTTGAAACCTTCCTTCGTTCCAAGGGTGAGTCGGAGGTCTATATATCCCTTTGGAGGGGATAATTCGCCATTAAATCCTACAGAGTGGTTTGGCATGGCTTCGGGTCCTCACAGTGAGAGATTCATTCTCTTGAAGGCATCCCGTATGATGATGTCTGCCGAGCTCCTGAGTCTATAAATATCCTGCTTGACTCGGCGGTTGACCGGGGTTCCGGTGATTACGAGGCCGTCTTGATGGCAGGGAAGTACGTCGGCCAAGTCCTCTTTTGTGAACATGGTGAGGTCGTTCAACTTTGTCGGTCATGTGTGATTCTTCTTTAAACTTTGGTCGGTCCCTTATTGAAAGAACTTCCCTTAGATATTTTCTCAGTTGGCTCGGCGTATCTCCTCCTCCTCAGAAAGCTCAGCTAATAACGTTGCAATCGAACTCCGTGTCGGGAAATCCGCTGTCTTCGGATCTGGCTTCTTCCTCTTGCCCTCTCTTCTATTCTCGGAGTCGGATGTTTGATCGGTCATTACGCTTTCGCTTTTCTTTTGTGCGTCCACTGTTTTTATTACGTATTGGCGCAATTTTCCTTCTCGAGCGAATTTCTCGATGGCTT
Organism: Acacia pycnantha; assembly: GCA_025563575.1. NCBI lineage: Eukaryota > Viridiplantae > Streptophyta > Magnoliopsida > Fabales > Fabaceae > Acacia > Acacia pycnantha. The sequence goes on along the minus strand of JAMWYP010000332.1, from coordinate 405,743 downwards.
GCGAAGTTCATAGCATTGATCCGTGGTATGCCCTTTACAATCGTGAAAAGAACAATACGGGGCCGGTCCGTGTTGGACCGTTTCTGAGGGGATGGGGTTTTCGACCTTCCTCGTCTCGGTCGACGCTACTTCCCTCCCAAGTGGGGCCAGGGGAACATTGAGGGGGTATAATAGTCAAATTTATTCTTCAAGTCTGCCCTTGGTTTATATTGCTTATTATCACTTCCTTTCATGGCGGTCTTGCTTGCGAAGCGAGTCGGATTGGATTTTATCCCTTGGCGGGGTGTTCTTGTCAGGGTCCCTTCGCGCATTCGCTTGGCGCATTTGTTCCACCTCAAGATATTTCTTCGACCTTGTCATGAAGTCCTTTAAGCTCTTAGCGGTGGAGGCAGGGTTAGTAACCACTTTAGGGCGGGCCCCTTTAGTGTTGTGGCGAAAACCCTACTTATGATTGGTTCTCAGAGGCCTCGGCACATCATGATCATCGAAAGTCGTCCACATGAGTTGTGGGATCCTGACGAACCGTCGTATTTACTAAACTCGGTGAGGTTCGGCTTTCACAGGAGCAGGTGCTCGAGGATTTTGGGTGAAAAGGTGTACATCGCTTTAGCCTCGGCATATCTTCCTTGACGAGAATCGTGTGGGGGATGTCGGGTCGACCCTTCGCTCAGGAGGACTTCCCCCTTGTGATTCTTTGGTAGAGGGCCGCCCTTTTGGTATTGTCTATTGTCTTACGCGGCGAGAACTATGACCTTCTGGTCGGGATATTCGGGGTTACGGGATATGACGGATCTTACATTTGTGATGTGCCTACCATAGATTGGTTGGGCCTCCATGTGATTGGGCCTTATCTAGGTCCGTAACATATATATATATATATATATATATATATAGGGGTTATCGTTTGTCATGTCATTTGACATAAGGTTATATCAAGTCACTCCAAAACTACGTCGTTTTGGGGTTAGAGGAATTAATGAACTCTCAAAATGACGTAGTTTTGGGGGCAGGGGAATTAATGAAGGATCTTTTGGTCAAATTCATATAATAAATACTAAAACAAAAATACAAAAACACCCTTCATTATTTCCCTTAACTTCAAAACGACGTAGTTTTGGGTGCACTTGACATAATCTTATGTCAAGTGACATGACAAACGATAAACCCATATATATATATATATATATATATATATATATATATATATACTGCAAATCGGTACAATACATAAAGATAAATACAAACACAGCTAAAATAAATACAACAAAATAAATTGGATACAATATTAACCGAACACCGTACATTAAGGGTGTGCATGGTAACGCTCCCAGAATGAGTTTTTTCTTAATTTCTGTCCCAGAAACAAAATTGGATAGGAATTGTATTTAGTAAATCTGGTTTTTTTTTTGGGTTCCCGGGATAAACCGGTTTCTTTTTTGTGTTAGGGAATAAAAAAAAAGCAGAAAATTTTTGCTTCTCTATTTCAGGGCATAAAGCCAGAATATATTTTTCCCATTCTCTCTTCCCCTTCTCTCGATCGTGACATTGACGAAGCGAAGAAATTTCAATCATCCTAAGCGACGGATCAACTACCCTCCTCACCGCCACCCCACCGTCGCCATAAATAAGTGTACTTTTATTTGATTTTTTTTATGAGGTTCCATCTAACATTATTTGATTAATAAGTGTACTTTTACATATTTTACTCTAATTCTCTCATATCATTTATTATACATTCTTTTTCTCATAAAAATTATTATTTTATTTTAGAAGAAATTTATGTGAGTTTTATTATAAAAATAAATCATATAATTTTTTGTTTAATATATATAATAAATTATAAAACACCTTTAGTTTTATTTAAATCATATAATTATATTTTTAATTAGAAATTTTGTTTACTTTAGCAAATTATAATTGTGACAAAATTAAAGAATGAATAATTTTTGTCCATAGATATCTATACAAGTAATTTTGAATAATAACAATTGAGAAAAAAATTATTTAATTTAGTAAAATTTAGAATTTTGTGCTGGACGCTCTTGGAATAAGAGTTCGTTGGTCAATTTGCACCTTAGATAACGGAGGTTAACTTTTTGTTAATGGTGTTAATAGCATTGTGCTGGGCGCTCATTTTTAAAAGTTTGTTGGTATTTTTGGTCCACTTAATAGTTAATTGTGTTGGACGCTCCTGAGTCAATAGTTTATTGGTTAAATTTCACCTTAACCCTTTTATATATTACCTGCTCGATTTAATATAAGATATCGGTAGCCCACTAATGAGATTTCATATTAAGTAGCGCGAGGTAGTATTTCAGGGTTTTTTTTTTGGAGCAAAAAAAGGTAGTGTTTCAGTTTTTGACTTTGAAGTTTATTCGCTGCAATTAATTGAGAGCGAGACTACTCACCACAGTTTCTTCTTTTTGAACAGGAAGAAAATTGGGGAGAGGAATCTCTACTGTACTCACTTCCCTTTCTCTTCTTATTTAATGTACTTATCTTTAAATCAAATTTTAATGGTTAGGATTTAATGATATATAAAAATATTATTATAATATTAAATAAAATTGTAAATCTGTTAAAACTAAGCTAATAATGAAAATATTAAATAGAAAGAAAGTGGTGAAAGAAATCAAGATTCAAGAGACACCTTTCTCAAAAATTGGGGCCAGCATGTGACGTCACAGAAGTGACGTGATTGGGGAGTGGGGGCCTTTGGATGAGGAATTAAGGAATTATTTAATATTTCCCAATAAATCTAGAGAAATTCCTTAATTTATAATATTATGTCAATTGAAAATTGAGCCCAGCAGTGGGACAAAAAATACTTAAGTAATGGGTAATCGTTGTCCCATTACGTGTGGCAACATGGAAGATCAACATGGTACGCAAAGGGAATTAGCCACCCTTCCCCGTAGTTACACGGGAATCTTACAGGAATCAAAAGCACATGGCTATCTAAACGAGTCTACATTAGGTGTTTAGATCTTATATACTCATTACATGATTATCCTCAATTATAGGTATAAATATTTTTTTATATATTATATTTATTTAAATTTAAATTATCTGCAGTTTTCTGTAATTTTTTTTGCTTTCAGTATCTCAAATTAATTAGTTTCTATGATACTGGTGTGACAGAAAAAAATTTCTGAATACAAGACTGAAAACTAATTAATTTGAGATATTGAATGCAAAAAAAATTACAGAAAACTGCAGATAATTTAAATATAAATAAATACAGTATATATAAAAAATAAAAATGCTTATACCTCTAATTGAGGTATAAACATGTAATGAGCACATAAGGTCTAATATGTACTCGTATATAAACAACGTCTACCTTTTAATCTATTAATTAATATATTGACTTCAGATTAAGAATTAGAAGGATGTGTAATTTTTTTTTTTAAAAATGCATTATATATATATATATTAAAAGTCCAGACAGTTGTTACTTATTATGAATTTGTATAATCAATCAAGTTGATGCGTCTTTGTTGAGTGATTAAATGAAAAGATGAATGACTGGTTGAGTTTTTTTTAGTCATTTAAGTCGCTATCAACGGGAAAGTGTACAAATGCAAATTGGTAGACGTGAAAGTTATATATTTTATTTTAATTGGCTAATGAACGTCAGTTAAGCCTAACAAGCTCAACTTGCGAGCATCAGTAGTAGTCAAGTGTTTTCGTTTAAAATGAAAGAAAATATGTAACATATACTCTCACTTCGAATCTAGTGTGATGTCCCAAATCATAATTTCGAATATAATGATGAGGCATTGGATTTTCCTAGGATTATATTGAAGAATGATTGATTATTAATTCATATTAGGTATAAAAGGTGAAGCAATTTTTGTGGGAGAGGATTTTCTCATAATTCTTTTTCTCTTTTTCTCTCATTAGCCCATCTGGACCGTTGATTGAGAAGAGGAGAGAAAGGTTAAAGTAGTATTGTGATTGATTAGATGTATATGATTCAAAAATTATGAGGGATAATGAGAAAATGATTATGAGAGAAACTCAACCCAAAGGAACAAACACCCCATAAGTCCTGAGTGATGCCGTGGACATATCATAATGGTAGTCCCATCATCACTCCCTTCGAACGCCTAATAAGTCGATCTATAAATCCTCACCACCACATATATTTGTGTTTGACATTCACATCCAACCAACATATCATTAGAGCCTAATACAAAGAAAAGAAACAAAGAGCGCATTAATTTGACAAGAGCCAGGTCAAGGTAAAACGCATAACAACCTGCCAACTTGACTAACCACTTGACTAACACGTGTGAGCAACTAATACAGCTGTCACTCACACACTAACAGAACAGTAACTAACTAAGCACTAATCACATGCACTAATATTCCCTCTGCTGAGTAGAAACGTATCGTGAGTCACCATTGTGCACCTCATCTTGAGAGATGGTGTTGAGTTTGTTTCGACAGAAGGAAAACATACTATACACCTGTGGTTTAGTGAATATATCTGCGACTTGGAAGTCAGATGGAACATGTCCAACAGCAACAATGCCTGCAGCGACTTTTTCCCTGATAAAGTGGACATCCAACTCCACATGCTTGGTTTTTGAATGTAACACCGGGTTAGAAGCTAGAGCAACCGCACCAGTATTATCACACCAAATAGTTGGTGTCTTTGGAACCTCCATCTGCATCTCTTTCAACAGTGACAGGACCCACATTATATCTTGTATGGAATCAGCAACACTACGATACTCTGCCTCAGTAGCTGATCTGGACACAACTTGTTGTTTTCTAGAAAGCCATAATATTGGATTGTCACCAAGGAAAATACAGTAGCCACTAGTGGATCTTCTATTTTCAGGGAGAATAGGAACTTCATCCTCCTTATCCTTCTTCTTCGTATTCTTCTTCTTCGTATTAGTTCCCCCCCAGTCAGAATCTGTGTATGCTTGAACGACAAATTGTTGTACTGGCTTAAGCAGCAGACCATGTGTACTAGTTCCATTGAGATACCGAAGGAGCCTCTGAACACACTCCCATTGTTTCATAGTAGGTTCATGTAGGAACTGACTGAGCTTATTTACTGTGAAAGCGATATCGGGTCTAGTATAACATAGATATTGCAGAGAGCCTACAACACTGCGATACAGCTTGGGGTCATGAAAGGGCAAGCTGTCTTTAGCATATATCTGTATATTGACAGCCATAGGTGAGGCATATGCGTGAGCTTCAAGCATCTGGGTTTTGGAGAGAAGTGTGTGGATATATTTTTTCTGAGTGAGATGGATACCATTATCAGACCTGTGAAATTCAATTCCCAAGAAAAAGGATAATTCCCCCAAGTCTTTTAAGGAGAACACACTGCTCATTTTGTGAATAAGCTTCTGTACAGCCTCTTCATTAGAGCCAGTGAGCACTAAGTCATCAACATAGACTAGTAGATAGATGATGCAGTGATTGGTTTGATTAATAAACATACAGGAATCAGCTTTGGAAGCAACAAACCCAAGAGTATGTAGGTAGCTACTTAGTTTAACAAACCATGCTCTAGGGGCTTGTTTGAGCCCATAGAGTGCCTTTTTAAGTCTACAGACTAGTGGATTGCCTTGAGCATCATGTTGTATGAAGCCTGGTGGTTGTTCCATAAACACCTCCTCTGTTAAGTCACCGTTGAGGAAGGCATTATTAAAATCCACTTGATGCAACTTCCAAGCTTTTGTAACAGCTAGTGTAAGTAAAGTTCTGATTGTAGTGGCTTTAACAACTGGGCTAAAAGTATCATGGTAATCAGCACCTGCTTCCTGAGAATACCCTTTGGCAACTAATCTCCCTTTATACCTTGCAACAGAACCATCAGAATGAGTTTTCAACTTACAAAGCCAGCGACAACCAATAACCTTTCTATCAGGAGGACATGGAACAAGGTCCCAAGTTTGAAACTTGAGGAGAGCATGATATTCCTCTTGGACATCAGCTCTCCAATTCGGATCAGCAAGGGCTTCAGCAACATTTTTAGGAATATGGATGTCTTCAGCAATGGAGAAAATCTTGGGTTTGAAAGTACCTAGTTTACTCCTAGTAACCATGGAATGAGTATTTTTTGGAGAGGGAGGTCTGTCACTGGGAAGAGGTGAATGAGAAGCTGGTGTAGGGGGGATATTAGGCAAAGGTGGGGTAGGAGCTGGAGATGGCAGCAAAGGGGAGGGAGAATTATTATTATTGGTAGTGGACTGAGTGAAAGGCGGAGGATTAAAGCTGGGAACTGAGGTGAGTTGGGGGGAAGCATGTCTGATATTAAATTGAGATTGTGCTGGAAAACAGTTTTCATGGAACTGAACATGCCGTGTGATATATACACGGCCTGTGAGTCTATGTAGACACTTATAACCCTTATGAACAGTGGAGTAGCCGAGAAATAAGCAAGAAGCAGACCTGAAATTAAGCTTATGTTGATTATAAGGCCTTAGCAAGGGAAAACATTCACAGCCAAAGACCTTAAGGAGAGTATAGTCAGGATTAACACCAAAAAGCTGCTTATACGGAGTAGATCCTTGAAGGACATTAGTAGGCAATCTGTTGAGAAGGAAAGTTGCAGATAGGAAAGCATCTCCCCAATAAAATAATGGAAGTGACGCAGTGGCCAACAAGGTCAAGCCTGTTTCAACTATAGACCTATGTCTCCTTTCAACCAAGCCATTCTGTTCAGAAGTATATGGACAAGTGAGCCTATGTTGAATACCACAACTAGTCAAGAAAGGAGTAAAAGACAGAAACTCCCCACCATTATCACTCTGCACTTGTTGAATCTTTGTCCCAAAACGATTTTCAACCATGGCTTTAAAATCCTTAAAACGAAGAAGAGCATCAGATTTTTTATGGAGGAGATATGTCCATGTAAATCTACTGTATGCATCCACAAAGGCAACATAATAAGTGAAACCATTTGAAGCAAAAGGGGCTGGACCCCATAGATCCATAGAGATTAATTGCAATGGCTTATTGTATATAGTAGAGGAAGGTACAAAGGGTAGTTTATGGCTTTTGCCCATTTTACAAGCAGTGCAAGCTATATCATTGTAAGACTTTACAACAGGAACATTAATGGACTCAAGCACACTTTTGACAGTTTCTTGTTGAGGATGCCCTAGCCTTCTATGCCACAAAGTAAAATTGTCTAAAGTAGATGTATAATAGCAGCAGCTTGAGGAGTATGTAGGAGCATGATTCTGTCCAGGTCTTGACTGCTGTTGATAGGTAGCAGCATCCAGCTTTCGACAGACAGCAGCATCAAGCTTATACATGCCACCAGATTCAGTGCCACGCATGATGACTCTCTTTGTCAGTAGGTCCTTAACAATACAAGCATTGGGAAAAAAATTCAATTGAGACTCCATTTTCTTTTGTTGCTTGTGCAATAGATATCAAATTCTTTTGCATAGTTGGAACACATAAGACTTTAGTCAGAAACATATTAGATGATGCAGATGAAGTCAAACATGTACTACCAATATATGAAACAGGAATTCTAGTACCTCCACCAACTATGACTGTGCTTTTTCCTTTCGGTGGAGTTGCAGAGTTAAGTGTGCTGACTGAGTTAGAAATGTGCTGAGTTGCACCAGAGTCTAAGTACCATTCCTCATCTGTAATAACCTCAGGGGAAGCAACAAACGCTTGAGGAGTAGATTCAGATGATGCAGGGTTGGGTACAGTAGGATTAACAGTGGTACTAGCTATAGCAGGTTGAGAATTATTTCCTGTAGGGCTCACAACTTGTTTATACGAGGGAGGAGCATAGTGAGTTTCAGCAAGTGGAACTTCAGAGTAGTTAGACGGCCAATTATAATAAGAGCCAGCATCAGATGACATTGCATTAGAGTAATGGTCTAGATCAGTATAATGAGCCTGTGCAGTAGGTTTAGCATGACTAGCCGAGTCATACCTGAAGTAGCAGACATCTGCCAGGTGACCTACCTTGTAGCATATCTGACAAGACGGTCTGGATTGGAAGAAGGATGCACGGCCTCGACCTCTACCTCTGAAATTAGTGAATTGAGGACGAGATGGTGGTACAGTAGAGTGACCACGTCCCATAGGATAGCCAGACGAATGTGTAGCAAAGGCCACTTGAGCATCTTGAGAATGATCAAGATATTGAGGTGATACTGATGTATAATGAGCTTGAGACACAGAGTTGTGAATAAAAGTCTTCTGCCGAGCCTCAGAGTCAAGTAACATAGTAGTTATTGTGTCAAGGTCATAGGTTTACTTGGCAGCATTGATAATAGCAATAACGGATTCATACTCCATGGTTAAACCATTTAATATGTGAGATATTCTGGTCGCAACAGAAACTGGTTCACCAAGTAAGGCTAAATGATCACATATAGATTTTAAATTTGCTAAGTAGTCACGCATGCTGAGTTCACCTTTCTTCTGATTGGTTAAAAGATTTTTATAGTGTAGAATCTTAGAGTCAGACTTATCAGAGTACAACCGATTAAGTTTTCGCCAAATTTGAGCAGCGGTTTCCAAACCAACTAAGTCAGGAAGCACAGAGGATGTTACCGATGAAAGGAGCCACGACGCAAGCGCCGAGTCGAGCTGTTCATAAGCTTCAAAAGCTGGATTATCGACTTCGAGTTGAGTTTCTGAGTTCCTAACCTTCTTTGCAGGAATACTGGCAGAACCGTCGAGATAGGAAAAGAGACGATGTTGTTTTGCCATGAAGTAAACTTGCTGTTTCCAAATCAGGTAGTTGGAATCATCAAGTTTCACGGTAATTTTCTTGTTGGTGAAGTTGCGACCATTCTGGCCCTGATCGATCGACACCGGAAAAGCTGCAACACCGGACATTGTTTTGTGAGCTGTCAATCCAGGAAGGAGACGAACCACAGTCAATGCCTCTTTCTCTAATTGGCCGGACGGACAGAGCTTCGCCGGTGCGACGATGGCTCTGATACCATGCCAAACTTTAGTCTCAAGAATATAATTCAGAGAAATATTCAAGTTTTTGTTATTCAAGATGAAGTGCAGTACAGTGCTTATATAGAGAATCGTATGCTAACAGATCAAGGTAAAACGCATAACAACCTGCCAACTTGACTAACCACTTGACTAACACGTGTGAGCAACTAATACAGCTGTCACTCACACACTAACAGAACAGTAACTAACTAAGCACTAATCACATGCACTAATAAGGGATCAATAAAAAAATAGATATATATGAAAACATTAAAATATTGTGAAAAATTGATTGTCTTTTCTAGAAAACAACAGATATATATCAGTGTATACGAACCTCACAAATCTTACCTTCACTGTAATGACTTGAGTCCATCCGATCTTTAACCTAAACATCCAGTTCAAAATATATAAATCAACTCCCACATACTGCACTGGATTTAGAATCTTATTCAAGTAACTTAATTTTCACAAATTTCATTAATTGGTCAAAAAATATATCAGCAAGTAAAAAAAAAACTGAACTGATTCTATTTTAATGTAGTACTCCCTTCGATCCTAATTATAAGACAACATTTGGGGGTTGGTTTTTGGTTCTAATTATAAGACAACTTTCTAGTTTTTATCAATTTCTTCCTAAAATAACTCTATTTTATTCTCTCAAATGTGTTTGATTTTTGGTGAGTATATGTATGTGGGTAATACACACTCGCACACACATGTGTGTTTCTATAAACATATATATGTATGTATGTATATACGTGTGTTTATATATGTATCTGTGTATATATGTATGTATATATGTGTGTGTGTGTATGTAAACAGTGGCAGAGCCGGGAATTTAAGTTTGTGGGTGCACAATTAATGATGGGATTTGGGGGTGCTGCCCCGAATTTTTTTTTAAAGAGGATAAAAGGTAACTCACTCCTTCGTAAAGTTTAGGACTAGAAATGAGGTTCGATTGAAAAGTATTTCTGAGGAAATCAATTTAAACAGAACAATATACTCTAATCTCATGGCATACAGATACCCAGATATTACACAATCAAATTCCAAAGCAACATGCAAGGAAAAATTATTATGGTTTGTCATATGTGATAGGATATTAAAAAGTCAACTATCAACGAAGGAGTAAAAGAGCATAACAAATGCTACAATTCATTAGACTGTCCACCAGAGAGCACGGCACTTTCAATAGGTTCAACACCAAATACCTACATAAAGGAAGAAGGAAAACAATGAGAACACAAATGCATTACAACTCTACACTATCATAAACACAACTTTGTACAGATAAGTTTCAAATTTAGGCACATAGTATTGAACAAAATTCAAGTCAAAACAAAATCAATAAGACAACACATATTTCTTACTTCAACATCTCAGCAAAGCTTATTGTCTCATCAATTCCAGGTATAACACCTGCTAGTTCTAAAAACAAAGAATCTATTCCCACAGAACTCGTTTCATTTTGTTCAACGGTAGGATCCACCTCCTACAAACCCTTTATAAACTAGTTATAGTGAAATATTTTGAGAACCTTGATTACCTCCTATGACAAGAGATCAAAGGAACGATATAAACCAAAAAATTTTCTGCCAAAAAAACAAAAGATATAAAGGGTTGTCTATATAATTACATACCAATTCTTGCTGCAGCTTTTTATTTTCTTTAGTTGTGTAATTTTTTTCCTCAGTCACCTTTAAATACTCTGTATTTTCTCTCAAGTCATCCATTGAAAGATTGATGTAGAAATTATTTTAATCAACTGATCTATTCAAATTCAATTAATCTTTGGAACTTTTCTATTTTATGCAGGGGAGTTGCTCTCGGAACTCTACAAGCTAAGTACATGTGACAATAGATTTTTTTTTTGAGAAAACTATGTTAATTAAGTCTGATAATATTTATATTTAATTTAATCAGATGGTCATATTAAAAAAAACGTCATACTAAAAAAGTAAAACGTTGGCTCTGGCAGCGGGTAGTAAAGCTTGGGGCCCATAAAAATAAAACCACCAATGGGCCTCATAGCACTATATAATAATGTCTCATGTTTTGAGGGGGATTATGGGTGTTTATACCAAGACATGTAGTAACTCAGCAGCGAGGGGAAAAAAACTCAGCAGCTACAATTTTTTTTTTTTTTTAAAAGAAAAACTCAAAAACTACAATTTATGGGTGCACTTGCACCCACATGCAACATAGTGGCTCCGCCACTGTATGTATATATATAAATATGTGTACATATATATGTATATCTATGTTTGTGTATGTCAATATATGTGTGTACATACACAAACACACGCACACACATATGTAAACATATATATATCTTTATGTGTGTAGATATATATATGTGTATGGGTGTGTGTGTAAATAAATTTATATGTATACATATACACACATGCATATATGCATATATGTAAATATAGTAAAACTATTATTTCAATTAGAAAGCGTATGGAAAGAAAAATTGGTCAGAGAGATATGTAACGGAGTTGTTGATTCACTTTTATTTATGTCATTTTAAAGTTATATAAGAACATTTTAGGAAAATGAGTAAAATTAACTAATTTAACATCTCTCTTTAATCTACCCAAAATCAATTAAATATGTCTTATAATTAGGACTGAATAGAGTATAATTTAGTCATCGATATTCGGGTGGTTGAATAATGATGGCCAAGTGTCGTGACATAGTGTTCTGAGCACGACTTTGTGAATCACATGGGACTGACGTCTTTTCCTTTTTCTCTAATCCAATTACGGCCACATTTTTTGACAAGACGTCATAGCAGTGACTCTTAATAATCTAAATGTATATGGAGCAACGTCCCACGTTATTATATTCCGATACTGTAGTATAAGATAATAGACTGTACGTCGAAGTTTCCACCAAGTAAGGCCTGCATTGTAAAACCCATCAGCTGTGGGTTTCTCTGACGAATCAGAGCTAGTATGTACGAAGCGGATTTCCTCAGAAGCAGAAGGTTCAGAATCCCTCAGAATCCAATCTGGGCCGTCCAAAAATGAATCCAACGGTTGGAGAGAGATTTTTAAAATTTTTATATTTACCGCATGCGGTACTGGCACCACATGCGGTTTTTGACATTAATGATTTTCAGCCCTTAGATCACTTTTTGAACGGCTCAGATGAAGAGATACTGAGGGATGAGGAGGGAAGGGATTATGAGAGAATCCGGATCCTAGTATGTACATGTTACAACTAAAGTATTCAAAATACTCCCTCTTAGTTCTTATTATAATGTACCAACTACCAATATTTTTTTGTCTTTATTATAAAGCACCAACTTACTTTAACTAATTCATTTATTACTATTTTTCCATTATGCCCTCATTTTTAACTAACTCATTTAAACCTACATTATTAAAGTAGGGGTAAAGTTGGAAACATTTATTACTTTTAAACCTCATTAATAATGACTTAACTTCCATTCTTTGGTCCGCGAGAAATGGTAGTTGGTGCCTTATAATAAGGACAAGAAGGAGTATCGCTTACTTTTGCTAGCCACTAGAAGGAAAATAGACTAGCCCTCTAATAACAATCTACGGCCTAGTAGTTTACATAAAGCCAAACTTAGTTTGTTTAGTAAACACTCTTTCTGGTCCTTATTATAAGACGCTAACTAACAAGTTTATTTAATTCTTTTTATAAGGCACTTGCTTGTTCCCGATGAGCATTAATTATTTTTTCTTCCATATTTTCCCATAATTAATAAGGGTAGTGGGTGAGAGTAATAATTAATACTCCATCTTATCCTTATTATAAGGCACCGACTAACAAATTTATTTGGTCATTTTTATAAGGCACTTGCTTGTTCCCAATGAGCATTAATTATCTTTTTCTATATATGCTCATAATTAATAAGGGTAGTGGGTGAGAGTAATAATTAATATAATATTAAAGTTTAGTGCAATTAGTAGGAGTAATATTAGAAGTTACTCAAATTGTAGGACAATTTTATTGACTTTAACTACTTTTATTGGTTTGTGAGAATTGTTAGCTGGTGCCTTATAATAAGGACCAAAGGAAGTATGATATTAGAGTTTAGTACAATTAGTAGGCATACTATTGAAAATTACTTAGATTTTAGGACAACTTTATTGACTTTAATTATTTTTATTGGTTTGTGAGAAAAGTTAGGTGCTTTATAATAAAGACCAGAGAGAGTATATTAAACTTAGATTTAGATTAATTTCTAGATCTATTTAGATAAATAGGTTAGATATATTTTTATAAGGGAAAATCCATATAGGGGCCCTTTTTGGTCAAGAAAACCCAAAAAAGGCCCCAAGACTCTGCCAAACCCAAAAAAGGCCTCAGGGCCTTCATAGGTATTAAGTTCAAATAGTAAATTACATTGTTGCCCCTGTTTCCTTCCCTTCCCATCATTACTTTTCTCTCACAAATAGACCTTTTCTAATTTCATTTCCTGGAAGACGATTCCGCCGGAGCCGAGAAGGAAGAATCATCAGCGGTGGAGCGAATAGTAGACGATTCCGCCGGAGCTGAGAATGAAGAATCATCAACCGGTGGAGGTAAGAGTAGATTATTTCAATGGAGCCAAGAAAGAAGAATCATCAGCGGCGGCGACTGCTCTATCGGTCTATTTTATGAGGTTGGATTTCTTCCAAGGTTTCGCCTATCCTATTTATTTTATTTCATTCCTTCCCCCTTCAAGCGCTAATCGAGGAATGGCAATACCGTTTCAGCCAATAAACATAGTTTCCGCAGATTGGAATTTGTACGCAGCATCACAACCTACGGAGGAGAATTTTGATTTTGCTTTTGGTTTTGACATCGAATCTACCGTTAGGTCTGCCAACGACACAGTGACGGGTACCTTCAGCGTGTAAGCCATCTTCGCTACTCCTTACACGTATCTCTTTAGATTTCATTTCAGCCTGGTTATGCTTTCTTGGTGGTTATAATGCTTTCTGGAGTTGGATGTGTGATGGGTTTTTGAATTTTGCTGATCTGCGACTGTCTGTGGTAAAATGCATGATTACTAAGATTGCAGCTTAATAAAAGCACACAATTAACAAATTGCTTTGTATGATCTGGTGATTTGTAAGTGGTACAGGCTGTAAAGAGACCAAAGTGATCGGTGGTAATTTATGCAATCAGTTGAATCTGAAATAATTGTTAGAGCTTGTTTAGTTTTGCTTATCCTTAGGATGGATGTTCTTAGTACACATTCTAATTCACAAAGAACAACACTTTTTGATTGACTCTATTGGTCCTTGTGATAGGTAGCACAATGGAGGAATTAGAAAAAGGAGAACGATATCTATAGTTTTTGCGATCGCAAGATATACATCAAAATACAAGTTAAATTTTGAGTTTAGCAAGGATGAAAATACTGAGATGCATGTGTTGTAAGTAGTGACAGAAGCTGAAATTGCCTCAGATTTTCAAATTCTTATATTACCTCTTGGTAATGTGAATTCAACTCTAGGACCACTTGAGTTGACTTGATGACCAATCTTTACACTCTGTTATCAAGATACTTTATTTTTGCTATAAATATAGTCTATGTGTCTTTTGATCACTCATCATTCCCCTTGTTGTGTACTGCATTTATTGGTATATGTAGTTTGGGCTCATTGGTTGGATTAGTTAGACCTGCTTAATCTCCTTATTTATTATGTAGAAAAACCAGTATGTAAGCTACGTGGTAGTCTTGTTCTCAAATATTTTGTATTTTCAATTTTTATTGAAGTCCTTATTTCCTAGTCAATTTTTTTTTTTTCGCCACTAGTAATGTTCCTTCCAGGAAAGCCCTCCTATATTTTGGTTTGCTTCTAGCAACTGGGGTCTTCTTTCTTTTCATTGCATTTACCTTATTCCTTCCTGTTATGGACTGCAAGAATGAATATATTCGATTGTAATGTTGGGCATTTGTTTGATGCTTTCTAATGATGTTTTAACCTTACTAGACACTGTTATGGACCACCAAAAGGAGGCATGTTTTATTATTTGTTTTTCTTGTTGCTGCTCTCTTTATCAGGTTCATGATTTTTGTTAATTATGATCAAGGGTAATTTTAGATGAACTTCATTTACAATTGTTGTAGGGACACGAGCAAGAAGGCTTTAGTATAAGAAGAAGCAAGAACATGCCGAAATCTACTCTATGGATGAAATTTGTGATTTGAAGGTGGGCTTCTTGTGGTGGCTGGTCACCCATCCTCACGACAACCATCGCCAAAAAGTGTTGTATTTGATTGAGGACTACCACAAGTAGAAGAAGAGACATTAGGGGGCATATTGTTAGGACACATTGTAATTGACCAAAAATATGTATTTATGTACATAGGCTGACTTGTTTTTAATTGTACCTAAATTTCAGTGGTTGTATGAAAGATTTTATTACAACAATTGTGTTGAACACTTGAGTTCATATGTAGGACAAAGTTTTGTAAATTTTATGATGTAGGTGATATGACATTTTAATATGAATGAGAACGACATTGTTTCCTGCATGCATATCTGGTCATTGTTAGTTGTGTGTGCAGATGCTGCAAAATGGGATATAATAAGGTACCCATTTACCAACATTATCAAGAAAAACTAACAAAATGATCAGCTCCCTTTAACAACATCATCATCCCCCATTAACAACATGATCAGGCCCCTTTAACAACAACATCAACCCCATTTGACAACCAAATCAGACCCATTTAACATAAACATCAGACAAAAGAAGAACCATATCAGAAAAAATGCATAACTATATCAACATCACTAACAACATCATGGACTGACAACACGATCAGCCCCCACTAACAACATCATCAGCACCCACTAACAACATGATGAGCCCCCACTGACAACATGATCAGACCCCACTAACAACGTGATCAGTACCCACTAACAACATGATCAGTCCCCATTAACAACATGATTAGCCCCACCGACAACCAAATCATAGACGCTTAACATATATTTTTCAACGTCATTTACAATTGTCTTACAATATGAAAATGTGTACATAAATGAAGAAGTATCCAAGCTAAGTTTGCACTTCACGCAAATTTCAATATGATTAGCCCATTAACAACCAAATGAAAGTTAGCAACTCCTTGTATGTTGTTCCTTCCTTGATGTTTCTTGTTCTTACCATTCCACCAATATACTCACTTTCTTGTCCTCCCCCATATACAATGTTACCTCCCACATGGATGAAACATAATAGGTTCTTCCCGGAAGTACTAGCCATCTTTAATTATGATCTGCAACATAAAGTTGGTATTAACAACTTAATCAGCCATAATAACAACTAAAACTGTAGGTATTAACAACAATATCATTTCAACGTTTTCAAATTCATTCATTCCCCGTAACAAACAGACCTCCCTTTGTTTCCATGCCCAAAAAAAGAGCAACCTACAGCATTAATTTTAACATTCAGCTCGTATTAACAACTATATCAGTCATTTTAACAACTATATCAGTCATATTAACAACTAAAACAGTGTGTATTAACAACTATCTCATTTCAGCGTTTTTTAACCAAATGTAGCTTCATCCCATTAACTCATTACACCTTTCCCTCTGTTTTCATGCCAAAAAACAGAGCAACATATTTTTCCACCCCACCCACCAATGATTAAAGACCAACTAGAATGGTGATAATGATATCTTGAACAAAATCTTAGTATTTCTTGCCTATTTCCTATCTCATAATAACATAAATTTAAGGGTCTGTAATTGGGGAAGAAACATCAAGGAAGGAACAACATTTAAGGGTCTATGATTTGGTTGTTAAAGGGCTGATCATGTTGTCAGTGGGTGCTGATGATGTTGTTAGTTTGGGTTGATCATGTTGTTAGTGGGGGCTGATCATGTTGTCAGTGGGTGTTGATCATGTTGTCGCTGGGTCGATGTGGTTATCCGATGTTTTATCGTTTTTTCTGATATGGTTGTTTATTGGGGTTGATATAGTTGTGCATTTTTTCTGATATGGTTGTTCTTTTGTTTCTGATGTTGATATTAAAGGGTGCTGATGATGTTGTTAGTTTGGGCTGATCATGTTGTTAGTGGGTGCTGATGTAGTTGTTAATGGGGGCTGATGTAGTTGTTAGTGGGGGCTGATGTAGTTGTTAATGGGGGCTGATAATGTTGATAAATGAGTACCTTATTATATCTCATTTTCCTACTTCTGCACACACAACTAACAATGACCAGAGATGCATGTAGGAAACAATTGTCGTTCTCATTCATATTAAAATGTCATGTCACCTACATCAGAAAATTTACAAAACTTTGTCCTAAATATGAACTCAAGTGTTCTGCACAATTGCTGTAATAAAATCTGTCATACAACCACTAAAATTTAGATACATTTAAAAACAAGTCACCTATGTATATAAAGGATTGCTTCTTAACGGCTCATCTTCCGCTTGGGAGTCCTCTAGCGCATTAGTGCTCCTTCAACTTGATTACTCACATTCTGATGAGGCATCTCAACTATGTTTTGTTCTTTGTTTTCCCTGTGTCACAAGAAAAAAAAAACATGCTAAGACTTAATTATAGCAGATGGCAGAGTCCCCAACCAAGAGGAAATGGAAATGGGCCAAATGGTTATACAATTTGCGCATATAGAAATGGAAATGGAAATGGGCCAAATGGCTAGAGCAATGAAATTCAATTTGCGCATCATCTTCAAGTGCATGCTCATCATTTTGCTTTTGGTGTTGGGATAGTTGGTTGAAAGATTCCCAAAACTTTGAAAAAAGAAAAAATCTGATTCACAATTTCATTTGATTCATCAATTTGTAAGTCTCAACAATTAGTGTCAAAGGTATTACACCAATAACCAAAGCCACCATCCCTAACACCATATACTCCAAGACAACACCGAAATTCAATTCAGACAAGCTACCCCATAAACCAGAGTTAATCATAAGTCGAAAACCGCATTCAAAACACAAACTTACCAAATCCCAAATCCTAAGCCATCTCGCATCCACTTGTTGAGAGCCAAAGCCTCACACACAAAGAAGATAGAAGGTTGCATGAGAGGAACAATTACTCAAATCCATGACATATTCCAGCTTCTTTAGCAAGATTGCCATCAACCCTTTGCGCATATAGAATTATTTGAACTAAAAAGTGCTAAAACATAATGCAATAAGATCTATGATCCAGGTTCTTCAATGGATGTTGTCAATTGGTGTCAGACTCTCCACATGATTGAAACTAGGAAGAAGAGGGTCACATTTGCATATAGCAAATATCTTAAATTCATTGGTATTTATATTAGACAGAAGTATAACAACTTTTGGTTCATCATTCTCTGCTTCATGTTCATATCCACTAATCAATTTAAATCCAAGAAACTTTCAGATTGTTGGCATAATTTTAATATCGCATTTGTAGACAACTTTATCCCACCAAATAATCGGGACCGTCTTAAGCCTCGGACAGAGGAACCTACTATATTTCATAGTCCAACTACAAAATAGGACTCATCAATCAACGAATCAAGCAAAAACAAAAACGATAAATAAATCTTCTTTCTTGAATTTCCACATAGATAAAACCCACTCACAATGGTTTACTTCAACCAAAATAAATTAGTGCAAACCAACTTACAATTACAATACAGAAAAATTGAAAACTGATAAAAATGGAATTGTAAATTAGCATCAAGGAATTGAAATCAAGAACTGAATTATGCAGAAGGAAACCTAACATAGACAGGTGGAGAGAGAGAGAAAACAATAGAAACAAAACAAAGGACCGAAAACCTAATCCCTAAACATTTTCCTACCTTTGGCAAACCGACAACGGCGACGGCGAGACTTTCGACGGCGGGACGAGGGTCTTCTCCGTGTGGCGCCAAAACTCAATCTCAATCGATCGTGTGTTTACCTTGGGAAACTTCGCTTGCTTTTGCTTTTTAATAAGGGTATTCCTGTCTTTTCATTTTATAACTTAATCCCCATCAGGGCCCTAGGGCCTCTTCTGGATTTGTCAGATTCTTAGGGCCTCAACTGGGATTTCAGAGTTTAAAAGGGCCCTAGTACGGATTTTCCCTTTTTATAAGGCCGAGCTCCTGACTTATTTAAATTTTCTTAATTTATACTATTATATAAATATATATAATATCATCTAAATAGTTTTATAAATTATTTATAAATTTACCATTTTAACATTAATTCTAAGTTTCATATCACATCACATTACAATCAACTCTTACTTTCATATCAATCATTCACCCCTACCTCTTTTATCTTCTTCAATTGCTCGAGATGGACAGTTGTTGTCATTAGACATTCTTTTCTTTTCCTTACTAAGCCCTAATATTAAGACAAAAATGGATGTTACGTTTTTAAAACACAATATAGAATTGTAAATAAGTGTAAGGAGTTATATATGAATTTGAAGTATAGGCTTTAAAGGTTATTTAAAGACCTCCATTTTAAGTAGGCTTTTAAATAGGTTTTAAGTCTTGCTAGATGGCCTAGGCTTAGGCCTAAAAATTTACCTCATATTTAAACTAACCACGGCCTGTGCTATTACATGGCCTCTACTATTACCACTGCCTCTACGTCTATCTCATCCACAAAAACTACACCTACCATCATTACCTTTACCTCTACTTGTAGACTCTCCTTTTATCAGGGAAATTTACCAAAATAAAAATTTAAAAAAAGATATTTACCAATTTGGAGCACTGTTGAAATTATGTATCAAAGTAATGCTGACGTCACTAGTGACGTCGTACTTTCAGACGCCACTATTGGCAGCGTCAATTTTTTTAATTTTTTTTAAAGAGAGGAAACCCAATGTTTTACTTAAAAAAATATAAAAAAAAATTGACGCTGCCACTAGTGGCGTCAGAAGGTACGACGCCACTAGTGGCGTCAGCATTACTTTGGTACATAGTTTCAACAGTGCTCCCAATTGGTATTTTTTTTTTTTTATTTTTATTTTGGTAAATTTCCCCCTTTTATCACTTTAAAGGCCTGCTCTTCATAGTTTTCTTAAAATTGATTCACCTGGTCCTCATAAGCTTGCAATGAGGTCATTAATTCATGAAAAGAATACTTCAAAAGATTATGAGCCTCCTCAATTGTAGGAACAACAAATTAAATCGAGGAGTTAAAGTTCTTAGAATTTTCGCAACGACTTTTTCATCAATAATTGTTTCTCCATGGGACCTTATTTAATTAACGACAGAACTAGCTCTAGATAAGTAATCTTGTATCAACTCACTTTTTTGCATACGAAGATTCTCAAATTCACAATGTAATGATTGGAGTTTTGTAGAGATTACCTTGTTTGAACCTAGAAACTCAGTCTTCAAAATTTGCCATGTCTCTTTAGAAGTCACTACAGATGTGATGATTCTAAAGAAAATATTGTCATGCACGGCTTATGAAGGATAAATAAAGCCCTTGCATCTTGCTTCCTATTTTCCTTCAATAGGCGTTGGTCTGTATCTTGGTTATTAAAACTATCCTCAATTAAATCTCATAAGACTTAAGATCAAAAGAGGATCTTCATCTTAATTGACCAAAGATCATATTTATCCCCATTAAAAATAGGAATTGAAGGTTGAGACACCCCATTGGTTGCTGAAGAAATTTCGTTGTTTGCCATAAGTTAAGTTGTGTATGATTGTATGAAGACGTCCTGTTCACGGGATGAGTATGTTGCAGTGTGTTTGATACTCTAATACTCTCTCTCAGAATGAGATCTCTGATAGATATACAGAAAATAAGAGCTTCTATTATTGATCTTTGAATAAACAAGTGTACATGTAAACCTTTTTTTTTTATAGAAAATACAGGCAAGCTAAAGCTTGAAAATAAAAAGGACTATACCAATGACAGTAAAGCCCAAACAAACAAACCCAAAAGGAAACTAACTAAGACAGACCAATTGGTCATTCAAAAACCTATCCAGGCATCCTCTAGGAACCAAATGAACAAGAGTCACGTCCGCATCAACAGAAGATTCATGACCACACTTGGCCATATAGTCAGCGCATGCAATATTGTCTCTTGGGGTATAGTGAAGTTCGACTTTCCAATCTCTAAAAAGGAGATCTCTTGCCTCCCCAATAATGTCTCTAAGGGGGTGATCCATGTGAGTATCCCTCATAAGGGTGTTGACTGCATCCAGGGAGTCCGAGTAAAGAACGATATTCTGGAAACCCATCTGGAGACCCATCTTCAGACCCGTCGTAATAGCGTAAATCTCAGCTTCTAACACATTGCAAAAGCCCAGGGATTTATGGAACCCCATCAACCATTGACCCTTAGAGTCTCTTATAACTCCTCCGCAAGCAGCTTGATGTTGTGGGCGCACCGAACCATCTACATCAATACGGACCGCGTTAGCTGGGGGGAGTCCATGTTTTTTCCACATTCTTGCCAAGTTGAAAAATTTGATGTGTTAGGGTTTGAATAGTTGAACTCTCCATAAGAAGATAATTACAAGTGTGGAGCATTTCTCTGGTGTCCACGCTTCCGCCTTGGAAGAGGATTTTGCAACGAGTCGTCCAAAGAATCCAGCACACAAAGCTAAAGGTTCTCGACCATGGAAAATTTTGGAAGCGACCCTTCCCCGGACTATGGCAGATATTCCAGCAAAGCCAAGCCTGAAGATTACCTGAAAAAAACTGAGAAAAAAAGTTAGGCATCAAAATCTGTTTCCACAAGTTTTTGGCTCCCTCACAGTCCCTGATAACATGGACTACACTCTCCTTGTTATTGCGACATAGAGGGCAAAGATTATCATTTGAAAGGCCTCTTTTGGCTCTAGAGTTGGTGACAAGCCTTTCATGCCCAACTTGCCACAAGAAGAATTTAACCTTCTCAGGAAGTTGCCACTTCCACATTAGAGACCAAAAGCTATTAACACTCATGTGACCTTGATCAGAGAGATATTGATAAGCAGATTTAACGGAGAAGCACCCATCTTTAGCTGCACCCAGGTGAAACAATCCGAAATACTATTGTAGGGGGCGCAAATTGGAGATAGAATTTATGATAGAAGAAGGCAGAATGCCCCGCCAATTATTAGTGTTCCATCTTCCGTTACTCGAAATATGATCCCTCACAGACTCTTCTTCATTGATAAGGTAAGGATCCTGCACAAAAGATATAAGAGGGCGATCAAAAGGAAGCCAGAGATCCTTCCAGAACTTGGTTCCGACTCCATTATTAACCTTTTTCCCATCTCCAGCAATAAATTTATCCTAGACTTGGACAACTGCCTTCCATACATGAGAGGAATTTCTCTTTTTGTAAACCTTGGGCATAGAAGAGTGGCCGCAATTATACTTAGACCAGAGGCATTGGGCCCATAGAGTATCTTTCTTTGTCAGAAGATTCCAACAAATATTCATAATAAAAGCTTTATTTTGCCGCCGAAGATTCTTGAATCCAAGCCCCCCCTGCTTCTTAGCCTGAGCGACTTTATCCCAAGCAATGAGGTGCATCTTCCTTACCTCCTTTTCCTGAGACCAAAGAAAACTTCTTGATATCTTATCAAGCTCCCTAATAGTACAGATTGGGAGAAGAGTTGATTGCATGCAGTAGCTAGGCAGGGATGATAATACAGACTTGATTAGGACAGAGCGACCAACTATTGTTAAAAACCTACTTTTCCACTTAGAAAGTTTTTCTCTAGCCTTTTGAACAATCGGGTGATAAGTGGTTTTTGTAATCCTTGAATGAATGATCGGAACCCCCAAATATTTCCCGAGGTCATGAGTGATCCCAATCCCCAGAAGATAACTTAACTCGAGAGCTCTGTTAAAATTAACACTTCTAGAGCAAAACATTCGAGATTTGGCTAAATTAATTCTGTGCCCAGAGACCTCACATAAATTTTTCATCACATTACGCACCACATCCATTTGGTGAGCAGAGGCTTCGACGAAAAGAAAGAGATCGTCCGCGAAGAACAGATGAGAGATAGCGGGACTACCTCTTTTGAAGGTGAACGGCTTCTAGCGCCGGGCCTCACACTCAGCTTTAATAAAATGACCAAGCCGCTCCATGCAAAGAACAAAAATATAGGGGCTTAGAGGGTCTCCTTGTCTTACGCCTCTGGAGGGGGTAAAACTCTGACTTTCATCTCCATTCCAAAGGATAGACATAGAAGAGGAGGAGATGCAAGCCATAATAAGGTCAATGAAATTCCCCTCAAGCCTCAAACCAGTAAGGGTGTTTCTTATGAACCCCCAATCAAGTCTGTCAAACGCTTTTTCCATGTCCACCTTGATTGCAACAAATCCTTTCTTTTTACCCTTCATTCTCATGGAGTGAATGATTTCTTGGGCGATAATAATATTATCAGAACTGGATCTGTTAGCAATGAAACTGTACTGCTCCTGACTTATAAGTTTGCCCATAACATTCCTAAATCTATTCGCCAAAACCTTTGTAATGATTTTGAAACTAACATTGCACAAGGATATAGGACGAAAATCTTTTAGATTAGAGGGGTGATCAACCTTAGGAATGATGACAACCTTAGACCTGTTAATACTCGCCATAGAAGAGGGATTAGAAAAGCATTCTTCGATGAAGTCATAAATTTTGCCACCAATGACATCCCATTAGGACTGAAAGAAGTGAGCTTGAAGGTCGTCCGGGCCCGGGGCCTTGAAGGCGCCAATTGCAAATGTAGCATTTTTTATTTCAAGCCTGGTGACATTCCTTGAGAGCATGAGGAGCTCATGACTGTTAAGGATAGGAAAATTAGACTCCCATTCACTAGGCTCCCTCACACTTGGATCCCGGGTATAAAGATTTAGAAAGAAGTCATGAGCCATGGTTTTAGCCGTATCATGATCCTCAATCCATTGTCCCACCTCATTTTGAATAGCTCCAAAGCGCTGTCTTTTCCTCCTAATGATAGTAGACACATGAAAGAATCTTGTATTCCTGTCCCCACGTTGGAGCCATTTACATCTGGATTTTTGGAACCAAGATATTTCTTCTTGGGTAGCCACTTTATGGTACTCCTCCCACAGTTTCCTCTCCAGCTTGAATAAACCAGTCCTCAAGTTCATCTTTCTGCATCTATCAATACCCTCCAGGCGACGAACCAACTCATATTTCTTTTTAGAAAAATTACCAACCTGGTTATCATTCCAATCCAGGGCAGAATTTTGAAAGCTTTGAAGCCCCTGGATCCAATTTTTATCCTGCCAGGCTTTCTTGGTAATGTCTTTGAAGTCCTTTTCAAGGGACCAAGCGGCTTGATAAGAGAAGGACTTCTGAGGATGGGTTCTTATGTTCTGAGATTCGGAACTGACCACCACAATTCTATGATCTAATTTAAATTTGAGCTCATGACGAACAATGAAATTGGGAAAAAAGTTAATCCAAGTGAAGTTGGAAAAAACCCAATCAAGTCTCTCTTTTAAACCCTGTATTTCCCAGGTAAACTTCTCGCCAAGAACCTTAGCTTCAATGAGGCCAGTGTCGTCAATGCAATCGCTGAAGTTACGCATGGAGGCCCAAGGGGGGTCAGCTCCGCCAAGCTTATCATTAGGAGATAAGAAGGTATTAAAGTCTCCAAGAACAAGCCAGGGGGAAGTAATATTAGCAGCCAGCGAACGAAGCGAGTACCATAGGCTAGATCTACCAATTAAATTAGTCTCCCCATAAACAATAGTGAGGAGACTCGTATTGTTATTATTAAGTTCTTTAACTTGACAATGGAGGAGCTGAGTGGTGGAGGAGAGGTAAGTAATGTCAAAATCATCGTTATTCCAGAAAATTCAGATACCTCCAGAGAAACCACTAGCTTCCACCCGGATCCAATGGCTAAAACCAAACTTTCGGCAGGCTCTATCAGCCCTATCGCCACTAACACGAGGCTCCACAAGATAGAGAATGTTAATAGAATATTTTCTAACAATATCTTTAATAATTATGGGGAAAGTCCAGCTACCGGCTCCCCTACAGTTCCAAGATACAATGATCATTAAAACAAATGCAAAGATGGAAAGGGATACTTACCTGGGTCCCCCGGTCCCTCCATCATGCTGCTTCTCAAGTTGAGTTTCAGCCACATATGTCCCTTTGGCGTCTAAAAATTCAGGGGCAACGTCGTCATTAGGATCCCAATACTCCGGAGTCCGCAGATCCTTAAGACAAGAAGCATCTTGCATTGATTCTAAAGACAAATTTTCTTGAATTGGCTTATTGTTGGAGTCTATGATTTTTGCCTTTAGGGTAACGGATTCCTGATGCGACTTGTCATTTATATTTCCATGGACAATGTTGTGTGTTCTATGCCCCTTACTCGCTTTATCTTGGGCTTTCTTAATACCCATGTGATTACCTGCTTCAAAGGAAGCATTCACATTCCCATCAATATTAGGCATCAAAGCCTTATCCAGTCCCATTTGGCCCAGCGGCGTCATCGAATTGGACGGCCCAACCCCTTCAACCTGTAACCGAGACCCAACATTAGAACCGACAGCCTTGGCCTCTTTCAATCGGTAGGTAACCTTAGGTTTTTGTACTGCATCTGACTTTTGCCCATGGTAATACCCAGCTTTCATCTTCATCTGGCTTGATGGCTTCGGTAAAAGGGTACTGTCATGTCCATTAATGGCTTGCCCAGCGGAGTGGTTAGCTAGAGTACCCTCCATTTGTTCTTCAACTCTACGATTTCCTGAAGAACCGGCAGCTGTCAGAATCGCATCTTCCTGAAGATTTCCAATTGGAGCAAATCACGAACCCTGGCCGAGGAAGGACCCTTTCGTCATCTTGCTTCCAGATTTCGAGGGTTGCCGTTGGTCTCTGAAATCAGGCCGTTGAAGTGTACGGGTTCGGCTTGGTTTACGACTGACCAACATCCAAGGTCCGAATTTCTCTTCCGCCGCCGATTTCACCGTATTGTTCGCCGGAATCAGATCGGTGGTTTGCTGTGGAGGTTGGCTAGACAGATTATTCGCCTCTTGAGTTCCAGATGTGGAGCATTTGAAAGGGCAGCTTTCCCTCCTATGCCCTGCTCTCCCGCATGTGAAACATATCATGGTAAGTCCTTCATATTCGACATTGAATATTGAGCCTGCAACGATCACTCTTGGAACTAATTTCTTTTGGAGATTGAGATCCACACAAATCCTCACAAATCTCCCCCGCTGAATTTTTGGTGAAGATTCCTGACATTCATGAAGGGTATTCAAATCAACCTTGAGTGCACGCCCAATTCGGTCCCCAATCCTTGAAATACAATGTCTATTATAGCAGTGTAAATGGATGTCAGGTATACGGACCCAGGTTGCCACACGATCAAGGGGATTTTGGTAGGGATTAAAGTACGGTGACCATCTTTGAACCAATACACAATGACCCCTAAGCACCCATGGACCATCATACATAACCTTCTTATAGTGTGATCTCCATAATTCTGGATCCTGGAATTTTACAACAAAATAGTTGTTTGGCACATCAATGAGCTCGAAGGTAGAGAACCCCCATAGCTTAACCAGTAGATCTTTCAGAGTGAATAGATTGAACTTTTTGCTGAGAACAGTGAGGATGAGGGCATAGTTCCATGGCTCACACCACTCGTTAAATTCCTCCTCAGTACATGGCGCTACAGGATACTGATCCATGAGCTCTTTTATTTCTGCTGAGTCTTCAGGTAGCTCCATGATATGATTACTATGCGCTACACCGTTGAAACCCATCAGAGAAGCTCGGTAAGATGGAAATTTCTTCCCCATATCCTCTGGAATTTTACCTGGTTCAGCATGATGTTCTGTTTCTGTATCCGGCATCCTATCATCCATAATAGCCTGTGGTGTTTCCTCCCATTTAGTCTTTTTCTTCTGGTCATCGTTCCCCTCTTCCGGCGGCCGGTCAGGTGGGAGTTTCCTTTGTCCAGCATCAGTCAGTGAGAGCGTTTTGGCTGAGTCCGGTTCCATTTCTTCTAACGCAGCAGCAAATTTGAAAAACAAAACAGACCAAAAAATTAGCAGTTTCCTTAAATGGCAAAAACCTTGATTTCCTTAAATATCCGTTCCTATCTGTTGAATTTACTGCTTTGCCACTCCTCATCTATCTTCATCGGTTAACTGAACTTACATGTAAACCTTTATATAAGCAACAAATGAATGGGGAGATGACGGGGATCTGATGAGAATGTATTAAAAGGAAAAATACATCTAATAGGAAAATCTATCTAAATCAAATGACTAATAAAATAAATAATCTATAAAACTGTATGTACATGAAGCTCGTATATAATATATATATTATTCAACATCATCATCATTTTCTTTCCCATGCTTCCCTGTTAGATCCAATCTGTTGTAGACTTACTCATTATATTAATTAAGTGTGTAATGATTCCAATAATTAATAAATACTGACCCACAAAAATTAATTAATAAAACTAATTCAACATAAACAGCAATTATAAAAATGTTCAAGGGGATCAGATCACCACGGATATATATTGCCATTCCTTAAGAAGCGGTTTTCATTTTATTTTTGACAAATTAAAGTAAAGACTTTACGCGTAAAATATGACTTTAATCCCCATTATATATTTGGCTATACCCGTTAAAAAAAAAAAAAATCTAAGTCTTTGCTTATGACAAGAATGAGTTGTCTGATCCGTGCTAAAATTACATCACTCTGCTATCAAATCTGGTGATACAAATCGTCTGTAATATAATGAAAAATTACTTTCTTAACGGAAGCATTAAAAAAGAACTTGTTGTAAAAATAAAGAAATTAGAAACATAAAATGATCATTCATATTAAAATTTGATCGCAGTACGTCCAGAGACGGGAGCAGATAAAAACCAAGCCCGTAATTGTTTCCCGGGGATAATATCACTCCATCGGAAATCCGAATAAATGATCATCGAGGCAAAAGTTGGTATCTTTAATCTGCTTTGGTTCTTTCTAATTGGAGGATACTGGATAGAGTGCGCTACCAAATCAAATTTCTCTTTACACATAAAGTCCCACAAACAGTGCAATATATATTCAAGAAAATAAGCCAGAATATTGATCGCAAACAAGACTGTGAGGAGTCCAAAGCAGTGCATCATACGATGGTTCCATGGTAAGGTAATCGGGTTGATGATCAGTTAACAAGGGTGGGAGTGAGGCTGCTGTTTGGGTAGGGTCACAGAAAATGTCAGCCACATAAGGATCTGTCCAGAAATTTACGTCTGCCAACGCATTCAGAAAAGCAAACTCATCATTATCATCATCTTCCACTATCAAACTTGATTCGTGGCTGCCTCCTGTGGTGGCTAAACTCGACGATGACCGATCAGGCGACGGCCGGCTCGATGAATCCCCCATCGTCTGATTATTATCATCACAAGCAGCGCTAGTGTTGTTATTAACTTGATCCATTTCGCCTGATGATTCCTTCTCTTCTGCCTGGGCCCGCTGTTTTCCCGACTTGTCTTGAATCTTCTTCTTGAGATTCGTGTGCCAGTAGTTCTTTATGTCATTGTCTGTTCTTCCCGGCAGCTTTGCTGCAATCGCAGACCATCTGCATTGGAATTAATTTATATATCAATAATTAGTCTAATGTTGGAAGAAGAGTACGTACAGTTAACAATAGTTTTTGACTGCAAATTAAACACAGCCCTATGGAGATGAAATTACCTGTTTCCCAGCTGGTGGTGCAGTTGGATAATGAGTTGTTCTTCTTCAGGAGTGTAATTGCCTCGTTTGATGTTGGGCCTCAGGTAATTTAGCCATCGAAGTCTGCAACTCTTTCCACACCTTGCTAGGCCTGCACATATATATATATTGAGGCATTATTATTTTCCTAATTATTAGCCGACTGATCAATCAGAGGCTGATTATAGGAGGAAGAATTATATATATAGAAGAAGTAATTAAGTAGGTACCTGCATACTTGGGAAGTTGGCGCCAATTCCAGCAACCATACTTAGTAACATAAGCAATTAGCTTCCTGTCTTCCTCGGATGTCCACGTTCCTTTCTTCAGTCCACTTTTGTCACAGCTTGGAGTTCTCACCATTTTGCTTTGTTTCTTTAACCCCTCTATCCCCTTATTCTCTGATCTCTCTCACACACACAGCATCACAATTAATATATACACACACACACACATACAAGGGACCCTGTCTCTCTACTGTTTGTGTTCTATCTCCTCCAAATGCTAATAAATTAATTACACACTAACTTACACACACACATGGCGTCTTCCATTACTGGCCAAACAACGTGTTACACGGTCAATGAAGTCTTTTTTATATTCAAAAAGAGGTGGGCCCCTCTCGATGTTTCGCCTCCCTCCAAGTCCAAATCGTTTGTCATCCCGGCACAACCTCAGCTCAACACCAAGTTTATCATCACTTCACATATACCTCTAATTATTAACCATCATCATTTAATTTGCTCTTGCTCCTTATCTTCCTCGAAGCAACAACTCAACTTCCTTTGCCTTGCTATTCTATCTCAAATAATTACCTTTTCAGGTTCAATTACGTACTCTCCCATTATATTAATGTTCACTGAATTTATATAATTAACACGAAGCATCCGTCATGAATCGTTTCAACTTGCTTATAATTAATGTCGACTCTGTTCTGCCGTTGACTCCTTTTTTTTACACCAAGAAGGCAACAACCTTTTGGACGTAGTGCCATACTTTGTCTTCTGACTTAACCATTTGATTCTTTTCTTGGTCTTTAATACATTCACACTATATATTATGGGTTTAATGTTTCTGTTTTTGCTGCATAAACGTTTTTTCTGTCACATGCACTCACATAAAAGTGAGTGGGTCACTTTTATGTGAGTATGGTAGAAAAATGTTTCTGCAGCAAAAGCAGAAACATTAAACCCATATATTATATTATTTCACCAATTGAACATAAATGTGATCGAGGGTTTGTTCCTTCCTCTAGCCAAAAAAGGAAGTATAGTCCCCGGCCCCCTCTCCGATCCTAAATGAAAGTTAAATTTTTAACAACTGATTTTTATAACTAGTTGTTGAAAGTTTAATTTCCACGACTAATTTTAAAAAATAGTCGTTGAAAAGTTCCCACCTTATCATCTGTTTCGATCCGGCACTAGATACGCCTCTCATGCTTTTTCACGACTCCACCTCTTTCTCCTTTAATCTCTCTCGTCTCTGCCTCTTTCTCCTTCTATGACGAGCAAACACACACTACAAAAAAACTTTGGATTATCCACGGAATTACCGACGGAAAAAATTCTGTCAGAAATTACCTACGGAATTACGTCGGTAATTTCAGTTACGACGTAATTCCGTGAGTAATTATTACCCACAGAATTCCGTGGGTAATTTCCGACGGAATTTTTTCTGTTGGTAATTCCGTGGGTAATCTGAGGTTTTTTTGTAGTGACATCCTCTGGCCTCTTCTTCAACCTTCGCTCTCGCTCTTCTCCGCTAGAGTTATTGTGGTTCTAGCTATCGCCTTTTGCCTCTCTTGCGCCTCCACCTTTTTCTCTTTTCTGACCTGCAATCACATCATCCGACCCCCTCTCCAACCCCAGACACGACCTCCGGCCTCATGTTCAACATTCGCCCTCCTCTTTGCTAGAGTTGTCACGGCTCTGTCCTCCAATCCTCGTCTCCGCCAGAGTTGTCTTCAAGGTAAGAACTTTACAACCTGTGTCTTTTTTATTTTTGTCCCGTGATTACATGTTTGTGAGGAAAATGAGCAGTAACAGAAACTGACATTTACAATGTTCTTGCTAGTTTGAATCTATTAGGGATTCTAACAAATGCTGGAAAAAAAAAATATCGAAATATGCTTGAAGGTTTTTGTGTTGGAAATATTGGTATAAACTTGATAGAACATGCAAAAATCTAAATTTATGGTTACACATAGGTAGTTGGCATTGGTTGAGCTATTAGAGACATTATGAACTTGTATTGATGAAATTGCTGATTAAATTGTTAATATTATCTTTAATTACTTCAGTTATTTTTGTTTAAATTAAGTTGATTGGGTCGTTGTTGAAATTTTGGATGCCTTACTTTTAAGGGGAATACTGTTGAAATTTTTAAGAAATTAGTAAGGTGTCCCCTTCCTTCACCCATATTCACATGTCATAATGACAATTGTTCTAAACTTGAGTGTTATTTAAAAATGGATTAGGTGGTAATAAAATGGATCACAGTTGGATTAATGCATTGAGAACTAGTGAATAATATAAAAATGAGGTGAAAGAGTTTATTGATTTTGCTAAAATGAAAGCACCTAGTAAAAATGAGAAGTATTTTTGTCCTTGTATAAGTACGAAAACATTGTTGTAAGTTTGAAACATACAACGTCTGGTTTTTAAAAAAACAACGTCATAAGTAACTTACAATGTTTGTTTTACCTAAAACTAATGTTGTATGTAGTAGAGTTACAAAGATTGTTTTGAAATAGACTTATATTTTAAAACTTTTACTGATAATTACATACATGTCCACCTAAAAACAGATGTCTAAGGGTTCTAAAGATGGATATTAAAAATGCCTTATGTAATAGTGTGTGGATGTTTAGAAAAAACAGGAGCTTCCTGTGCTTATTTTCTTAGATCTTACATCGACAACGTGATAGTAATTGATTAATAACAACTGTTATTTGTTAAGATGAAATCTCATGTAATTAATTAGGGTTGAATACTTGAATGTCACGAAGTCGTGGTATTAAAAAAAAAAAAAAACTATAAGAGCTCCAAATCTATGCTTTGTGTCACTTTTATTTAACCCACAGCAGTCCTTAGGTTAAGGGGCCGATTGTTGGTGATGACGAAGGCCTGGCTATTTATATTCTAGGGTGGGAAAAAATTATTGTAATTCTAATTCTAATCCGTCCAAAAAATCACCAGACATACAAGTTCAAGAGGATTTATTTCCGTTAGAAAATTAGAATTAAAGTAAAATATATCATAAAATTCAACTTTTAAGGGAAGCGTATATATTTTGAAAGATGTAATTTTATGAAAATAAAAATATTTAAATTAAAATATAACCTCAATATATAATAAATTTCTTGGAATAAAAATTTGGTCGCGTACTTTTTTTTTTAAAAAAAAAATCATTAATTCAATATTAAATAATTTAATGCTGTGTGTAATAGGATTTCCCCCTCATTTCATTTGATACAGAGCCCACAGCCCACATGTGTGTTGCATGTGGGGGGGCCCTTCAATGTGAATCTGTAGACTGAAACATCCGGTGCGCCCATGTATGGATTTGAACTTTGAATTTCAACTTTTTCTTCTTTGTTGAATTTCAACTTCATTGATGCGGTAGTGAGAATGCCCAAGAAACTAGAGAGAAACTGAGGTGCCAGATTTTTTTAAAACAGTCTTACATAAATAACGTAGTCACTAAAAAACTATCATTAAAAGTGAGCAACATGCTGAATTTTGTCATTACGTGATACTCTTTAGGTATTAAATTGTTTATTTGAGACTGTACAACAACTTCCTTTTTTATTTTTTAACTCAAGCAAGGAGATGTCAGCATTGTAGAACTTTGGAGAAAAGTGGCCATAAGAAAAGGCATGAAAATGACAAACGACAAACGAGAGTGTTGGACAAATATACATCAAGAAAGAAGAGAAAAACTCCTAACAATGTGAGCTATTGTGGATCTAATCTATACTAATGTATCATCAACAGTAAAAGTTTCATGCACGAAAATGTGTCGATCCCTAATATCCCAAAGTTTCCAATGAATAATGCAAAGTCCAATTCGCTAGGTAGTATCAACGTTGCTATTTGCGAGCTGCTCAATTGCCCATGAAAAAATGCCTTTCCTAAAAAAGTCCGCACACAATGGTGGATCTTGAGATAAATATTTGGGGGGGCCAAATATATACTCATTAACTAATTAAAAAAAAAATTCTTTGGAGGGTCAAATTGAGCAAATCCAAAATCTTTATAGACAGAACCAATCATTAGTTCCCAACCATGGGTCGAATGGAATCCTATACATAAATCAGTTAATAAAAGAATAGGAAAAGCTTTTATTGTGTCGCTTAAGTTATATAGGAATTCTTGAACCCAAGAGTTAATAATAATAAGTTCTTGATTACCTAGAATAGAATAACCACTTAAAATAACGAAACAGATTATATTTGTCGAGAAGTGCAAAATCGTATTCATAAGATCTTCGTTGTGCGTCTTGATCAATTGGATCGTTTCTTTGTAGATTCCGATACGAAGGTTTTGTAGACGATACCTATTAACTAATTAAAAAAAATATTTGGGGGGCAAAAATGTATACCTATTAACTAATTAAAAAAATATTTGGGGGACCAAATGTATAATAAAAGTATTTTAATAATTATAATGTATAAGATAACATATTTTTTTATATTATATTAATTTTTTTTAAAAAAAAAATCTGAACAACATTTTTTTTTGGGGGAGGGCCATGGTCCCCCATTGTCCTCAAGAAGGTCCATCCTTGTCCGCACACAAGTCACACGAAAGAATTTTCTTCCATTTGGAGCTTGCTAAGGGACAAACTTTGAATGCATGGCTGGTATTTTCTACGTTGTTGGGGCAAAGAGAACAACTAGGGCCCTATGTCACACCTTTTCATTGTTCTTCATCACTTTCATGTTTCACGCTCTCTCTTATCTTTTGCCTTTTTAGGTATGCAGCAAAGTATAATGGACGCAGTGGCGGAGCCACATTGGTGCAAGTGCATCCACAAAAGTTTTAGAATATATATATTTTGAAGGAAATCTTCAAGAAGAAGCACCAATGATCTAGTGGTAGAGTAATGCCTTGCCACAGAATACACCCAGGTTCGAATCCCGTCTTGAGTATATTATGCTTTTCCTTTTTGCAATTCACACTGAATCAAACGCACACATCAGTCAAACTGAATCAAACGCACACACGCACACAGTCTTTGAAACGCACCAAACGCACACAGTCTTTGAAATGCACTTAATCATCATTCACGTCAGTCAAACTGAATCAAACCCACACACGCACACAGTCTTTGAAATGCACCAAACGCACACAATCTTTGAAATGCACTTAATCATCATTCACGTCAGTCAAACTGAATCAAACGCACACACGCACACAGTCTTTGAAATGCACCAAACGCACACAGTGTCTTTGAAATGCACTTAATCATCATTCTTTTTAATTGTGTCTGCCACAAATATAGGGAAAAAATTACAACAAAATACCCACTATTTCTATCTTTTTATATATTTTTAAGAATTATAAATTAAATACATTTATCATATATAATTTCACTCTTAATTATAAATAAATCCTAAAAATAAAAATTAGAATATTACAAAAGTCGTTGAGCTCATAGGGGTATCAGCTCTGTTGCAGTGATCTATTCCATGTTTCTTAAGGAGCTCTTGCAGATAATTTTCATTTGGTTAGACTTTTGATTATTTTTTTCTATGTTAAGTTGAAATTTTATTTTATTTTCTTATCTATATTCATTTAATTTTTAATGCATTTAAAACTTTCCTTAAAAAAAAAATTCGGGGCACTACCTCCGAACCCCCAAATCTCCTCACGAATTGTGCACCCACAAATATAAATTCCTAGTTCCGCCACTTAATGAATGGACGTCTAGTTTATATTCGCATAACAATGTCAAATAATGCTAATAGCAATCGACCTGATCTCACGCTGCTCCTATAATCTACTCCCTTCATTTTTTTTAGTCATTGATATTATTTGTTTCTTGTCGACTATAAATAGTCTTCCATCCATCTGTAATTTTGACAATTTACCCAACACTATGAAAGTAATTTAAGTTAACTTATACCTACATTTTATTTTATGTTGTACCCTTGCTCAATAATGGAATTAATTATTCGTGTAATTCCAAATGCTCTCTCACTTTTATTATGGTTTAATAATTTATTCAATGTATATTTAAAAAGATAATCTAATTCTTTCTATAATCTAATTCAATGTATATCTAGAAAAACTGATTTTAGCAAGTTTAATATTTAGGCTGTTAACAACATTAAGTTAATCATAAAGGCCTTGCAGTAAAAAAAAAAAAAAATTAAAAAAAAAATCATTTTTAAACTTTTAAAATAAATTATTCTAAATAAAATAGCCCATCATACCTTTTGAGGATCATAGGGCTATACCTGCCCATGCTGCCAAAATCTCTGAACATGAATTATGTTCAAGAGTATTTCCAAATTGTATTCAAATAAACCAGTGGCTTTACATTATATAGAGAGTAAATACCCTTTTTGGTCCCTGGAAAAAACACGGAAGCCTTTTTTGGTCCCTGAAAAAAAATAAGTCACTTTTAGTCCCTAAAATGGAAAAATAAGGTCCCTTTTAGTCCTTTTGATCATCTTTTTTGCACATTTTAATCCCTCAGAAATTCTCAAAAATGTCCTTTTTAGTCCCTAAAAGGACCAAAATGACATTTCTTTTACTCAGGGACGAAAAAGGGTCAAATGTGTTTTTCCAGGGACCAAAAAGGGTATTTACTCTTATATAGATCACTAAAGATAAAAGTGCGATGAGGTAAACTCTAACAGAATTGCTAACAAACTGACAGCTTACATAGCACGTGGTAGCAACTCTAACTAATAGTGCCACGTGAAGTAGAAGTGACACGTGGCAAGTTCATTGTAACTGATATACAATTACATACTGTCAACATTCTTCCCGCTGAGATCCAGCTCTTCTTCTTCTGGTTGGTTTTTCTTTATCTTGGGCGACACTCCATTGTATACTTCATCCGTAGAGAAGATGTTCAGTTTGTTTCTATAGTAGGCAAACATCCCGTACACCTGAGGCTTTGTTAAGATATCTGCGACTTGATAGGAGGATGGAACATACCCCACAGTGATGATGCCGGCTGCTACCATTTCCCTAATGAAGTGGACATCAAGCTCTACATGTTTTGTTTTTGAATGCAAAACTGGATTAGACGATAGGGCTACTGTCCTGTGTTGTCACACCAGATACAGGGGGTGTTGACAATGTTCACATAGATCTCTTTAAAGAGAGATAGCACCCACATTAGATTAGTGATTGTATCAGCTACACTCCTATATTCCGCTTCTGTGGCAGATCTGGACACTACTTGTTGCTTCCTGGACACCCATAATATGGGATTTGCACCAAGGTAAACACAAAAACCACTCGTGGACCTCTTGTTTTCAGGTAACACAGGAACTTCATCATCTTTGTTCTTATTCTTAGTAGTGATGCCTGCCCAATCAGAGTCTGCATATGCTTGAACATTGAATTGCTGCACTGGTTTGATGAGTAGGCCATGCGTACTTGTACCATTCAGGTATCTAAGCAGTCGTTTGACACAATTCCATTGCTTCACGGTTGGTTCCTGAAGAAATTGGCTCAATTTGTTGACTGTGAAGGCAATGTCTGCCCTGGTATAGCAAAGTTACTGTAAGGACCCTATGATGCTGTGATACAGGTGTGGATTCGAGAATGGTAGACTGTCAGTTTGAAACAACTGAGTGTTGGCAGCCATGGGTGAGCCATATGCATATGCACCAACCATGTGAGTTTTTGCCAGGAGGTTGTGGATTTTCCAAATTGTACTGGAAGGGTGAGGACTAGACAGTGTGACAGAGTTATCAGGTGGGTTTGGAGGTGGATGAGATGATGGAATGAGGGGGGTTAAGAGATGGGACGTTGGCTGAGGGCTGAGGTGCTGGTATAGGTGGTTTAAAACTGATTGAAGAAGAACAATCAGGGATAGTATGGCGGATATTAAACTGACTTTGAGCAAGGAATGATTGTTCATGAAATTGAACATGCCTTGTGACATAGACACGACCAGTAAGCCTATTTAGACACTTGTAGCCTTTGTGAAGTGGGTTGTAACCCAAGAATAAGCAGGAGACATACCTGAATTCAAGTTTATGCTTATTGTAGGGACGAATGTGAGGGAAACACTCACAACCGAAAACCTTTAGGATAGGGTAGTTTGGTTTAGCAACAAAGATTTTCTCATAGGGTGTAAGACCCTGCAAGGCAGAGGTAGGTAATCTGTTTAGAAGGAAGGTGGCTGAAAAAAATGCCTCTCCCCAGTAGTACAGTAGTAGGGAAGCAGCAGCCAACAAGGTTAAGCCAGTCTCCACAATAGATCTGTGTTTCCTTTCAACGATTCCATTTTGCTCAGATGTGTAGGGACATGTGAATCTGTGTTGTATCCCACATTGAGTCAGAAAAGGTGTAAAGGACAGAAATTACCCTCCACCATCACTTTGAACCTGTTGAATTTTGGAGCTGAGTCTGTTTTCAACGAAATTTTAAACTCTTTGAATTTGGCAAGTGCATCAGATTTTTTTTGTAACAAGTATATCTAGGTGAATCTGCTGAAGGCATCCACGAAATCTATGTAGTACACAGATCCATTATTTGCAAAGGGTGCAGGACCCCATAGATCCATAGAAACTAATTCCAATGGTTTATTGTGTATAGTGGAAGATGATACAAAAGGAAGTCTATGGCTCTTCCCCATTTTACACGCAGCACAACTAATGTCAATATGTGAATCTGGTATAGTCATATTAATTGACTTTAATACATTTTTCACAGTGTTTACATGAGGATGGCCAAGTCTTTTGTGCCATAAGGTAAAATCATCCATCGTAGTAGTAAGGTGACAGACATTCGGTTGATTCAAACTTCTCTGAGCTCTTGTTTTCAACTGGCTTGAACTTATTGCTGCAACATTCAGCTGATACATGCCCTGGTCTTCAGCTCCAGTCAAGAGAGGTCTTCTTGTCTGCAGGTCCTTTACAACACACATATGAGGAAAGAATTCAACCGAGACTCCATTATCTTTTGTAACTTGGGCAATGGATATTAGGTTCTTTTGCATAGCTGGAATGCATAGAACCTTTTTTAAATTTAGTTTAGGAGTTGAAGAAGTGTTAGTCAATTGTGTATGACCAATACATGACACAGGCAAACGTGTACCTCCACCAACTATGACCATACTCTTACCTGTTGGTGGTGTGGTAGACTAAAGCATAGCAGCAGAGTTGGTAATATGCTGAGTTGCTCCAGAATCGAGGTACCAGGCCTCATCAGTGATTATCTCAGGAGATGCTACATAGGCTTGAGGCAAGACTGAGTCAGAATTATGACTGTGATGTATGCTAGGATTGTGCACAGCAGCGTTAGGAGCAAGGTTGGAGATAGCTACAGGTGCCGTAGTAGACACAAAGTTCTTAGGATTTGCAGGAGGATTTGCAGAGGTTTCAGTTTGATTATAGTTCACAGGTGCTTCAGTATATGTGGAAGGCCAGCTAGTATAGTTATCAGCATCATATGGTAACATATTGTAGTACACTACTAGAAAAAGTCAAATTTGCTACGGATTTTTGCGACGGAAAATTATCCGTCGCAAAAAAGAAATATTTGCGACGGAAAAACATTCCGTCGCAAATTTTGCGACCGTCGCCGTCGCAAAAAAATTTGCGACGGACGGTCCGGTCCGTCGCAATTTGCGACGGACAGGACCGTCCGTGGCAAAAGAAGGCGGACCGGTCCGGTCCGCCCGTTTGCGACGGACCGTCCGGCCGTCGCAGTTTGCGGCTCGGACCGGACCGTCCGTCGCAAAGTGTACACTTTGCGACGGAAGGTACGGTCCGTCGCAAATTGCGACGGACCGGGAGTTCGTCGCAAATCGCAGAGTCTCTTTTTAAGAGACTCTGCGTCTTCCTCCCCCCCGCACGGCTCCCCCTCTCCTCCCCCCTCCGCGCAGCTCCCCCTCCCCTTTGATTTCTCCGGCTGCCCTTCCGTTTTCCGGCCTCCCCCTCGCGATTTCCGGCTCCACCTGCGATTTCAGGCGCCCTCCTTGCTTGTGTTGGTGCCGGTGGTGGTTCTTCGCTTGCTCGTCGGAGTAGGTGGTGGTTTTTCCAACGTTCTTTGTTCTTCCCTTTATTCACGGTTTAGGTATGTTTAAATGTTTGAGATAGATTATTGTATATAGATTAATATGTAATTGATATTGATTAGTATAGATAGATTAAATATTGATTTGATTATGTAGATTAAAATGTTGATTAGTATGTTTAAATATTGATTAGTATAGATATAGTTGATGGGGATATTGATTAGTATAGATAAAATAAATCTTGATTAGTATGTTTAAATGTTTAAATATTGATTAGGGTAGATAGATTAAATATTGATATTGTTTAAATGTAGTTGTTAATAAATATTGATTTGCCTATGTAGATGAAAATGTAGTTATTATGGACATTGATTTGCGTATGTAGATTAAAATGTTATAGTTATTGATTTGGGTATGTAGATTAAAAGGTACTTGATGTTGATAATTTGTTAGAGGCTTACAAAAATTGTTATGATATTATATTAATTGATAATTGGTAACTAGATATATAATTTGTTAAAGGAATTAATTAATTAACATAAAGTATAATTAAAGAAGATAAAGATTTAAAGAAAAAAATGACTATTTAGTTTTATGAAAAAAAATCTCATTTACATTCATTATTTCAATTTATCTTTAACAATTTATATAATAAATAAAGGTTGATAATTTCAAAAACTAAATTATAAATACTATTTAGATAAATAGGTAATTATAAATACAAAATATAAAATTCCTTTTGCATATTATATAATCTTGATTTGTTCTTATAAATTGGTCACTAATATATAAATTTACATATTTGTGGCATGTTGAGATGTTAATTAGGTTAGTAACTGAACTAGCTAAGAAGTATGGAACACAATTATGATAGAAGTTGGATGTACAATCGTCTAACAATTTTCTTGGCGGGTTTGGAAGAGTTCATCCAATTTGCTTTAGCGAATTCAAATACTTCAAGTAGGGAGATCAGGTGTCCGTGTACCAAATGTAGGTGTTTAAGATTTAGGGATACGGGCAATGTCAAAATTCATTTGTGTCAAAAGGGATTCATGAAAGATTATGAATGTTGGGAATGTCATGGCGAAGTCCGTCAGACACCGAGTGGTTATTACGGGGACGGTAGTCATCGAGAGAACCTTAATCAATATGAGCGATTGGTTATGGATGCCGCGGACCGTCGATCGGCCAATATTTTGATCCTATTACTCATGCTGAGTCGTCATACATGGGAGAGGAGACCCTACACATACCCAACCATCATACATGGGTGAGGATCCTCATCCGGAAGCCGCTAGGTTCTACAAAATGCTTCAAGAAGCCCAACGTCCGTTATGGGAAGGTTGCGAACACTTTGATAGTAGTGAATATTCATCGCTATCGGCTACCCTAGCAACACTAAGCTTGAAGACCGATCACCATATGAGTGAGAGGAATTACAACGAAATGATGCATATCATGAGTAAGGTTGTTCCCAAAGACACTAATTTGCCGAAGGATTTTTACCAAGCAAAAAAAAGGTGAAAGAGCTTGGGCTTGGATGTGAAAAAATCCATTCTTTGCCCTGAGGATGTATGTTGTATTACAAGGATGATCTTGAATCTGACCGGTTGTAAATTCTGTGGAGATGACAGATATAAAGTTGTGGGGAAAGGAAGGAAAATGACCCGTCATGCGTTAAGTAAGATGTGGTACTTTCCTCTCGGTTCCAAGACTTACGAGATTGTATGCATCGAACAAACAACATGCTCACATGAGATGGCACCGGAGCATCGCGGGGATGAAAACTTTGTGACGCATCCATCCGATGCGGAAGCTTGGCGTAAATTTGATGAGGCAAATCCTTTCTTTGCTATGGATCCCCGTAATGTCCGTCTTGGTCTATGCTCGGATGGGTTCGCTCCTTTCAACAATACGGGCGGGGCTTATTCTGTTGGCTGTCATTGTGACTCCGTACAACCTCCCACCTTCTATGTGCATGAGAAGAGAGTTTTTCTTTCTTAACGCGTTAATCCTGGGCCATCCAACCCGAAAAGAAGATAGATGTGTACCTCGGACCTTTGATAGACGAGTTGAAGATGTTGTGGAGTGAAGGGGTTCTTACGTATGATATATCATTGAGTCGAATTTCACCATGCGGGCTGCCTTAATGTGGACCATAAATGATTTCCCGCATATGGGATGTTGAGTGGGCGGCAAACGTCGGGAAGCTTGCATGCCCGGTATGTCTTGAACAGAACATGGGTTTTAGCTTGAAACACGGTCGCAAGGTCGGTTGGTTTGATAGGCATCGGCGATTCCTACCCCGATCATCCGTGGAGGAGAAATAGAAAAGACTTCACGCGGAATGTTGTCGAACGAGCGAGCAACCCCGTCGTTTAAGTGGCCAAGAAATATGGGACGAGTCAAGTACATTCAAAGTGTCGAAGAGGGGCTGCTTCGGGGAACTCCGAGGGATACGGCATTGATCATCATTGGAACAAACGCAGCATCTTCAGGGAACTACCATATTGGAAAGATCAATTGTTAAGACACAACCTCGATGTCATGCATATTGAGAGGAATGTGTTTTGCAACATTCTGTACACCGTGATGGACACCAAGGGCAAGACGAAGGACACAGTCAACGCAAGACGGGACATAGAAGCGATATGCGAAGGCACGCTTTACATTTGGTGGGGAGTGGCACGGACGGACATCCAAACCTAGAGCGCCGTACACATTCAACAAACAACAGAATTTGGAACTGTTGCAATGGGTTAAAGAACTGAAACTGCCAGACGGTTATGCGTCAAACATGAAAAGATGTGTCGACATGCACGAGGCGAAGTTATTCGGCATGAAGAGTCATGATTGTCATGTTTTCTTCCGTAGATTGTTGCCTTGGGCCTTCAAAGCACTTCCGAAGCATATATTGTCAATTCGACGGAATTTTCCATGTTCTTTAGAGAAATTTGTGCTTCTGAGCTTAATGTTGAAAAGTTACGGCACCTGGAGGCGAGCATGCCCATAACGCTATGCAAGTTAGAGATGGTGTTTCCTCCTAGCTTGTTTGACTCAATGGAACATTTGCCCGTTCACTTGGCCTACGAAGCAAAGGTGGGAGGCCCGCAACAATATAGATGGATGTATCCGTTTGAGAGGTAATATATATATTTCTATCGCTGTTATTAATTGACCGACATGGTACTTTAGTTTATAAATATCCTCGATATTCCATTGTAGGTTTTTACGCACACTTAAGAACAAGATCAAAAATCCAAGGTACGTTGAAGGATCTATCGCCGAGGCATACCTTGTCGAAGAGGCCGCAAAATTTGCTTCATACTATTATCCCCCGAAATGATATCAAGATGGAGAGGGTACCTCGCAACGATGATGCCGGTGATACGAGGGATCAAAAATCAATATTTAATTTTCCAGGGCGGGTCGTGGGAAAACGTTCTAGGTCAACTCTTGACGGAAGAGATAAGCGAGTAGCGGAGTGGTACATTCTAAACAACTGTGAAGAGGCCGCCCATAATTTAAAGTAAGATTTCTTTTCTTTTTGTTGTTACGCTAAGAATTCCAGTATTAAGAGCATTTTTTTCTTCTTACAGTTACTTCTCTAATTCGGTCCGATCGGGAAATCCTTCAATGGCGGAATCCGAAGTTGACCAATTCACGATGTCTGAGTTCCCAAAATGGCTTCGATCCTACTTCGTGGAAAATCCATCAGATCCCAATGAAGTTGCGTGGAGTCTGTCCTATGGAGCTGCAATTAGTGTTACCCAAATATTGAGATCCACTGGACAAGGAGATATACGGTTGGTTATGACCCATTCATCCTTGCTCAACAAAGGAACAAGTTTACTATACATTGATGTGGAACATGTACTGCCCATAAACATCTTCGATGACGAAGTACCAAGCAATCTATTTGATTCTCTGCGGGGTTAGAATTAATTCCTATACAAATTGACGATGAGGAATCGACGATGAGGAAGAAGTGATTTACTCGATAGTGAATCGGAGTTCGACGACTATGAGACCTCCTCGAGAGGAAGACGTGCAAGCAAATGTTGATGTTGATGAACAAGAATCGTCCGATTGATTTCTCGTTAGTTCTTTGTTTGTGATGATTTATTATACTACATACTTTGTTAATGCGCTACTTATTGTTATATATTTTTGACATTATGTC
Source organism: Acacia pycnantha (assembly GCA_025563575.1). NCBI lineage: Eukaryota > Viridiplantae > Streptophyta > Magnoliopsida > Fabales > Fabaceae > Acacia > Acacia pycnantha. The sequence continues at coordinate 362,727 of JAMWYP010000332.1, read as the reverse complement.
TATGAGTGTTTAGAGATGGAGCATCTAGGAGGACGTTCGGGTAGTGGACGGGGTAGTGGTCGAGCCCAACCCCGTCCTATCGAGGGGGTAGGGCAACGTCATCGCTCCTTATGGAGGTAGAGGGTCCAGCGCTTCCCGGATATGCCATCCTTTGATATGTCATCTTCACCGTCTACATATTTGTCATCTTCATCGTCGCTGTATATGTCGTCATCACCGTCGCCGTATATGTCGTCATCACCGTCTACCCCCACCGATCCACAAAGCAAGGGGATCACGGGTTTACAATATAATTTCGATTGATTTACATAAGTTTAGTTACATATGATTTACATATGTTTATCTTCAATACTTCACATTCCTTCCTTAGCACAATGCGTCGCCTCATAGCCACGTTGGGGAAGAAGGTAGTTCCTCCGATCCACCAACTGGGGCTCCGAGAGATCCTTCGACACGGAAGCTTTGGATCCGTCCCGACGGCGTCGGGTAAGTCATGCCAAGTTACCGGTAATGTTACAATTTTCTCTATGTAAATGGTTTGTATGGTAATATTTGCATGATGTCATCTCTCATCAGATTTGAGCCTCATAATGAGGTAAGGGACTTCATCTCGGCCCAATTATTCCGCAATTACAACCATCCTTGGGCCAAGTGGACAGAAATTCCTAGCACTACTCGAGATGCTTGGTTCGATGAGTTCTTGGTAAGTTTTTTGTTTTATGGTTATTTAATTAAGTACTTTAAAAATTTGGAGCACTAATGGTTCGTTATTGATTTTCGCGCAAGATATGACGTTGCTGAACATCGTGCGTAATCGAAAGCAAATTATAATCATAATGGAGGCAAATTTTTGCGTCAAAAGCTTTACGGCTTGAGAAATAAAAGAGGCAAGAAAGACTGGATTCCCCAGGACACGTAGACAAATTATTGCAGAATTGGGCCACAAATGAAAAGTTTCAAAACATGAGCACGAAAAATAAGCAAAACAGAGCCAAAATGGAAGGACCGTCATATCTTTGGCGGCTGCATTCCTATTAGTGAGCATCGACGGAAAATTGTAAGTACACTCTATTTTCTATTTAGGTATTTGATATTTTATACTTTGAAGTAATTAATTAAGGTTCTCATCCGCGTTTGCAGGTAGAGTCTGGGGAAGTTCTTGAAGGATCAATTGAGTGGGCTACCTTTGAGCGGACCCATTCCCGACAGTCTGAAGGGAGTGAGAGACAATGGATTAACCAAAAGGCGCTGCAAGTAGCGGTTAGACATTTATTGCCTTTATTACTTGTTTTATGCACCACCATATTTATTTTATTTTACATGTCTAATAAGCTATGTATTTTTGTGCTTGTAGGAAACCTTTGTAAGTCGCGCGGAGAGAGGGTCGCAGCTTGGGTCGACCCGCATCCTCTCGGTCCGACAATGAGTCTGTTCTTTGAGGCCGCAGCGGATTTAACAAGAAAGGGAGAGTCTTTGGATACGGTGCCTCTGCTGGCCGACTGAAGCAATCAAAGCGCTCCTCATCCAACACTGAAGGTGTTTCTCCAGGTACACGTAATACATTTCATATTGATAATTTTCATTCTCTTGTCTATTCAAATGAAGTACAAATAATAAATGTACTTCATAATGTATTTGCAGATGAGCTGAAGAAGATGAAAGCGTTGGTGGAGCAGCAAGCAACACAGATGAGTCAGCAACAGGACATCATGAGGCGGAGATGCTTCAGAACGGGAGAGGATGGAGCGGGCAATGAATCGAGAACGGAGAGGATGGCGCTTGCGATGCAACAGAACGGGAGAGTATGCGACAGCAGATGGATCGAGATGCAAGCGGAGATGATGAGACAGATGCGAGAATCAACTCCTGTCTCTAATGACACAAAAGGGTTCGGGTCGGCTCACAGTGATGATGACCATGCGGGTGATGATGATGATGATCACAATGCTTGATGTTTAGACTACTTTTTAGTATTTGTTCCTTACAACATTATTATATATATTTTGTTTTCTCTGTTTAAACTCTTTTTATTATATTCATGATACTTTTGCATTCAATTTTCAAGAAAAAAAAATTAAAAAAATTAAAATTTAAAAAGATTCAAAAAATTAAAAAATAAATAAATAAATAATTTTGCTACGGATTTAAAATTCCGTAGCAATTTGCTACGGAATTTTATCCGTAGCAAATTGCTACGGATTTCATTCCGTAGCAAATTGCTACGGAATGCAATCCGTAGCAAATTGCTACGGATTGTAATTCCGTAGCAAATTGCTACGGAATTTTCAATCCGTAGCAAATTGCTACGGATTTTGAAAATCCGTAGCAAATTGCTACGGGTTTTTGCTACGGAAAAATCCGTAGCAAATTCCGTAGCAAATCGATTTTGCTACGGAATTTTGGCATTTTTCCGTAGCAAAATCGATTTGCTACGGAATTTGCTACGGATTTTTTCCGTAGCAAAAATCAATTTTTTTTGTAGTGGTAGTTGCTTGAGTCTGTGTAATGTACCTGAGCCTGTGGTCGAGATGATGAATCATACCTGAAGAAGCATACATCAGCTAGATGTCCGACTTTGTGACAGATTTGACAAGATGCTTTGTTCTAAAAAGAGAAATTGCGACCACGTCGTCGGCCTCTACCAGTTCCAAAGTAAGGACGAAATGATTGTGCAGCCTCTCTTGGAAATGATGTAGGTGCACCATGATTGTATTGAGTGGCAAATGCAAGTTGTTGATCTTGAGGATAGTCCACATATGGATTTGACACATTTGTAAGGTGTGCCTGAGCTGATGAATTAGCTATGAATGATTTCTGTTGGGCTTCTGAGTCAAGAAGCATTGTGGTGACAGTGTCTAAGTCAAACTTCTGCTTAGCCGAATTTATAACAGTTATAAATGAAAACGAAAGGAAATCACCAAGAGGGGGTGAATTGGGGATTTTAAAACTTTTATAATAACTTTGCACCCAAGCTGAAGCTAAACGTAAAGAGATAGGGAAGAAGAGCTTGACACAGAAGGTTTATCCTGGTTCGGTCTAAATTCTTGACCTACGTCTAGTCCCCGACTCTCTGGGTTTTTCTACTATCACTTAACTCGTATACACACTCTGTACTCAAGGATTATCCTCTCTAGGATACACTCCCCTTACAAGTTGTAATCTAAAATCCCAATCTCCAAGTCCCCTTGACTTGAGATCTTTTACAATGAATGAATAATTTGTATAAAAGCTCTCTCACGAGAGAAGATAATGATAAACACTTGAGGCTCTTTGTATATCAAAATACAATACGAAAGAAAACTGAATGTATAAGAACTCTTGAGCTTGCTTTTTCGTTTCTGCTTAATCTTTTTTTATCTTTCGAAGTTTGTAATCAGCTCCTTATATAGTGGTGAGTTGCTATGTGACCGTTACTTCTCAACTTAGCATGTTCTTCATTTGAAATTCAGTTTGATGAGGATTATAGCCGTTGGGTCCTGAATTTCAGCCGATTCAATTCTGGACGCGTGAAATCATTCTCCTTCGATTCTTCGCGTTTATTCAATGATTCGTTTGATCCAATTTAATACCCGAAACATTCTCAATATAGAGTAGTTAAATACGTTTGAATATACTAAATGAATGCAATCAATTCGTATAAACATGGTAAGTTTTGCGGTTCAAAAGAATCGGGATGAAATCAATAACGATCATATTTGCTTCCGTCTTAAACTCGAGTTCTCTAAGTCGGGCTCGAGTTCGTAAGGCTTTTAGAGTATCTGGTTTATCTTACGAGAGAGCAAACTCGGAGTTTGATGTAAACTCGAGTTTGTATTTTGTTTCACCATGTGAACTCGAGTTCACGAAGGTAGGCTCGAGTTCGAATACTCTCTAAGCTTTTGTCGAATGAACACCGAGTAATATCTCACAAGATAAGCGGTGCTCGAGTCCATTAGTGATTAGGCTCGAGTTTAACACTATTCATGCCTAAGAGTTTTGGTTGCTCGATTAGAGTGGATGGAGCACGAGTATAAACTGCGGAGTTTGTACACTTGCTTTTCTTTCTTCAGATGAAGGGCTCGAGTTCATTATTCTTAGGCTCGAGTTCAGCTTAATTTATTCCATGACTTATTGAAGTGAACTGGAGGTTTGAGCTTAAACTCGGAGATTGAAAAGAAGGAAAAACTTGGGAGCTCTCGCGAAGGAAAACTCGAGCTTGTAATAACGAGGCTCGAGTTTACCTATTTTGTAAACTCTTCTTCGTTTGTCAAACCATAGAGTAAACTCTACACAAAAGCATTAGGCTTGAGTCCATATACTTGGGCTCGAGTGTTCATTAAATTATAGCCATAGAAACAAGTGAACTCTACTCAAAAAGAATAAACTCGGAGTTTAAAGAGATACAATTTAATTAGAAAACTTCCCGCCATGGGAAAACTCGAGCTTGTCTATACGGGCTCGAGTTTACTTGTTTGTAAACTCTTTATTATTATATCATGAGGGTTTAGGCTCGAGTCTATTTACTCGTGCTCGAGTTCGTTATCTTGAAAATATCTGATGAGCTCTCTTTTGCGTAAAACTCGAGTTTGCTTAGTTAGGCTCGAGTTTTGCGGTGACAGAGTGATTTTGACTCTTTTGTCATTTTAAAAGCATTCGTACTTGTTTACAATTGTTATTAATCATCAAAACACATAGAGAACTAACAATAACTGATTCATATTCCATAGTCAGTCCATTCAGAATGTGCGACGTTCTTCCGTATTAGTGACTGGCTCTCCTAGCAACGCCAGATGATCGCAGATGGATTTTATATTAGCAAGGTAGTCTCTCATACTCAATTCACCTTTTCGCTGGCTAGTGAGCATATTTTTATAGTGTAGGATATTTGAATCCAATTTATCAGAGTACAATCGGTTTAATTTTTTCTAGATTTGAGCAGCAGTTTCTAAGCCAACAAGATTAGGAAGAACAGACGGAGTTACCGAAGCTAATAGCCATGACGCAAGTGCGGAGTCAAGTTGTTCATATACTGCAAACTCTGGATTCTCAACCTCTAGGCCAGTTCATGTATCACGAACACGTGAAGACGGTGTTCAAATGGATCCATCAAGGTAGGAGAACAGCCGATGCTGTTTTGCCATAAAATACACTTGTTGCTTCCATATGAGATAATTGGAATCATCAAGTTTGACAGTGATCTTCTTGTTAGTGAAGTTTCGGCCAGAATCGCCTGATACCGGAAAGGTTGCACTCGTGGACATTGTTGTAGCAATATGTCAATCCGGAGAAGTCGGAGACTAATCGCTGCCAATGCCTCTGTTATTTCTGTTTCAGGTTTGACCGGAAACAGATCCTCGCCGGTGTGGCTATGGCTCTGATACCATGCCAAAATCTCTGAACATGAATTATGTTCCAGAGTATTTCCAAATTGTATTCAAATAAACCAGTGGCTTTACATTATATAGATCACAGAAGATAAAAGTGCGATGAGGTAAACTCTAACAGAATTGCTAACAAACTGACAGCTCACATAGCACGTGGTAGCAACTCTAACTAACAGTGCCACGTGAAGTAGAAGTGACACGTGGCAAGTTCATTGTAACTGATATACAATTACATACTGTCAACACCTGCAACACTATCTATAAACTATGAATATTGGATTGCTTCATTATTTGAGGCTTCCCTAAGTGATATTCATAAAACGCTCATGCTGATCTAACCAAGTTTAATTGGAAGACTGGGTTGAATGGTCTCGCTTATCACTTTTTCTTTGTCGTCCTGTAGTAAAAAGCACCACCACTTTATCTTTCAACAATCGTTCTTTCTAAATCCATGGCCATTACTGATTCATTACCTGAGTTGGAATCACCCATTGCTTTTCTTTTCCACTGTTGTTTTCCTAGTTAACTTCTGCACTCCTCTAAATCAATATGATGTAAAACGTGATGAAAATTCACAAAACCCTGTATGAACAGTGCGTCTTCTAGCGTTAGTTAATTATTTTTATTTAAGGAGAGAATTCATCCCCCTCAACAAATTATTGCGCAATGACTGTTTAGTTTGTAAATAATCCAACATTAGTTAAGGATGAGTTTTCATTTCTATAGTTTATTGTAAATTTGTGATCGGACTTGTGTACTCTTGTCCCGTCTCTCTTTCATGACTGAGTCAAGTAAACCAATTGATTTAAATCTTGGATGCGTAGTACGTCGAAGTCCATTTTGGAGACCAGGATTAAAGTAAACGTCTGCACAAATCTGTCGTCGTTGTTTATCAATTAATATAGTCTCAAATCCTTGTAGTATTATTTAAAGTACGTACACACATTATAGATACATGGTCTCAGCACAAGTTGCTGGGGAACTTAATTATTTTATGTTAATCTCACAATCAATATGGATTATTAGTTTAATCAGATTCTCTTGACTGACCAAAATAACCGACCACCCTACCTCGGATAAATTTATTTATATATAAAGGGCTTCCTGTGAAGTATGGCACAGAAGCTGAAATCCAATTTTAAGATGCCAATATCTAGCTCTCTTTATAGATGTATTAGTTCTTGTTTTGATGGTACTCCAGTGCAGACTGGGTGGAAGTGCTATAAATATATCCTTTTTTAAATCATCATACCTAAGCTTGATTTAAAGCAATTAGGATTCCTAAATTCTCCAATAGCATACGGGCGAAGAAATATATTATAGAGAGACAAGAAATAATGACACCACACAAACACATATTTGGTGACACTTTCTAAATACAAATTCCAAATACTGTTATCAAGAAACAAGACCCAAAAACAAAAACAAACACAAACCTAACCAATACCATACTTCAGAGCCCGGAAAGAATAGGACTACAATAAACAGAAAGACTTAACAACCCAACCTAGCAACTCAACAAAAAAACAACATTTATCATTTGCAATTTAACAAGTTGTCTTCATGTGAAGATTAAAAGACATGGGAGATATGTAACCGCACGTCCCCCCATGGAGGTTTATCAAACCCAATTTGGTTTTGCTTCGAGTGGCCCAACAAATATGGGAACACAAAATGCATCTGGGCCTCTTGTGGCCCACTTTGGTGTCCAAGTCACAGGAATGGCAAAATCCTATCCTGTGATTCTGAAATCGGGTTTTGCCGTGTTGTACTTTTTTAGGCCAGGGACATGTTATTCCGTTCAAAACAAGAAGAAGAAGAAAGAGAGGAAAGAACTAAGTTGCGTTTGTTGTTGGGATTGACACTTGACATGTAGCATTTATATGTATATGTGCGTGAAGGGGAGGGCCGGCCTTGGCAGCTTTTATATAGTTGGAGACAAACAGGGCGTTGCTGCTTCTTGTACTGTTGAATTCATACAATGAAGAACGTTTCAAGGAGCGGCAGCAAGCTGTCTTCCTGCTTTCGCCCTGACGATGACTTAGACGCCGCCGTGCCCCACCCTCCTCCACCTCCTTCCCGCATGTCCTGTCTTCCTCTTCCTCCCAAGCCTACTTCTTCTCTGCTCGCCAAAGCTCTCGTAATTCCCTCCTCACATCCACATCCCCCCGTTTTCCTCTCTTTTAACATTAATTGATGCTCTGTTCTTTTCTTTCAATTAATATCTTCTGGTTTCAGAATTTAAGACGCAGATCATCCGGTGATGGCAGAGCCATGCTGACCCAAGCGGCCAAAGCTCCCAACATTCCTGAAACTAAAGAAGAACCGCCGCCGCCGTGCTGCTCTAAGAAACCGGACGGCAAAGAAAGCCGGCGTGAAGATAAATCGAATCGCTTGGGGATATTTATGGTTGTCTTCAGCTTAACATTAACGGTGATGGTGGGTAAGTACTGGGGTATCTTGTTGACATCAACGTGGCTCTACCTTTTCTCTCTGGCCAAAGCACGAAAAGGGAATGCCACAAGACAAGTCCAGTTCCCGAAGAATAGAACAGGGAAGGAATGTTGGGGAGATATAGGAAGCTCTGCTTCAATGAAACTACCATAAAGGGGCATTCAATTTTTGACGCCAAATTCCTCTGTATCGTGTTTTTTAAAGTAATGTATAATTATAGAAGATAAAAGAGAAAGAATGAAGAATCAATTGTATATTATTAATAGAACAGCTCATACAAAGAGTAATAGTGAGGGCTAAATGTCGGTAACTAATCATATTAGCTAAGATTTTTTATAGATGAGGGTCCTAACTAATTCTAACTAATATAGACTAACTACCTATATATTCTAACAGTTCCTCTTTGTGGTTTGGAAGAAAAGCTCTCTTCGGGAACGAACATTTTTTCACATTTAGATAAGCTCTCAACTTTTATTTCCCTCTCAACTTTTTGTTCCCTTTTCACGGTGCATGAATATCAGTTCGTAAAGAAATTCGATCTTGAGGAGATGTGCTTCTTGCCTCCCGAATTCCATTTATTACCAACTTCAACTTCATACTCACATACATAAAAGTGAAAAGTGAGTAGGTCTCTTCCGAGCAAAAATAAAAGAGTAGGTCTCATTATGAGGAGGAGAGAGATAAAATATTAGTAGGACCCACTTACTTTTATGTGAGTGTGACAGAAAAAAATGTTTATGTAACAAATACAGAAACATTAAACCCATCCTTTATTGTTAATTATTGCTGTGAATATATATACAGAGTTCAATGTAATTTGTATAAAATACTAGTATTAAATAAGAGAGTGGAAGAGGGATTTTATAGGTCGCAAAAAATCAATGACAATTTAACAATATACTACTCTATCTGATTTTAAATATAAGAAGTAATTGACTTTTTTTAGAAAATTAAGGAAATTAAATAAGTTACTTAATTATATTATATGTTGTGTATTCTTAGATCATATATCAATTTATTAGTTAAAATAATTAGTTTGGAGAAAAAAATAAAAATAAAAATACTCTAATGTAATTTAATTAGCTTATTTAATCTCTCCAAAAAAATCAATTTAGTTTAATAATTAGAACTAAAAAAAGTAATTAATTTTTTTTTTCAATCTCTCTCAAAAAGTCTAAATACTAACCCACAAGAAGTGCCTTGAGATGCTCGAAATTCCTCTAGCTTATCCATTTCCTCGCTCAGAACAAAAGAAAACGTGTTTAACAGACATAAAACACAAGTAGGGGCTGCTTGTCTCACTCCAATTCCCTACTTAGACATCACCTTAACGTTTGTCCTTCACAAACAGATTTTAGACATGAGTGTCTTCTAGTTAATACTTAAATGAAAAACTAAAATTATAATAATGCTCATTAAATATAAAATATAGTTTCTAGTATAAATTGTACAATTATATCCGGACATGTCCTATTTGACTCTGCAACAGAATATTCTCTCTATGTTACGATCATGAGCGGACCTAGGCATAAGGTTGGGGGGCAAGTGCCCCCCAATTATTTGGGATTTTTAAAAAAAAAACATGTTTGAATGATTGTTTACTATTAAATTAGGTGTTCACCCTTAATACATCAAGGTTACACTTCGTAATGGGATGAAGGGTGAATGGTTGAATAATTGTTTAATGTCTTATATTGAAAAAAGATGTATTTGATAGCATTGATAATAAGACAATTATGATGGAATTTCAAAAAATAAGGCTTAGAATGATGACATTATAATTATTTTTATTGTAATATACTTTTTTTTATTAAAATATATGTACTTGAACTTATTGAGTACCCACCCTTCATTGTTATTTATGTAACTGCATTTATTTCTAACAGTACTTAGCCTTGCTTTTCTAAATAATAGGTTTGTAAAATAATTGTCTCTCTTATTACATCATCAGTATTCACTTGATTTCATAAATATTATTTTGATATATTTTTTTTATTTTTGAATGCATTTAAAACCTTCCTAAAAAAAATTCGGGGGCGCCGAATCCCCCACCAATTATGCCCCTCTTCTATAATTTTCTGACTCCGCCACTGGTTACGATTTGTACCATGCTCCTTCTCTCCATATGGTCAAGTACGGAATGCGTGAGTGCACTTGTAAGCCAACACTCGTCCCCTATCATTTGAACAAGGCTTTTAACATTTTCTTCCATCCTGATCTTTTAAAATAACAGAACAGAAATGATCAAAATAAATAAATAAATATTTTAAAAAAGAACAGGAAGAGTATTGATTGGATTTCGAGAACACTCCTCCCCATACAAGCATAACTTTAACTAAAACATACACATTTAGATTTTTAGATAAAAATTTGCAACATTGTAATATTGCCGCCCTATTTCCCATACCCAGATGATAAACCACTCTTTGATAACATTTCACTACAAGACGACCATCCGAGCAAGAGGTCGTCATTATACAAATCATTTATTAATTAAATACACCACTCAAAGCAAAAAAGATGGTACTTAAAATTGTATCAGCAACTTACTCTCGAGAAGCAGCAGATGAGGGGCTGCTTTAGGTATGAGGGGAGGCTGTTGAACTAGAAACGTTGCTCCTTTCCTGTGAGCTTTGATTGGAGCTTGAGTTTGAATCAGTGAAGAACACTATGTTCGCCTGGTCCTCAACAAACAATTGGAGGGATCTTGGAACTGGAGGCAGACTCACATCCAACACCCCCTCAAGAATTTGAACCACCTGACCCATGGATGGCCTGTGAGTTTCATCATCTTGGACACACCAAGCTGCAACTTTTACTATTCGTGCCACCTCATCCATGTCTGCATTTCCCTTCAAGTTTGGGCCTAATAGGCTAAGCATATTTCCACCTTGGACTACAACATTTGTAGCCCGTGTAGGAAAAAACTTAACTTGACCATCTTCAGATGGCTCAGAGTTTCTTCTACCCGATACAAGTTCAAAAAGCATCATGCCATAGCTAAAGACATCAGCTTTGACTGTGATAGCCACCCCAGATATCCACTCTGGAGCAAGATAACCTCTTGTTCCTCTCATGGTTGTCAGAACCCTGCTAAAATCTCGTCCAACTAGCTTTGCGAGGCCAAAGTCAGCAACTTTTGGGCAAAAATCAACATCAAGGAGAATGTTTTCTGGTTTGATGTCACAATGAATAATACAATCTCTACACTTTTCATGGAGATAAGTTAGCCCCCTGGCTGTTCCAAGAGCAATTTGGTACCTCATTTTCCAGTCCAATACCTTCGAGTTATTTTCCCGAAATAGACAGGAATCCAAAGAACTATTTGGCATGTAATCATAGACAAGTAGTTTTCTCGCTCCTTCAGAACAAAACCCTCTAAGTCGGACCAAATTTACATGTTGGATTGTTCCAATTGTACTGACTTCTGTACGGAACTGCTTCTCACCTTGGCCAATGCCTTCAAGCTTCTTCACTGCTATAACACTAGAATCCGGCAATGTTCCTTTAAATACAGAACCAAAACCTCCTCCTCCCAACTTTTCTGAGAAATTCCTTGTCGCGTTTTGCAAATCTCTATACCCATATGCCATCAATGAACCGTCCACGGATTTTCCTGTTCGAACAATTCTCTTTCTTCGCCTCAGCAGCACAAGTAGAAGAATAGTTAGGAGAATCCCTATACCTCCCACCGAGCCTGCAACAATACCAATTATCATCCCCTTATTATTTTTGGAGTCAGGGAGTTCGGAAGCTGCAAGCCTGAGATACAAAGTTCCTCCATTGCTATCATCTTGGGAAAGTAGTTGCAGATTTAAGAGATCACCGTGCCAAACTGAACACCCATTACTATCATATGCATAAGCAGCACAGGAACAATTGCTCAAGCAAATTGATTGGCATTCCTCTGCATTTCCTGCTCTAGCAGATAATGGAGTTTCAGGTAATTTCATGTTGGGCATTGATTGGAACTTGTCCTTCTTTCCGTTTGAAGAATTGGAGTCCTCACATTGCAACTTTGTTCTCCTCACACAGCCACCTGAGTAATCCTTCAGAGTCCAGTTACTTTGGAACTTCGTCTCAAAGCCAGGTAAACAAGTACAAGATGGCATGGAATTCTCGTTACACATTCCAAATGCACCGCAGAATGCATAAACCTCACATTGTTGTCTTGGCTGTGACCAGAACAAGTTCCATTGCTGGCTAGGTTCCAACCATGTAAATTGCTTGATTTGCCCTGAGACATCCATCACAAATCGAGATATAGTAGAACTATTATACACAGTGTAGGTGAAATAGCTCTCGTTTTCGTTTGTCACAAATGTGAAATTGTAGATATAATTCAACCTCATTTCAGGCACCAAACTGAAAATTTCTCCATTCCAAGAACCACTGCTCCAATACTGTTCAGACTTATTCCAAAGAATGAAATAGGCAGCGCTTCCTTGGGGGTCTAGCTCTAGAGAGAAAAGGCCTTCTGCAGGGTCCTCGCTATTCTTCCATGAAGTGAGATATTGAGGCTGCTTTGTTTTATTATCCAATCTTATTTTACCTCCTGGAAGCCATGTATCAGTTGGATTATCAAAGCTCTGCCATAGGAACTCCGCTGCGTTAGGCCTATCTCTTAAAACTAGATTCCCACTGTCAAGAAGGACAGCTTCTACAGAGCTTAAGGATGAAGAAGTAAAGTTTGTTGACCAAACAATCTTTTGAGACCCGTCAAAGAGAACTAAATGACCATCCGATATTGCTAACTTAGCCGAATATTTGTCAGGTACAGGTTCGTTTCTGTTAGCTACCCAAACATAGGTCCTTTGACTTTGAGAGACCTTTTTGTACCATATGCCTATGTAGTAATTAGAGGAACTACCTGGCTTGAAGAATCCCAATTCAAAGACACCACCTGGAGAGATTAGAGTTTGATCGCCAGAAAGAGATTGATTTGAAGAGATGGCAGTGAAAGCTCCAAAAGAAGAATGAACGTGAAAAGAGAAGCAGAGGAAGAGAACTGAAATCCAGAACCATGGTTTCTTCATGTTATCCATGGCTCCTCAGTTCAGAAAGAAGGGAGATGTTTGGTTAGTGGTAGAGGCGCTGTTGGGCATTAATACTGACCTGGACGAGTCTGGAGGAGGAAGGCAACGGATGATATTATTTGCTATATCATATACGGCCGCCCGCCAGCAACAGTCAAACCAAACTTTTTAATCAATCCTGTGCATAAAAATCTGGTTAATTTTCCAAGAGACGTAAGTGATGATGGTCACTTGAGAATGTTGATCCAGTCATCGTCGTGTCTAATAATTAATAAATAATGCAGAAGTCAAACGACATTGTTCACATGCCAATAAAACAAATAGTCAGATCGCTTGCCGGACTTCGCTAAAAAATACTGAAGTTGAAATGTCAACATTTCCATATATTCTAGAGCTTCCACGCAGACCCTTTCAGCTATATATATACTCCCACCACCAATGCTAAATATAAGACTGGCTTAATAATTTAATTATATTCAGGACCTGAAGTGTCGGTGCGAATTTTTGTTACGTTTCTGTGTAGTGTGCTTTACGGACGGCAGTCAAGCACAAACAGTGTGGAAATCCAATGAGTAATTGGTGATCAAACGTAATTTTAGAGGAATCTAATGACAAAAAGGAGGATGAAGAATAAAAGCAAATCTTGAATTGGGAGCTGTACTGGACCAAACTTGGAAGGAAAATTCTTAGTCTCTGTCTGAATTAGTGCTAAAAATTGTTTATACAAGATAAGTATGTAAGAGAAGTTTTGTCTTAACTTATATAAAGATATTTTGGAAACGTCTAACATATATACCATCTTCCCTGACCAATGGTCAACTTGCAGAAAATTTGCAAATACAACTTCTCAATTTCAAAAATTTACTGCAAAAAAATGTTTAATTGGATATTAATACTTTAAAACCTACCTCTTTTTGCCAGTACAAAATCAACTTGTTATGATTTAATTGGAAAAAGTATATAAACTTAATTACCTAGTTTAAAACTCAAAATTTTATTGGCATTTTTTGTTTTACTCCCCAGTCTTTTTTATAACCAACTTGTATTCTTATTGTACAAAACGAATTGATGTTAAGACTAGTTAAAAACAATAAATATGTAAAACATATCATGTTTCTTATAAATATGCCTCTATTTAAGAAAAGAACCCAGGATAGAGAATGAGTAACACATTTGAATATAAAATATTAGAGATAATGTGTAATAAATGAGTAAATGAAAGAAAATTGGTGGTAAATGAGAGATAATTAATATAAAAATGTGGATTTAATAAAGATAGAAAAGGAAAAGGTAGTTTAAATTTTGAGACACATGGAGAAAGATGCTCATAAAAAAGACCAATCCCAAGAGAAAGAAAATCACTTTTAAAAGTGGCCAGAAGGCGTATATTTTTATAATCTCCTAAGCCTATTAATATAATAAATATAATTTATATAGGAGTATTAGACCAATTAATCATCATCCATACAAATAAAAATTAGAGTCTTCTATAACGCAGGGAGCAGAGTCTTCCGTAACAAAAATAAAATGTCAGACTCAAGCTTGTATTATCTAGATACAATAAAAATATTGTAACAAATTGTATTATGAACCAAAAGACTGCCTCATTCCTCAACCAGTGGCACCACACAAACTAGTTATCAAGTAATTTTAGCCAAACCAAAATAAAGGTTTTACGAGCAATCATAAGATGTTTGTGTTTTTCTTCAACTTTACTTCAATCCCATTGTGAAAAACTGACTCCGTCATAACTCAAACAACAACTAATTTGTCTCGCAAAAAAATTTGCCACACATTTTTTCCAGAAAGATACTTCTTCTGGAAAATACACAGCTTCTCCCTTCCTATGGTTAGGCCGAACATGGTTTCCAAATGAATATTTTACATGAGAAACAGAAGAAATCACATTTCGTCCTGATCTCCATAACTTTCCATATAAAGGATTACGGTGCAGTAATGTGCCGTTAAAAATTCTGGAGTTGAGGAATTTGGCATATCATAGCGCTGCTCGTAGACTTCCAAGGTGGTTTCTGAACTCCATGAATGCTCATAATCCTTTATTTTCCGAACTATCTTCCAAGACGGTTCTCAGCTATTGATCAGGACCGTCATTTTCAGATATTTTTGCTCCATGGCCCATCCTTCTCAATGCACTGAATTTGGTCGAGCGAAATCCTGAAGACTTAACCTTCAGTATCTTTTGCCGTTTGGTCTCTGATTCAACAAATTCGTCACTGAGAGATGAAGCTTTGGAGTTGACAGCAACTACTCTTTCAATGCTTCCTTTGCTTGTATGCTTCGTATGCAACTGTTTTGCAGGCTGCTTGATTCCACAATGTCTGCCTAGATAGTACATAGGTTCAATATAACATGATGACGAAGACACAATGCCCTTCAGGCTGTTTGGTCGGACAAGCTTCACAAATTCCTTTAACTCTGCAAAATTTGAGTGATCAGAGTATCGGACTGAATAAATGTACTCATTAAACCTTTCTAATGGTCCTGTATTTCCAACTTGCCGATCACCTTGGACCTCACAATTTGCACTCACTAGAGCTCTTTTAGAACGAGATATCCGGAAGGAACCAGAACGAGTTCCTCTCGTTAGAAGGCCTGTCTTCAACCATGGAAGACCTGATGCCATGATTCCTATAGTTGGATGAACTTTATTGAGTGCCTCTAAAGTTTCAATGCTAAAGCTGTATCGAGGAACAGCTCTCACTCTAGTAAGAGAAGTCTTTGTGGTAAAAATATCATGTAATCCAAGAAGATGCATAGTCCGCAAGCGCTCTGGCCACACCCAGATCTTCAGTTGAAAATAGAAGCTAAAAAGTGAAAAATTGAACCAGAGAAGTACAAACTCCGAAATTTTATCATTCCAAACACAGAAAAAACTAATTTCAGTATAAGAATTACAAAATATGCGGATATTATATGATGTTGAAAATCAATATATAAACATATGCATTGATTCTAATAGAATATGGAGACAAACCAAGGAATAAAAAATTGTTAAGATGAGCATATCACAGTGATGCGTTGGAAATTTGAGTTGATGACTTAAAATTTTTACCTCTGTCCTTAACTAAAGTCTAAAGGACCCTGAAATGAATTTTGTGGCTTACTCTCAACTCTCAAGAATGGATAGGAAGATACCTTTATTTTAAGCACGCGTGCAATGTGATGCAAAAGATCCTCTTTTCCCAAAGTGTCTATCCCAATAATGATCTCGTGCTCAGGATGGGACAAAATGATGTTTACAATCTGAAACCAGAGCTCCAGTAATTCAGAAAATCATTCTTTTTAAGACACTTATGCATCCAAACGAACTAAAAAGCTATTCTACAAGAAACTCAGTTGCTGACACGACGCTGTAATTTGCCCATTTTCTACATCATTATCTATGACAGGCACCAACCCTATATTTGGAGGGGGGGGGATTAGGGGGGAATGAATACTAGGAGGGGAAACTCCCAAAAATGATAAATTTCTTTACCATTTTTGGAAAGTTTCATTCATATTATTCCCTCTCCCCTATTTCCCCCACTTTTCTCTCCATCCAATGGGCCAGTCTATAAACTGCTTTTCTGACTCCAGAAACCCTAAATATTATTAAACATTAGATTTAAGGTAAGAATATCCCAAAACTAATCATATAAGATTCTAGCACAAGATGCATCATTGTCCATGGACCATATGGTGTTGCGGAAAAAAAAAAAATCAAAACCTGCAAAAGAATGTTAAAAAGATTACAGATTTTAGTTAACATGCGGCATTTAAAACGATAAACTTCCAGGTCATACCAACCTCGGTATTCTTGACTGGAGAAATGGCACGTTTACTGGCTGTCACAGTGAGCTCATTGAAAACAATTGATCCTTTCTAATTGCTAAGGATATGAGTGTACCTGGTTAGCTGCGATTTGTCGTGGGGGGAAATCATACGAAGGATTGCAGTATGTATTATCCAGGTGAATAATGTCAACCATTTGATCCTTGAGAGCACCGAGGAGCATCTCCCTGCTCCTCATGGCCTTCTCACAAGTTGCTTCCCAACGAAAGTCGCCAGTATAAAGCAGGCAGCCAAACTCGCCACGGAACACCAGCATCACCGAACCTGTCGTCAATGGACTGATATCTTAATGGGGATTACTAATTTTTCACAGATGTGGAACAGCACATCTAACATTTCACCGTGAATATTGAATAATTTGACTCAAGTGGTAAATTCTAAAGGAAAAAGTCTCTCAGGAAATTAAGCAAACAATTAAAAGGCAATAGAAGGCAGAATTACCAGGACAGTGGAGAGCGTCGATGGCCATGACCTGGAGGTGTGTGTTGGAGCCAGACGGCGAAAGAAGAGAAAGGGAGTGCCAGGTGCCAATTTGGAGGATGCGAATCAAGGAGAGGTTGAATTCGGGGAATTTGAAAGGGAAGAGTTTGGCGGTGAGGCGGGAACAGAAAAGAGGGCCATTGGCCCAAGAAGAAGAGAGGCCGTTGGTGTGATCGGAGTGAAGGTGAGTCAGGAAATACGCCTGGCTGCCCGCCGCCCAACGATCCACCGAAATCAACCTACTGACCATTTCCCTACGGAGGAACTGAGAAGCGAAGCGACATGCGTGTTTGTGAATTGTGACCGTCTCGCGGGCGCTGCGATATTTTCTTCGGCGGGAAATGGGTCCCGAGTCTTTTTGAAGTTGAAACTTGAAAGTCATTTTAAGGCGGTTATTCCAAACAGACTTGAGCCAATGAGCGGCCTCCACGTGATCAGGTGAATCCGTGAATGTTTAAAAGGTAAAGAAGTTACTTTTTTTAATAAAAAAATCTCAGGCCGTTTAGGTTAAATAAAAATATCTTCTAGTGAACAAAAACTTCTAATGCAAACTTTTAACATAAAATCTTAAAATTATCGTGAATTCATTCATGCAATGCGCATGATCTATCTACCTTTGATAATGTGGGGGTGGGAACTTTTTATTTTCTAAAAAATAATTTAAAGGCATAAATCTTATTATTTATCTGGGACAATGTATAAGGGAATAAAGATTTTTAATATTTTTCAATTTCAATTATGTTGTTATATTGAATTTAGCAATATTGTTTAAAATGTTCAAAACCAAAGGTAAAGGTGATTAATTACACACACACAAACAAAAAAAAAAAAAAAAAACTGGGGATATTGTAACAAGCACAAAAAATGAAGGGAAAATTTCATTGAGTCGTAAGGATGTGACATAATTTCATTTAACACCTAAAAGTTTTTAACATTTCACTGCATCAGTAGTATAAATAAAATTTAAGTTTTGTGGGTTAAAAACTATATTGCCCTTCTTTTATTATTTCCAGAAGAATATTTATAAGACAAATAAGGGCATTGATAAGATAAACAAAAACATTTAGAAGACAAGTAAAAATATTTTCAAGATAAATAAATGGATTCAAAAGAATCTAAAATATTAAAAATATTTTGGCTATTTACAAGAAAAGTATGAAAATTCACAAGATAAATATGGACATTTATCAGACAAATAAAAGGATTGAAGAGAACCTATAGAATTAAGAAAAAAAAGGGGGTGGTAGATGATGATACAAACAAGAGGAAAAGATCCAACTCCCAACTCGCAAACAGGGGAGACCAAAAACAAAAATCAAGCTTAGATCTGAGCACACACCAGATAAGACCAAAACTTGGCACTTTTATGATTGTTTGTCGTGTAGCTTTTGCAGGGGAGAAGTTGTTGTGCAAAACCTGGGAGTGTCGCGTCCACGCTTTAGCAGCGGGCACTACATGTTAATGCTCTTTCAAAATATCGTTATAAAAAATGAGACTAGACGATGGAGGAAGTGCACATTGTTTGACGCTACTTATCACAAACTCGTTCACCTAAATTAACATAAAACTCTCATGCTATATTTATCTCCCTGCATGGTAAATCAATTGAATATATTTATATTTATTTGTTTGGGTTAAGACTCTGGTTACCCTTCGAAATTTAGGCCCCGTTTGGTACATAGAAACATTACCAAGTTTTTCCATTTAGTACGTATTTTGGGTAAATCTTATCAGGAATCCAAATTTCCAAGCCCACCAATTTTCCCTTATATGTGGAAAGATTAGATCCCACAAAAATTGGTGGGATCGCAAGATCCCACGTCACTATTTATATATTTTGACAAATTTACCATTCAAATTTGAATTTGGCGGGAAATTTTAAATTTGGTGGGAAATTTTTACACAAGTTCGAAGTTGACAAGAACATATTTTTTTAAAAATATATTTTAGCAAAAAAAAAAAATATTTTTCTTTTTTATTTTGAATTAATTACTTTTGAGGGTAAAAAAGACATTTCTTGATTCTTTACTAACTATTACCTCTTCATTTTCTTCCTACCAAACAACTCATCTTCCCTCAAGCCATTTTTCAAAATCTTCCTTTTTTTTATCAAAAAGTTTTGGAGGGGTTCGACATCGATCCCCACTGCCGCAGCAGCGGCCCGGCTCTATGAACACTTACTGGGGACTTACGAGATCGCCTACAAAAGGAGTCCCAGCAACGGCAGAGGGGATCGAACCCACGACCCAAGGGCCTAGTCCTGGATCCCTTACCATCTATGCCAACTCACATTGGTTCAAAATCTTCCTTTTCTTTCCCTTCCTTCCCCTAAATTTCTTTCCCTCCTCAAATTTTTCCCATACCAAACAGGGCCCTAGGGGGTAAAAGATGCGTGGACAAAACATTGATTGGGCCTGTGACTGGTGATGTGCGAGGCTGGCAAGTAAACCAACGGGGCACTGCATAGGCAGTGTCAGTATCGTCTCCATCAAATTGCCAACAGACACATATACTCTAACATGAGCCCATCTCTCACATATGCCAACAACTCCTCCATTTCATGATATTTGACCCCTGAGCCCTGACTGACAATCCCTTCCTTTTTGTCCAAACTTCTCCCAAACAAACAAACAAAAATCCTTCGCTTTCTGGTTCTGCATCACCTCTGAGTCATGCCTACTTGATGTTCCTTTAATTGACCCATCTCCCTCCCTCACCCCTCTCATCTCATACCACTATCTTTTCATTTCCAACTCTTCTTCCCTTTTTATCACACCAAAAACAAATAAAAAGAAAAATTTGTCTCACGATTCTGATTTTGTTTCTCCCCCACAAAACTTACTCATGCCGCTCCTACATCAGTCAAGTGGATCCAACTCAAACTTATGCCTTATTTTCGCAATTTATTTTTAATTTTCCCACTTTTCAAAATTAATTTACTTTTCATTTGTAATTAAATCTAAATTTTCCAATCTCTCTGTCAAAATAAAATCCAAGCAATTCTGCAACGTTTTGGCAATAAGCCAGTTTGGCATAATAGTGAGATAGAAAAAAATCTAGGATTTAATGTTTTTGTTTTTGCTGCATAAATTTTTTCCTACCACACTCACATAAAAGTGAGTGGGCCCACTAATATTTTCTTTTTCTCTTTCTTCTTTACAATGGAAACCACTCACTTTTTGTGAAAAAATATTTCCGCCGCAAAACTAGAAACATTAAACCTATTTCATTAAGTATTTTAGAGTTTTTTAATTTTTAATTATCATAATATATACAATATATGTGTATGAATGTATGTATATGTAATATGTGTGTGTAATATTCAGTAAGATGATCGAGTAATTAACAAATGGCGACGAGTCAGCACAGCATCATGAAATAGAAGCTTTGATCCAAAATGGATATTACGTGGTGACCAATATACCCCTCCCGCACAAAGGAAAGGACCAACCTCTCCAGACATTGGCGGAGGTACTATACCTAATAAATA
This sequence comes from Acacia pycnantha, assembly GCA_025563575.1. NCBI lineage: Eukaryota > Viridiplantae > Streptophyta > Magnoliopsida > Fabales > Fabaceae > Acacia > Acacia pycnantha. Next base: position 342,052 of record JAMWYP010000332.1, on the reverse strand, counting down.
TGCGGAGGTACTATACCTAATAAATATGCAAAATCCGAATGAAGTCAGAGCATGAGCAGCCTTTGATCAACTCGCATGCTTTGAGCAAAAAAAAGATCAACTCGCATGCCGTTTCGATTTGATTCCGCACTTGTTTGAAATTCCTCCATTGACCTCGCTTCGGCTCTCTTCCTGATTTTCCCGTCACCAGGCCATTATTTCGGCGCTCGTCGGCATGAAACAGCAATCCCCGGCTCGGCCTGAACCGGATCGTCCGGTCCCGACCCTCTCGGCGCCCAACACACAACCCTCGTCTCCTTCCTCTCTCCTAGCATCCTTTGCCACATCCGGTGCTCACCGCAAAATCGCGATCGCCGTTGATCTGAGCGATGAGAGTGCCTATGCCGTCCGATGGGCCGCCCAGAACTATCTCCGCCCCGGAGACGTGGTCATCCTCCTTCACGTGCGTCCCATGAACGTTCTATACGGCGCGGACTGGGGCTCCTGTGATCTTAATCAGAACGACGCCGACACTGCCTCCGAAGAGTCGCAGCAAAAGTTGGAGGAAGATTTCGACAACTTCACCACCGCCAAAGCCAGCGACTTGGCTCAGCCTCTGTTGGATGCTCAAATCCCTTTCAAAATTCACATTGTCAAAGACCATGACATGAAGGAGCGGCTCTGCTTGGAAGTCGAGAGACTGGGACTTAGCGCCGTGATCATGGGTAGTCGAGGCTTTGGTGCAAGCAAGAGAAATCCGAAGGGTAGGCTCGGGAGTGTTAGTGACTATTGCGTTCACCACTGTGTTTGTCCTGTTGTGGTTGTGAGATATCCGGATGAGAAGGACGGAAGCAACGGCGGTAAGGCCGGGGGCAAAGCAATAGTTGGGGAGGAGGTGGAGCTCTACCCAGTGCCTGAGGAGGAGCATGAAGACCACGATCCATCAGATGAACATAAAGGTTTAGGCTTTGACCTTGGACTTTCCTATGCTTCAATTAGTCATCAAAATTTTTCCCCAAGTTAATATTTACTGAATATTTTATCACCTTGATTGCATATGACTCCGACTTCCATTTGGCATTGAGCATTTATATCTTGAATCATTCGTGGTTGGAATTTTACTGCAGAGCAATAACCTTTGGCAGAAATGGGGCTCCTTTTATGTTGTTAGAATGTAAATTTATGTATTGGCTGGTATTCAAGAAGTTAAATTCTTTTTCTGTTTCGCTTTTTGCATAACTTTCTGGCTTGTGTCTCTAGACTTACTATTGCTTGACTGGCTCTAAAAATTAAACCGGCTTGAGGTTCTTTTGGCTGTAGGAATAGAACTTTTTGGTAAGATGTATTAGAGTGCTGTTCTGTTGTTTAGAAGGAATCATTCTCCATGATCTCTTCCTTTTTCTGTCTTTGTATGCAAAATAATATATGTATATTGCTTTGTGCCCGTTCATAGACATACTTGATGATGTTCTTTTCAATAAAGGCCTTTGGATGAAAACATTTTAGATGTAATCTTCCCACTTTTCATGGTGGACTATGAAGGGGACATGGTATTTTACTTTTTCATGTTTATTAGTCTATAATTCATATTTTGCTGCCAGAAGTCTTCATTTCGTTGGTGTCTTCTTAAAGATAAACTGCGTTCCACTTGAGCGTATCTGCTAAGATTGTGTAGCGAATTCGGATGTGTATGGTCTTTCTTCAATACATATGACTGCTGTGGCAACATTTGTATAAAACTGTAGGCTATGGTAACTATGGTGCTTGCAGAAAAAGAGCTACCACTTCATTTGACTTCGTTTGTTCTTAAAGAACATTTATGTTCTGGACTTCTGGTGTTGCATGCAATTGCAATTTTACAGTATCTTGTCTAAATAATTATCTTTTGACATGTCAACAGATGCCGAATGATGGTTTAGAGCGACGTCAATATCGACCTCACTTCAAGGGAAATGCTTGAATAACTCCTGCAATTTGTTAGTAACCATTTTCTTCTTCCTTGGCTTCTCTTGTTGGCTGTTATAGACTCCCCTTGACCTTTCTGTCATAATTTGTAGCGAAATATGTATTTAACACATCCTTTTCTGCCCTTTTCCCCTGTTGGGAGAAGGAAGGTTTAGTGGGAGCGGTGTTCCATGTTTTTGTCTTTAAATACTTAGTGTATTTAAGCAACACAATTGTAAAATTCTATACATTTGGTTGAAATGTCAAAAAGCTCAAGTACAAGGTTGTAGATTTTTATAGGCTTGACTTGATGTTCTCGTGTTGGCAGTTTAGATTTTGCCACATCCTGTTATGCTCTTATATTGTATGTGGAGTTAAAGTTGTGGGATGTAAATATCATTGTCGTACCGTTGTCTTTGCCGAGCCGGGGGCTTATTATTTTGATTTGCCTCCGATGAACGAGTGCAGATTGGTTAGCAAATTTCGCATCACTTTTCCTGGTAAACTTGAACACCCTCAACCCAAAGAAAAAACAAAAAAGGGAGTGTGATAGTGCTTTTGTTGTCATAATACTCCTTTGATTCTAAATATAAGACAAAAAAATTAATTTTTTTTGAAGATATTAAGGAAGCTAATTAAATTACTTTAAAATATATTTTTCATTTTTTTAAACTATTTTTCTTAACTTATAAATTGATATATAATCCAATAATATAATATACAATATATGTTATGATTAAATAACTTTAACTTTCTCAGTGTTTGTTTGCAATAATAATTGATGTTTTCAAAAGCATTTTTCAATTATAATTTACGATATATAAGGTATATGAGAGTAGTTTTATCCCAATATAAGTTAATAAGCACTTTTAGGGTCCTAAATGTGATTCCAAACAAATACTTAATATCTTCAACAACAAAAAAATAGGATTTGAGGGAGTAATATGTAGGGGGTGTTGCAACCCACCTTGTGTAAACTTGTTCTTGTGGTTCAACTCCCCTTCAAAGAGAGGTTGAATGAGACGATTTTCACAATTTCACTCAATATACTCAAGATTTAAACGAGCTTTTGGATAGCTTGACTCTTTGAATAGAGATGCATGAGAAGATTAAAAACAAATTGACGTTTTCATTTATTCACTCATATATTATCAAAATCCAATTTTTTAGCTCATTTCGTAATACAATTATCCCATTGCATCAAAACATGTTTTGTTTTCACCCAAAACAAAAAAGAATATTAGTTTTGGTTACTGATAAACGTGATTGTTGAACAATGTTCATTAAATTTGAATTTAATAACAAAAAGCACATTACACAAGGCTAAACGAACGTATGAAATAAATATCAGGCTAAGCTAATGAAGGAAATAATAAAGAAAAAGGAGAGTAAACACTAGCATGACATATCAGGCCGGAAAGGCAAAAGGCGTGTTATACAAGTCTAACACAGTAAACACATGAACAATCCCATGAGTAGTCCAGCAGGAAACAGAAGCACACAAAAAGCATAGGCAATAACATAAACCGACATTGCGGTTTGCAGTGGAAAATCATTTCATAAAGCTCCAAGAGTTCCCTCGCTGCGACTCTTGCGAATGGAGCGACCTTGTCCTAAGTTTAACAGCTTGCCCACAACGTCAAAATGATTTCTTCTATGGGGGGACACTTTGGCTCCAGTTGGTGGGAGTTGCACCTGTTTCCCCTTTGAGTGTTTCCATGATTCCACCGTCTGCATTCTACGAGAATGATTGGTGGTGCTGGGGGTCGATGGCCTCCGAGATCCTCCGCCATGGCTGGCCTTCCTTGAGGTCTTGTGATCTGATCTAAGGCTACGGTCCAACTGATGAGCATTCGCGCCTAAACGCACTGATCGATCTGCAGCATCTTTCAAAGTGCCGGCTTTCAAAGGCTGCCCATTGTAGTAAGCAAGACGAGGAAGAAGGCCTTGCAGATATTTCTTTAGCTGTTCGTTTCCAACATTTTTCTGGGCTGGGTTTCCTTCCAAGCTGATACCTTGCAAGGAGTTATAGTTAGCAGCAAGCTGACCTAGACATTTGGCTGTTGATATTTTGTTGAAACGAAGATCCAGTACATTCAGTTTCAAGAGGCGGTGCAAACCCTCTACTTCGCTGATCTTGTTTCCAGCCAGGTACAGCTCTTTTAGAGATGAACAAGAAGCAAGCCCTTTGATGTTGTAAGGGGGAAAAAAAGCAAAAGTAAATTAGCAGCTCAGCAATCAAAATTTCAACAAGGTGACGTTAGCTAGAGTTGATCCTACCATGTCCAATTCTTAATATACGATTGTAGCTCAGGTCCAAAACACGAATTCGCGTTAGTTCACGTAATCCCTCAATGGTTGTTATATTATTTTTGGACAAGTTCAAAGCGTGGAGTCCACGAGGAAGAGCCCCCACCGTTATCCTCCCTGGAAATATAATTAAAACAGAGATCAGCAATGGAGAAAAAGTAACTTAACCATGTTTCATGGGCTTCATGAGATTGATAGAGTTAAATGTAAATATTAACACAACAAAAATTTGTTACTAACCGATAGCATTTCCTGACAAATTGAGCACCTTCAAAGTTGCAAACACACTAAGAAGTGGGATCATAACCAACCCGTAATTCGCTAGATGGGCCGTAGTGGCATTAGGACTCACAGAAGAAATATATCTTTTAGCAGCCTCCATGCTAGGAGTGACATTACCATCCACCCGAGCAGCAGTCACATTCTCTGGGGTTGTGTTAATATAATCACCGTTTAAGGGATCAATAAATTCAGATGATTCAATTGTTTCCTGCAGAGGTTCATAATGTTCCAGACCTGTCACCCAATCCTCAAGCCGCTTAATTCTAAAATCCTTGTTATCCAAATCATCCAAGTGCTGAACAAAGGACTCTCCTTTAAGGGTTTTAGTTCCATCCATGTCATCTGCAAGAGGCATCACCCAGTCTCTTGCTGAACTATAGAGTTGATGAGGATCATAACTATCATCAAAGGAGCCATCCATATGAGTTTCTTCAATAGTATCCATCTTGTTTCCCCTTGATTGTCCCCAACTAACTTGAACATCAGACTCATGAATGAAAGTATCTTTCAGCCTCAAGCTTAAAGCCTGAAGATCCTCACAAGATCTTGACCTTGAAGCTGCATGTTCATCATAAGAGCATATTCCTGAAGATAATGTAGAAGCCATGATATTTGGAAAAGAACGCGACTTTAGCATCAAAGTTGAGGCCCTGGGACCCGAGGGATGGTCGTCACCAGCACATCCGCCTGATAATGGAGTGTCAGAATTTTCTGGGTTATCTTTTTCTAAAGGTGTTGGATCCTCAATTGAAAAAATTGAACCATTATTTCCCGGACCCAAACTGTCATGTATCTCTGAGTATTGGTTTGTCTTCCCCTTATCAGCTGGGTTTGTATCATGATCCATTCTGCGTCTCGAATTCGTGGACTCATTGTGGCTTTCGGGATCATCACAAGAAAGTACATGATCTGAATAATCTTCAGTCAAGCTGTTAGTATAAAGCTTTCCCTCTTGGTTAAGTCCACTTTCCACAGAGACACTTTTCTTAAGACGCCCGATATGGCGAATTTCGTTTTCATGTTCATTAGCTAACTTACTTCTCATATTCTCTGATCTCCATCCACGCTCAACTGCAATCAAATTGTCACTCTTATCATTCAGTATATTTAATTGCTTTCCTCCATCTGCACTTGAAATCGATGGGGTTGAGCCTGCAGGTGCGCTATTATTTGTAGAGGCTTGACTTTGGGAACCATCTTGCAGAGTCTTTGCCATAGCTTCAATAGACGGCTGAACTACTTTCTGATTGAAAAAGGATGCACAATCAACCCAAAAAAATGCACAAATCAGGAAGAGTCATGTGATATCAGCGGTGTGACATTAAGATGACAGCGCAGAGCATATTCCACTTACCTTTGGCTTGTTGAGAAGATTGGAATTGAAACAAGAAAACCTGATCGTCAGAGCAATGGTGTGAACTGTGAAGAGCTACATCTAGACGTCTAAATTTCTTCCACGCAGAAACACAAAATCAAGGACAATCTACGCTGTTCATAAATAATCCAGAAGCCAATTCCGAAACCCTTAATATCTCCACTCAGTGGAAGAATAACGAAGAGCTTCTGGGGGCACGAGCACACACAACATTAGCCGTAATCAAGTGCCAAGCCCTCAGTGACGCGGCACAATCTCCATATGTCAGATGATCTTGATCTCCGTGAAACACAAAGCAGAATCGCTCGCTCACCATCACCCCACACCCTCCTAGAGGTGCGAGAAAAGTTTGTTTGCTTTAAAGCGGCCAGAGTGGAAGAGAATCCTTTTCGACAAGTAGAGCCCAGAGGAAATTGTGCATAAGAGACGTAGCCTGGAGAACGGAACTGTAAGGATCAAGGGGGATCTGATATTGCATCCAGAATACCATTTAATGACTATAACCACAAAACAACATGAACAAATAACTTAAGGTTTTGATGACTTGCTTAAAGAGGAATGGTATATATCTATCGATAATTTTGGTTCCCAATTGAAAGCTGGGGATAAACTGTTGAAAAATTCATAAGAGTTTCTTTTTTTACAATTTGGTTAGTTTGTTAAAATATTTAAAACAAATCAATTTATGGAAATCAAGCGACTGAATATACGAAAAGCTATCATCAAAATCTGCAGAGAACATTCCAGCAGGTATGAAGGGGTGGAGATGCTAAATTCTTAAAATAACCAGAGTATGCATTATCTATGAGACAAAACCGATCAATCTCATCAACCAAGGGAACAGGAATGACGAACCTCAGCCATGTCAATCTATCTAGCGAATATTTTAAAACAACTCGTGAGCATTAGCTCGAAATAATTTAAGATTTTCAACATGTATGAATCATCAAATCCCAATAAATATGACACTGCAGCAGCCGGCATCTCCATAATGGAGCACAAAGCAAAGGTTTCATCAACACGCAGGAACGATGGATGATTAAAAGGCAGAACAAAAGCAAGCATTACCTTGGGTAACTATTTCATAGAACAAAAAGGATCCCAAAGGAAAACAAGGGATTGTGGATAGAGTCAGAAAAGAAGAGGCCAAGAACATAAAGGGATGAGTAATAGAGATCTAACCTCTCCGCAGCCAGATTGCGAGGAAGGAAGCTTAAAAGGAGAGGCGTGCTTCTTCGTCTTGTCTGAGAGCTTCTCGCACGCAGAAGCGGGCTTTAATATATTGTTGACATGCTACATATAAATATCCTCCAACCAAACGCTAACCCTCGGTCGCAGCCGCACCATGCGATTCTAAAATGTGCGGCTCTGGTTTCATATGATTTTCTTTTGGGTGAATTTCAATTAGCTTTTAAGGACATGACATAATTTCAATCAATTCCTAATATTTTCTCTTGAAACTTCGTTACACAGATCAAAATAAAATTTAGAGATAAAAAATAATGATGTTCTTATTTTATTTATCTTATAAATATCAAGGTTTTTAGAGCCGAACCTGACCAATTGGAGTGTCACCCGGTCATAAAAACGGCTCGGATTTTTCCTTTAGACATTTTCAACCATCAGACCACTTTGTGTTGTTATTTACTCGTCATTAAACTGGAATCCGCTATTAAACTGGGACTGGAACAGTTTTATAAAAACCTGACGGACTAACATAAAAATATTAGAAAATAAAAACATATATAAAATATTTTAGTTGTGTTTTCTACTCAATTTTCACCTTTATAATTTTATTATAAATAAGCTAATCTTTCGTCACATGTTTTGAAATGTAAAATATCTTAACAGTATTCATTTTTTATATTATATATGTCGTAATATAATTATAACTTTAACAATTATAATTTTATTTAATTTTAATAGTGTCCACTGATATAATTCAAAATGTATTTTTCGTACTTAAATTTTATTCATAATAAATGATATGTAATTAGAATAAATTTTGTATTTCATCTTTTTTTTTTTATATATGTTGTGAGTGACTTTGTTAATTTTTTTCATTAAATTGGATTAAGGCCCCCTATCTGATTGATGATGTAGTTAATTTTTTAATATTCTGTTATAACTAGTACTTTGTAATATTTCTATTTTATTATTACAGTCATTTTTCCTTATAATTATAAAATAGTGAATTGGATTAAGGATTAATTATATTTTAATCATTATATATTTATATAATATTATTTTAATTTAATTATTACGTCATAGGCCCGACTGAACGGCCTAACCAATCTGACCATTTGAGCCATGACCCATTGATCTTTCTAGCTTGACGTAAGTTCCGACTTTCAAAATATTGGTAAATGCTCATATTTTCTTATAAATTTTCATATTTATCTTGTAAATGACCAAAATATTTTAAATTATCTAAGTTCTTTTGAATCCCTTAATTTATTTTATAAATGTCTTCATTTGTCTTCTAAATTTCTATATTTGTTTTGTATATAGCCAAAATGTTTTTAATTCCTTAGATTTTTTTTTGAATTCCTTTATTTGTTTCGTAAATGTCCTTCTGAAAAAAAAGACATAATTGTCTTTTCACCCACAAAACTTGATTCGATTTCCTTAGAGGTCAAACTAATGTTAAATAAAAAATACCAGTAGTAGGTAACAAAACTCACAAATATGGGCAGGAGCTGAGTTGCAATATTGACTAAAAGGTGGAAAGAAGACTGAAAATGCACGAAACTTGATGACAATAATTTTAAATAATATACCATTACTGTTATTCTATTCTAAATACAAGAATTTTGTAGTATACCTCAATGTTTTCTTTATTCCTTATTGAAAAAATTAAAACACCCGTGCAGTGCAGGAAAGGTTATTCTATATATTAAAAAGGGAAGGTTATTATAATTTGCGGGTTTTTCAGGGGTAATCGCCCAATAATGTCATTCTAATTTGGTTTATTAAAATCAACTAAATGATAATTTATGTGAAAAAACAGGGCGCGATATTATAGGAAGGGAGACAGACAGGATTCAATGAGTAATATGTGGCTGAAAACAACCGTCACGGGATTGTGTTTCATACGGCCTCAACGCCATCCGTCCACTGGCCAGTCGCTTTTGTTGATTTAATTTGGGTTAACGATGGAGTTTGTTTTATAAGAGAAAAAATAAAATTCGAATTATTAAAAAAATGAAAAAAGTTAACCTAGAAAAATGTGACAATGCTAAAATACATGATTAAATATATTAAATAAATTAGGAATCATACAAATATAAAGTTTTTTATCAAATAATATTATATAACTAATCGGTCATGAACTGGAAAAAAATTCCATGAACAGAGACTATCAGGTAATAAACACAACTTTCCACCTCCAAGAGAGACCAAATCAACCACTAGAGCATAATTTGAAAATTTATCAAGTAATTCTCATCAATTAAATTCTTTATAGACTTAAATCAAAATACTATCATAAACATATACCGCTCTTGTTCTTATTATAAATCTATTTTAACTAATTCTCTACCATCTTTCTCTATTTCCAATGAGAATTAAGTAATGATAAAAATGGAAAACAATGATTATTAACTTTTAAGTGAATTTATATTTAGGACAAAAAATTTCATCTATAAATATTTATAACAATAACCAAAATAGTATTTCAAATTAAAAAAAAAGTTGGCCCAACATGTTTCTTTTATAAGTTATTATTCTCTTTCTATAGTGGAAAAGCCAAAAACATCCACCGGGGATGGTTTTTTCCCATAAAAACCCAATTGACAAAAAGGTAAACCAAATAAAACCGCCCAATCTGACTTTTGGGTCATGAATCGCACATTTGAAGACTGCAAAATCCATCCAAACACAAGCAAAATGAACCTCTGGTTCATATATTACTTTTCAATATATAACTCAATATCCATGAGAGTGTGAAGATTTACAAGGAAGGTGTTCGGGAGATATGATATATGGACTGGCAGAAGGATAAAAGAAAAAAAAGATTTTGATTAAGCGGGTAAGAAATTTGTGTCGCGAAATACCATGACATTGTTGTCGACCATGCTTTGGCATAAAGTGGGTGTGCCGAATGGCTCAAGGCAACTCACAGTATTTTAATTCATTAAAAACAAAGAAAAGAAAAGAAAATCTGTTTAGGTCTGTTGCTATTTGTAGCTTAATTAATTGTATATAACCAAAAGAAGTATTATATGTCATGTTGTACGTGTAGTGGCCGAATTGAAATGATATCTAACCAACATTAAATATAATAACAAGTTGAGTGAAGGGCGTGAGGTTGGAGTTGAAGGGATAGATAGTAAAAGGAGGAGGATGAAGCGGGGAGAGCGGATTTGGATTCTCTCATAATCCTTTTTCTTCTTTTCTTCTTAGTATCTGATCTCAACCCTCAGATTTTAAAATATAGATGGTTCAGATTTAATATTTTATAAAACTATGATCTTGAACATGAATAAATATATTTAAACTGTTAAATCATGATCTACACAATTTATACTTATAATACAAACAAAATTAATTTATAAAACATTATCATCATTATTTTAGAAAATATTAAATCTGAACCGTCCATTTTTTCATCTAAGTGTGGAAATGAAATTCTGAGAGAAAAATGAGAAAAGAGATTATGAGGAAATCTCCTCCCTGGAGAGAGCATAAACAAGATTGATGTGGATCCTGACTACGATAACGATTGTGCAACCTCCCTTCACCTGTAAGGGCCCCACAACACACTCCAACTCGTTTGATGTTCACCAATCACCAGACACCCCCTCCTATTTCCTTCATTCAATTCGCTGCCATCACCTCTCTCTTTTACAATTCAACCACTACTCTCTTGGCTTTGACGACATTTCCCAAACCTCAACTAATTCGATTTTATAGTTACTTACTTAATTCACAGGGTAACCCCAAAAACTGGGGGGAAGCTTGGAATTCCTCAACCTTCACAATCAAATATAAAATACAGATAACCTTTTGAATGTTATTTTTGTTTTTTAAAAAAACTAATCAATGGTTTAATTATAAATCAAGAATAAAAGATTTAAAAAATATGGGGTCAATCTTCTAATTAATTTTATAATTTAAAAATACGAGGACCATTCTCCATCCACCTTAGACGAGACCCGAGCAACAGATCTTGAACTCCGAAGCAACATTGTTGGGCCTTTTGGGCCATAATTTGGATGTTCTTGTCCCCCATGTCCACTCAACTTCATTTTTGGATTCGCAGTGCCTGATTGCTTGTGACCATCGGGAATTTTTTGGAGTGACACCAGCTACTTCCCAGCTCAATATTTTTAAAGCCACAATCACCTAGCATGAGTTTTTGATGGTCTTACACTCGCTCAGCCCGAAACTTGTTTTTGAGTAGCAGAAATTTGATATGTATTTTTATCTGCAGCACTTTTCCACCACCCCCAAACACACCTGTAACCTTACTAACATACTTAGTTTAGCATCTGTCAACGTGTTCCCAACCGATTTTCGAGGGACACTTTTAGCAGTTCGACAAGATATGCAATGTAATTTCCACGTGCGTTCGTCGCATGATGTACACACACACACTGACACACATATATTAACATAGTAGGTGGCAGTAAATAAATAGCTTTCACACTCCTAATAGCTTCGGTTTCACATCACCTAACGCATAAAACTAGTGGACAGTGATCTCATGGTCAGTCACCACCCTCATATCTACCAAATTGATTGGCCGCTCTTTTTCGTTTTATACCTCTTCTTACTCCAGCCCTGTTGCTTTGCCAATCCTCTTCAATCAACCCCACACTCCATCCTACTGTCCTTTACCGGATTCATAGGTCTCCACAAGTGCAGTAGTGCAGTGAACAAATTAAAAGGAGAAAAATTTGTGGAATTCGTTTGATATTCGGTCTTCGGCCAAGTATTTGGTCTTGTTATGAAGAAGTATGACAAATTATTGTGGTTTGGAAGGTTGCCCAAAACGAGCAAGCAGCTCTACTACACAGCGATCCCTTTCAGAATAGGATTAGTAGGCAGTTAGTACATCCAAAAGCAACTTTTTTAAAAGTTGAAATGAAGTGGACGATGGAGGGGGCTCACTGATATTGCACACAGGGCTTCATCTTGGACCTTACAAAATGGATAAAGAGTATAAAAACCAAAAACAAGGGCCTTGATGCTCATGGAAACTGAGTGGCTGCCATGCACCCGCACAAAGTTGCCTTGCACGATTCTTCTTCACGCCCTTTCTTTCATATTCATATTCATCATTCTTCGCCTCCCACACTGTTTACAAGCTACCTTTTTATTTTATTCAGCCCCATGTTTTTAGCCCAATATTCAATCAATTTCAGCTCAGTTCGTTTTCTATGGAAAGTGAGATCTCAAAGGAGAACTAGAGTTTGAGTTTAACATGACATTTATTGTGCGGAAAACTCGCAGAAAATATTTTATGAGTAATTGTAAAAAGGGGGATTATATTGTTGTTAGATTTAAAGGAATAGACACGAATACTACCTCTAATAATGAATTCTTATATTAAAGATCCAATGGGATTAAAATAATAAAATCATGAATGGAGGAGAGAGCGGGTGCGTGTCAGTGGCAATGAAAGAAAATTAAAAAAAAAAAAAAAAAACACAAGAAGAAGAAGAAGGAAGGAGCACCACACAAGGCCTGAAGGTCACCGTATAGCAACGAATGTCGACCACAAGAAGCAAGGGAAGGCCACTCTAACGTCCAACCTCTCTCTCCGCCTTGCTTTTTCTTGTTTGCAGCATTCTTTAATCATTTTCACGATTGCCTCGTTTACGTCTCTCCTCCTCTTATTAAATTAAACAAACAAAATATCTGGCCACTCAATTAAATATTGTGATTAGACCCTTACTCTCCCTCCTAACCACGTATTCATTTCTTCTCTTCTGAGGTCCATAAATCTCCCAACCAGTACTTCCTTCTCTCTTTAATTTCTTACTCACTTCTTAATCCATAAAGAACCACGCCTTGGGATGCCTCTCCTTCCCATATAAGGTCCATTTCCCTTCTCTCTTCACTTGATTGCGATGCCCAGCCCGTCCCGGCCCGCCCCTCTTTTTTATTACTCCTTAATTACCATCATGCAATTAGTTAATTACTTATTTTAATTATTACTCATAATTATCCAACCTCATCATCTTTGGGGAGCAGGATGAGTTCCTAGATACGTGCTTGGGATGAGATCAGATTAATAGACTAATACAAATATCTCTCCTAAATAAGTCAGAAATGAGTCAATTAAGTTACCAAAACGACCTCGCGGAACTCGGAACTGTAAAATGCAAACCTCCTTCTACAATCCATCCTTTCACATCTCAGGTCTCAACACAATCCAAACCTCTTACCTGGTGACCCTGGAATATCGTTTGTTTCGCTGGTTCACCGTGTCTCATTAAAGCGCGACATCATTTGACACGTAATACTCAAGGTGTTCGTCAAAGCTTTGATTATTTTGACGGAAATAGTTAAATATATTCCTCATCAGCAATAAATCAAACCAAATTATTTGATTTGATAGAAGGCAGTAAGGTAGCACTACCTAGCAAGGATCAATTAGTTCTTTTTTTGGCTCAGAAATGATCAATTGGTTCTTGACACTAATTTACTCGGTAGTTTTTTTTTTTTTTTTGTTGGTGAGACGGTGGCATTTCAGGTAAAAGCGTCTGATTCTTTATTTTAGTGATCCACACGAAATGAATGAAGGCAGCGGAAAATTTCCGGTCACTAAACAGACTTCTTTTCTGGGAAGGATTTGGACAAGAACGATCACTGAGAATACAATCAATCAATTGGTCAAAAACTAAGACTGCAGTTAGACAGAGTTAGTGAAGAATTGAGTAATAATATCTGACGCTACCATCTCGATCTGCGGCTACGATACTCAGAATTTCGCGATCAAACGGCTTCCGGCGTTTTGGCATCATTGGATCCCTTCGAGGTCGCCGGTCCGATCTCTCTGCCTCTCGGCAATTCCTCCGACGTTCCTTCGCCCCCTTCACATTCTAACCACGCCACCTGCTTTTTTAGCTCCCCTCCTTTCCCATCTTTATGACGCCACCACTTCCAACGATCCTGTTTTGGACGTCAAACATCAAAATAAGCTACCCATTATTTCCGCCAATTTCTTTTCTCAAATCCATGATGATGAATTTGAAATCAATGAACAAATCTGAAATTATATAAAAATTCAGGAAAAAGAAAAGAAAACCTGGAAATTGAGATCCGATGCATCCTCACGCTTTCGTTTCAACGATTTTGTGCTCGCCGTTTCAGAAACAACTCTATTGCTGCTATTACATCTGCTAATTGACTCTTCACTACTGGATGAGTTTGAAGACGGCGGAGGCGGTGTGAAGGACAGGGGAACTACCTGATTATCTCCATCCTCATCTCTATCACCAACGTCGTCTTCATCGTCGTCCTCTCCATCGTCAAGATCGTCCTCTGTGTCTACGTCGTCGTCATTTCCATCTTCGCTCTCGTCACCTTCGCCAGCATCCTTCATTCCGCCGGCACAACTCTCGCAGAGAGAAAGGGTGTTTCCGAGCTTGGCACCAGAGGCTTTCCATGGAGTTAGAGTCTGACACGCATGACAGAGAAGAGTCCTGGAGTGCCTGGTTACCAAGAAGTTGGCTCCGTGGACCTTAGCGTCGCATTTCCAACACAAGCTAGCCCGGTCGGACTCGCAGTAGGTTCTTGCGGGAGCCTTGCACAGCTCACAATTCTTCATCTCTACCGCTGAGGCTGAGATAATGTTTGGTCTCCTGATTTTCTCGTTCTCCCGGGTTCTTTTGGAGTTTTCTCTTCTCTTTCTCTCTCTATCGGCCAGGATGCGTTAGCTTTGAGAAGGAAGGAAGGGAAGGCAACTTGCTGAAATCCATAAAAATAATAATCTCTGGTCTGTGCTATATTCCGAAACTGCCCCTTAGCTTTACTGTACTTGATATTTTTTTCCCTGCAAATCCAATTCCTTCTTCCACACCAAGAAAATGTCTGGACCGTTAGATTCGCGGACATTTTTTAATTTGTTGCTTGTGAGGAAAGTGGCTTATTTAATGTACGGATCATCAAGATTTGTAACATCTTACTACATCCTATTATTGTAAAAGATAATATTGAGACAATTTTTAATTTTTTATAGTAATAAAAAATTATTATGGATGAGATGAATGAAATTACAAAATTGTATTTCGCCCCCAAACAATTATCATCTTTCCCTCATAGCTTCGTTATTCTTGAGCACTTTCTTTAGATAACTACTGGCATGGCCCTTGAAAGTTGAAATAGAATAATTTGCTTTTTTAACTTTAACTAAAGGCATGACAATATATTAATTCTGTAGGCGTCAACAATTTCCTTAAAGTTGTAGGGGAGGGGGAAAAACAAGAAATTTTTACCCAAAAAAGAAAAGAACATCTTCCGGAAAGTGGAAGAGTTGCATTTAAGTTGAAGAAAACTAGGTTAGATAAAGATCATCATAGAAAAACAGACTTATCCACTCATAGTCTTATGACGGCCAATCATGCTATATTTTTTCTTGGTTCATCGTTGGTCTGGAAAATTGCATAACTTATTAATATAGCATAAAGAAAGAATTAAAATTATTAATTTAATATTTATAAACTTTAACAAATTAAATCAGGTGCATGCGTACAGTTATGTTTGAGGATTGAGATGAAGAGCTTATATAAGTAAATATTATAAGAAATATTAGAATCGTAAAGTTACGTTGATTGAAATTGAAAGCCCTAAAATCCGAGGAAAAAGAGAAGGACAGAGGTGTGAAGGGAGGAGAGGAAGGATGAGAGAAGAAAGGAGGTGCAGACTGCAGAGGAAGGGGCGGGGGTGTTTCATGTTTGTGGTGAGAGGGGACGCCACGTGTCTCATGCGGAGGGAATAAAAAGATGTGTGTGGTCTACACTCAAATCCTTTCGGTCGTTTTGATGGTTCCCTCCACGATATTTTTCCAATAATATTTAATTAGAGCGGTCTACGTGGCACATACCCATAGCGGAGATTCCGATTCGCTTACCTGCAGGTTTTCATTCACGGATGGAGTAATATCAAGTTATCAACCCACCTAATGTTTTATTAATTAAAATAGGGTTAAGGTGCAATTTTACACATGAAGTTTACCCCCGGGAGCGCTCAGCACCACGAAGTTTTTTTAGGAGCAAAAGTACACACGACGTTACATTTTGGGAGCAAAATACCACGGGCCGTTAAAAACTAACGGTCAACTAAATGTCAACTAACGGTCAACTAATGGCCCGTGGTATTTTTGCTCCCAAAACGTAACGTCATGTGTACTTTTGCTCCTGAAAAAACTTCGTGGTGCTGGACGCTCCTGGGAGTAAACTTCATGTGTAAAATTGCACCTTAACCCATTAAAATATAATAACTCATTTTATTGAATCAATTTAGAGAAATTTAGATTTTATGATTTTTAAAAAGTAACGAATTATAGGAAAGAATTGTGTCTTGTGTTTTTCTAAATTATAAAGTTGTTTTTTAAAATCATAAAATTTAAATTTCTCTAGATAACTCATCTTCCATATAGAATTAAATTAAGATGAATTGTTGTATTTGTATTTTAATTTATACACCATACCTCACAAGAATAAAGTCAATATATAATAAATGAAGGGTAAAATTGTACATTCATATTTAAAAAAACTCTTTTTATTTTGTAAATAAGACAAAAAAAAATGTCTTCCTTTTTTGCCTTATATATAAGACTAGAAGATTTACATAAAAAAGGGGAATACCAAACTGCCTCGGATTTGAATTTCACGCGCTACCATATATTGAAGATCTTGTGTATGTTCTTCTCATTTTTAATAAAATAAAAACACAGCCTCTAAAGATAATCCACCAATCAATCTGATGTCAAGATTCCTAAGCGTTCTTATCACCATAGAGAAATCTGTGACTCCATTGACTCTAAAACTAATGTATAAATGTTGACGAAGCTGATAAAATGTCGGTGCGGATGTAATAGTAGTGGCCGATTTATGAGTATCTATGCAAGCACTTGTTGAATTTAGTACATACGTTTCAATCCGATAAGCTTGAAACTAAAATCATCATGTGTAACTTTTATTGTATCAAACAAATTATAAAAATATGTATTTCATTTGTGGTATATTACGAGAATCTCCCGCATTTGTGTCGAGCTGAATACTATCTTGTCTCTGTCAATTAGTTGTGCTAGGGTGATATGAAGTGGATGGAACTAGGATTGGAATCATGGGGGACCCAAATATATGATTGGGGGCAAGTGCCCCCCTTAAATTGGGGGAATTAGGGATTTTCTTTCTTTCTTTTTTTAAATTAATATGTTTGAATAATTGTTCACCTTTAAATTAAGTGTCCGCCCTTAATACAGTAAGACTACACTTCGTAATCGGATGGAGGATGAATGATTGAATGATTGTTTAGTGCCTTATATTGAAAAATATGTATTTGATAACATTGAAAATAATAAGACAATTATAATGGAATTCAAAAAAATAATGTCTAAAAGAATGATATTGTAATTATTTTTATTGTAATATACTTTTGTTATTAAAATATATGTACTTGAATTTATTGAGTGTCCACTCCTCATTGTAATTTATGTAGCTAGATTTCTAAAAACACTTAGTCTTACTTTTCTAAATGACAGGCTTGTAAAATAAATGTTTCTCTTATTACATCATCAGTATTCACTTGATTTCATGAATATTTTTTTTTATATTGTTCTCTTTTATTATTTATATTCTTTTATTTTTTAATACATTTAAAATTTTCCTTAAAAAACAAAAAAAAAAAAAGGGCGAACCCCTGAATTCCCCATCAATAGTACCCTCCTTCAATAATTTTTTAGATCCCTCCCCTAGTAGAAATAAAGACCACGACGCCCCAACACATGACCTTAAAACTTTAGATTGATACAATGGTGTACGTGCCTTCTCATGAGTCACTTTCAGGTTTCCAGAACAATAGAAATTATATCGTGGATTGCTCACAAATGTCAATGTATAACTTAATTAGGCATTTAATATTAATCTTAAATATAAGATCTATTTTACATGGTTATCACTTTTTTTAAAAAATCAACCATATTGATATTTCTCCAACAATAATTAAGTATGAAGGAGAGAAAAATAAGGAAGCTGATTAAACAGAGAGTTTTGGAGAAAAATATATTATGTTAACCAACCTAACCAATATCATTAACCTGTTTAACTTAGTTGATTATGTAGTACATTATTAAAAATGGATCAACGGAAAAAAAATGTGATTTTGATTTTAGTTTTGGGGCAGAGTATAAAATAAGGAATTCACATTTGATACTTTTCTCATTGGTGTTTCTTAGGTGCTTTTCCCTCTTATTAGAGGGATTATATATATATTTTTTAATTTTATTTATTTATTGAGATTAGATTATATGCTGATTAATTAATTTCCAGGATATTGGGGTTACAAAAAAAATATTTCTTAATGCAGGACTGAAAATTAATTAATTTGATATATTGAGTGCAAAAAAAAAAATTTCAGAATACAACATATAATATAATCTAAAGAAATAGAATATATATAAAATTAAAAAAAAATCCCTATTCTCTCTAATTAGAAGGAAAAACATCTAAAAAGCATCTAAAACAAAAACACCTGTTACGGACCTAGCCTAGGCCCATTATCTCACTGGCTAGTACAGGGGGCAACCCACCATCCGTGGGACCCAGCCATGACCTTGGACACGCACCCACGATCCTGGACATGCACCCACGATCATGGATATGCGCACACGATCCCGACACGCACATGACACGTACGGCGTGGCGCATAAGGGACTAACTAACCGGTATACTCTATATATACGAGAGGAAGGAGACGGCGCTGTACATTCATTCTAAGCCTTGACTTATCTACATACAGTTACACGGCACACACAAGACCCCTTAGGCGAAACGCCCGCTTGTGTACCGTGATCATACCCTCTCCCGAACGCTTGACCCATAAGCATACGGAAGGGCACACAGATCCTATATCAAACCACCGGACCTTCAATAGGCCTGACATCCGAGTTCTACACTGAACAAGTGGCGCCGCCGTGGGATCAATAAACTTCTATTCCCGTGACCATGAGGATAAGCACTCGTGCTTCGTGCCAAAGACAATCGGAGGCGGATCAAGCGGGGACAACCGTCAACCACCGCATCAACCACCCCGTAATGAGCAGTAGATTAACCAAGACGATGGAGACCATCGGAAGGAGAAGATCGGCTTTCTCGGCCTGTAAGAACCATTGATTCCCAACAATGAACGACATCAAAAGGACAACTCGTCCGACACGGAGTCCTCGGCTCCACGAAACCAAGACCGTGGACCACGAATTCCACTGCAGGAGGCCGGACATCCCACATGCCGAGCCGGACTTTCGATCTCCTCAAGCCGAATGCTTGCGATAATGAGACGGGTGGACAACATAGACAAGCGAGAACGCCCGATTCCCTGAGAAGCAGAATTTGGGCGAGTTGACAAAGTATGATGGCACACAAGACCCGACGACTCATTTAGAAGACTTTGACGTTCACATGTCGGTTAGAGGTCTCAAGGAACCAATTGTGCCCCGGATCTTCGCCGCGACGTTAAAGGGGCGGCGTTGAAATGGCTTCACACTCTTCCCTTCGGGTCGATCCACAACTTTGAAGACTGGCCGAGGCCTTTGAGTTGCACTTCGCGACTAGCAAACGGCAACCAAAATCCCAATATTCTCTCTCCAAAATCGACAATGGCGGGAGAGCTGCTCCAAAGTTACCCGGACCGCTTCAATCATGCGGTACTGCAGTGCGCGGACTTAACGAAGACGTACACGTTCACTTATTGGTGGACGGCCTCGATAAGGAGTCCCGCCCGGCGAGAATCCTTTTTAAAGGAGCGGGCAAAGAATCTCAACGACTTCATATCTCGTTCAAAGAAGTACTTGGACGTCGAGCGGATGCGAATGGCAAACAATCCCAATTCGAGGCGGGACCAAGATAGAACCTCCTCCCGGGGGTCGAGACTTCTCCGACAACAGAATAGGGATTCCGGAGAAGGGGAATGAAAGCAAGAGCCGAGGTGGAAAATTTGATCACGGAGCAAGTACGAAAATATTCGGCCACGACGGTGCCTCGATCTCAAGTTTGGAAGGAGGTAGCAACGACCGAGATGAAGAAGGTCGATCGGCCTCGTCTATCCTACCGAAGATCCGGGATAGACCAGTCTAAATATTGCTCGTTCCATGATGGTCGAGGTCATACAACCGACGAATGTTACGAGCTCCGGGATGCGATCGAACGATTTGTTCGGGAAGGCAAACTTCAACAGTACGTCATCGAGCATCAAGGAAAAGGTGGGAAACGAAAGACCAAGAACCGCAGTAGGACCCCTCCTCGAAAGTTCAAAAAGCAGGAAGATAAACGAAAGGCTCCTGAAGCCGATGACGAATTTCCGAAGCGGAATTCGACCGTAATGTGATCACGGAGCAATGGGCGGTGGCGGTGATACTATAAGCCGAAGGAAATACCTTCGAGAAGTCCCGTCCGTCGGGGACCGACCTAAATTCAAGGAACATCACACTGAGGTAGCACGACCGCCGTTGTTTTTCACAAGAGACGACCTCAAGGACGTTGTCCCCGCCATCAAGATGGGCTAGTGATAACCGGAACAGGTCGTCAACCGCCGAGTCAAGCGGATATTCGTGGATGCCGTAGCTCGGCCGACATACTAAGTCGGGAAGCGTTCAAAAGAATGAGCTGGGACCGGACGACTTAAAGCCTTGCAAGACAACCCTCATCGGGTTTAATGGAGAACAATCTCGTCCGAAGGGTTTATCGACCTCAGTTCACCCTTGGAGTCAAAGACGCCTTTAAGTCCGAAAGAGTGCGGTTCATAGTGGCCGAGTTCGTTTCACCTTATAACATAATATTGGGAAGGCCAACCATCCACAAGTGGGACATGCTTTGGTGTCTACAAAGCATCAAAAGCTCAAGGTGATAGGCAACCAAGGAACCGTAGTCACGGTAACTGGGGATCAAAGAGAATCTCGACAGTGCTATTTTGAAACTGTGAGAATTGGGGAAGGCGGATCTTCATCGCAGCCCCAAAGAATCGCCTATCTCGGACCATTCGGACCGGGATTCTCCAGACGAAGAAGTTAATACTGTGGAATTAGACATCCGAGACGATGAGGCTCGCCCAGAACCGGCAGGAGACCTGGAAGATCTGGTGATTGGAGACCCTCTCCAGACCACCAAGATTGGCAAACACCTATCTTCCGAACTTAGAAGTCGGTTGGAGGAATTCCTGAAGGAAAACAGGATGTCTTCGCACAGGATTCATCTCGAGTACACGGAATAGACCCAAAATTTTGTTGTCACAAGCTAGAAGTCTATCCGGCTCAATCCCGGTGTCGCAGAGAAAGAGGAACCACGGACCGAGAAAAAGGAAAGCGCTGGAAATTCACATCCAAGAATTACTCGAAGCGGGATTTATTCGGAAATACAAGATACAACCCGGTTATCAAATGTGGTGATGGTAAAAAGCCAAATGGGAAGTGGAGAGTGTGTACCGATTACAAGAACTTGAACAAGGTATGCCCGAAGGACTCCTACCCATGCCAAACATCGACCAACCGGTCGACAACGCCTCAGATTCCAGCTCCTATCCTTTATGGACGCGTACTCGGATATAATCGATAGCGATGTACCCAGAGGATCGTGAAAAAACACCTTCATTACGAAAGAGCTAACTATTGCTATAATGTCATGCCTTTCGGATTGAAGAATGCGGGAGCTACATATCAAAGGATGATGAATAAGGTCTTTGCGGACCGGATCGGCCGCAATGTGGAAGTGTATATAGATGACATGATCGTCAAAACCTTGGATCAAGCAACGCCATATACAAGACTGGAGCAGACATTCGCCAAACTCGTAACCTACCGAATCCGATCGAACCCGGCCAAATGTGCTTTTGGCGTCCCATTGGGAAGTTCCCGGGTTTCATGCCGACTAACCGGGCATTGAGGCCAACCCGACAAATGTAGGGCGGTGATGGAGATGAAGGCTCCGAGTAATAAAAAGAAGTCCAACAGCTTAACCGGAAGATTGGCCGTCCTAACTAGGTTTTTGCCAAAATCAATGGAGAAGGCTTTACCCATGTTCGTGCTCTTAAAGAAGGAGGCATCGGTGGAATGGAATTCAAAGTGCGATGACGCATTTGAAGACATAAAGCAATGTCGGCCAATCCTCCAGTCCTCTCAAAACCTCGGCTGGCGAGAGTCTTTTCCTTTACTTGTCGATCGGCGAGGAAGCGATCGGCGCGGCCTTAGTAAGAGAGGCGGAACACGACAAATTCCCGTGTATTTTGTCGGCGTAACCCCGCGAGAATGCCGAGATCCGATACCGAAGCTAGAAAAAGTGGCATTCGCTCGCTTATTGCGGCCGTCGGTTAAGACCTTATTTCCGTGGTCACCATATCGTTGTTAGAACAAGCCGGCCAATTCGACAAGTCTTACATAAGCCGGACCTAGCGGGAGGATGACTAATTGGGCGATAGAACTCTCCGAGTTCGACATCACCTACGGCTCGCCATGCAATCAAGTCACAAGCGTTGGCCGACTTCATCGAGAACTCACCCCGCTTCTAAGTCCGACGAGACACCGGCAGGCGAATGGAAGGTGTATGTCGACGGATCGTCGAACACGAAAGGAAGTGGAGCCGAGTCATTATTGAGAGTCCGAGGGGGTTACGATTGAGCATTCGTTGCATCTCAACTTCCCAACTTCGAACAATCAAGCAGAATATGAGGCCTTGATAGCCGGGCTTCTTCAAGCCAAGGAAAATGAGGCCACAAGAGTTAAGGTTTTCACCGACTCCCAGCTTGTGGCGGCTCGGATCGAGGGTACGTATCGTGCTAAAGGCCCGCTAATGGCCAAGTATCTCCTAAAGGCAAAGGACTTGATGTCGTTTCGATGAAGCAACCGTTACTCACATTCCCGAGGAGAAAACGCAAGAGCCGACATTTTATCAAAATTGGCAAGCACTAAGCGAGTGGTTGTCATCGCACGGTTGTCCAGCAAAATCTCGAAGATCCGGTATGCATGATGGCTATTTCGGTCGAATCATTTGGAAAAAGCCGATAGAAGACTACCTTGAACGTGGACTCATCCCAGACGATGCAATGGAAGCAAAAATGTTGATTCGTGACGCGGCCAAGTACACAATGGTGGAGGATCAACTTTACCGAAAAGGATTACATTCTCCCATGCTGAGATGTTTGAACCCAAACGAAGCGGGGTATGTCTGGCCGAGATTCATGGAGGGGCCAATGGTCAACATATGGGGCTAAGGCGCTCGCCCGAAAACCCTTCGAGCGAGCTATTGCGGCCAACGTTGGAGGCGATTCAAAGACCCTTGTAAGACAATGTGATAGTTGTCGAAACATGCCGAGTTATTTGGGCGCCCCAGTAGAGCTTCATTCCATCACGGCCCCAGGCCATTTTACAAATGGGGTATGGACATTCAGGGCCATTCAAGACAAAGACCGGGCAATCTGCGGCTAATCGTGGCGAGAGACTATTTCACCAAGTGGATTGAGGCCGAACCTCTCACAACGATCTCCTCGGCTCGCGTGCAGCGGTTTGTTGAGGTTAATATAATTACGCGCTTCGAGCACCACCGAGATAGTAATGCACAACGGAACTCGGTTCACTGAGTCGGATTTCGTGACTTGATTTACGAATACGAATACAGCATCACTTTGCTTCCGTGGAACACCCGCAGTCCAACGGCAAGCCGAGGCCGCCAATAAGGTCATCCTTGATGGTTTGAAGAAACGTATGTTGGAGGCCGACACCTCTTGGCCGATCAACTACCTTTTGTCCTTTGGGAAATCGAACAAGCTGCTCGTACATCCACCCAAGAAACTCCTTATAGGCGGCCTACGGTTGTGAATCTATGATTCCCGTGGAAATAGGGATGATGTCTTGGCGCAGAAGAGCATTTTATCACAAGGTGAAATTGCCAATAGTGAGGCGTTAGCGATAGAGTTGGATCGGCCGATGAGGCCCTGGTCACCTCCCATTGTCGGGATATTGCAATGAAGCGGTGATCGCGGCTCGTTATAACAAGAAGGTTAGACCAAGAAGATTCCAGCCGGTTGCTTGGTACTTAGAAGGGCCGACATCGGGAACAAGAACTCCAAAGACGGCAAGCTTGCACTAATTGGGACGGACCTTATCGCGTTCGGGAAACTCTTGAGAGAGGAGCTTACATTCGGAAAATTTGGATGGAACCCTATCAAGCGAACATGGAATGCGGACAAATTAAAGGCATATTTCAGTTAGGCTTATCTGTTGTTTTTCTTAAAGCATCGTTTTCCATTATGTTCTTTATTCAACGTTGGCCTGCTGGTTTTTCCCTTCGCAACAATTGTTATGCCAAATATGAATGAAACTCTCGTTCGAGGGTATCTATATAATTCCAAACATTGTCTTTTTCAAGATTCAATTGTTATTAGCTTTTCAGCTGAAGAAAACACGTCTGATAGCTATCGCAGCTCAGACACGCTAATTTACTCCGGGGTATCAATAGAAAATGTCATGCCGACCCTATATTCTTATACGATGCATTATGGTTGCTAAGTTACCATCTATTGTTAATCGTAGCCAAAAGTGGCCACATTGGCCAATCTGTTCAAATAAAGTCATTGCCGGTAAAACAACCGGATAGATTATACAAGTTAAAAAGAGAAAGAAAAAAGGGAAATCAATCCGTGTGCTTGGGGGCGGTCGAGACTTCCTCACCCTGCTCGGCCTCCGGCACGGCCGCATCGCCATCTATCCGGTCTCGGAACCGGCGGGAGGTTCCACATGGGGACAATCTGCCCTCGGTCACATAGGACCGGAAATGATGCCCGTAGTGTTGAGCTCGATCCCGGGTTCAAAGCCGGATCCGGGCAAGTGAATTCTCAAACGCCTCCACCATCGAACCCGGTAGCAACTCCTGCAGCGGGTTATCTCCGCGGACAGATGTGTTGAGGACGCCTCCCCTCGGCTTTTATCCCCGTCCACTTCGGCTCGAACTCGTCCTCTCATTGTCATGGCTTTTAAGCGCTCTTCGCTTCTAGCTTGAGCCGCCTTAAAGCCTTCAATTATTACATTGGAGTCCGCCAAGAGCCCATCGGTCTCTTTTAGTCGAAACTCCACTTTCTCCACTGGACCTCACGAGCACGGAACTCGTTCGAAGCGACTTGCCATTGTTTGAGCTTCGTCGCGGTGCGTGCGGGCACGCTTCGGCTCCGTGGCAGCCTCCGCATATTTGTGGTGCGGGGTGAGAAACGATTGGGTCAAACCAAGACCTTTCAAGAAAGCATTTCCCAATGCTGGACCTCTCGTACGTCTACTTCCCGCAAGGCCACCGGCTCTTGATAACGGGCGGGAGGCAGGGAGTGCAACGCCGAGTTCCTCGGTATACCCTTACTCCACAAATGTGAACGGGGAATGACGGTGGAAGGACGAGGGGAACCGAGGTATCGAGCATGGAGAGGGGCTCGACGTCTGGTCGACTTTGGAAGCGGCGATTTCGGGACAGGGGAGGCTCGGATAGGAGAGACAGGTCTGACTTCGGTTCGGGGCTTGGACGACTCCCCGACCTTAGGCCTCTTTGGCTCGGCCTGCCTCGAAGGCTCTCCGACCTTCGACTTGCCCAACTCCTTGGCCGACCTCTTTCTCCCCTTGGCGGCTGGCTCGGGGATCCCGAAAAGGTATTGAGGCTCTTTCATCTTAAGACTGTACGAAACACATACACCATGTTAGCTACTAGGAAAACAAAGATGATCAATACAATACTAAGACGCGGAACAACGCCGATGTTAAATAACAAAAATGCCATACTCGGCCCTGACGCCATCTCATCTTGACGCTGTGCCTCGGCCCGATACTGGGCTACTAAGGAGCCGGCCCTACGGTGCACTTCGCTCGAACATGGTCTATTATGGCATCAATGGCCTTCCTTTCAGGCTTCACAGATTGGACCGCTCCACCTTATAGGCGCTAGGGGACACATTGTGGTGATCTTGACACCAATACAAGTTAAACTCCCAGTCGACCTTTGGAGAGTCCGGCCCTTTGAGGAACCAAGGAGTTGTACCGCTTTAGCGACGACTTTGAAAAAGTTGCCCTTGAAGCGTTTGAAAGAGTCTCGAGACCTGGGTAAACAAGCGCCGATTGGCTATTCCCGAATGGAGGTCCACCCTTGAGCTCCGCGGTTCCTTCCCGAGCGCGAGAGGTGTGGGGGTTGAAGAAATAGAAGAACATGGAAGTGGTGCAAGGCGGTCAAGGCTCATGCAAAACCACTCAAAGGCAATCGAGTAACCCCATCCATTGGGGTGTAATTGCGAGGAGCTATACTAAGAAACGAAGGGTGGCCATTTGAAATTCGGAAAAGGGGAATCGAATCCCAAGCCCGGTGATATAGTCGGCATAGAAAAAGAAGAAGGAGTTGTGGCTCCCTCCCTCACCGAGCACACAGCTCTTCCTCTTCAGGGAGACAAAGCGAATAGGTGTTAGTATCTCGAACCGGAAGACCTTCCAAGTCTTCCATGGTCAGCTTCGACCGATAGGATAACACCTCTCGGGTAACCCAAGGGAATCGGTCAATTAAGTCTTGTGGGGGGCTAGCGCGGTTGGCGTTTCCGTTCGACTCGGCCGCGTGAGAAGAAGAAGACGACGCCATTATACCTAACACAAATAAAAATATAAGAGATCGAATCTTCCTAGCATACCCGATGTCAATAATTGAAGGCGAGACTCTACGGTTGTGGTAAGATTAAAATCCAAGTCAACAGGACTCGGCGATATTGCTTGAGGAGCCGGACCAAATTGTGTCGCACGAGCCCAAAATTAAGTCGGCCGTGGAGGAATCCCCACAAGAAATAAGTCGGGAGCACTCATACAAGCGGTCGTAGCAAGGCCCGATGTAGGAATCAACCTCGGCCCTTGGACCCGAGCCGCCACTTTGTTAGGCCGGCATTCGGAAGGTCCGGAGAAGTCGACACATCGAAACTCGGGTTGAACTCCCTCGGATTAGGAAAAAGCGGGAAGGAAACATTCGGACTTCCCCTAACCGACGATGCATCGTCTCGGATTTTCGTCGGCCCACCACCAGAAGTTCTTCCTTTGCCTCCACGGTGATCGGTTAAAGCAACGGTTTGCAGCGTTGGACGGGAAGATTCATCGCCCCAAAGCCACCAACGGCTTTTTCCCTTGACGGTGTGGCGTAGTTCCGCCAGACTTGGCGGGTATAAACCTTTCGAAACCCAATCGACGGGGGCAAAAGCGCCTTTTCCATCCGTCAGAAAGGATGACGTGACCTTCTCATTTAATGCGCGTCATCGTCGGCATTAATTACGCCAAAACCCGTATAGGCCAAGACCCTCAATTCGGCTTCACGACGGTCGAGGACGCCACTGCATAGGCAAATGATAACGTAGAAGAGGAATCGACGACCAAGATTCGGGCACAAGGAGCGGTGGGTCACGCCAATTATCCCGGCTTGCTCGTTAGGCTAATCGGCCTCGAGAAAGGACCCGCATTTGGAGTCTTCGACCGTGCAAGAAGCGAGCCGGATGGTCGAAGAACAACAAAATTTAAACAAGCATAACCCGGACCACATGTCGGGGGCAATTCAACCGTAAGACTTGTAGTTCCGAGATTGCTGGAAACTCGATGACACCTTATCAAAGTAAGACGGGGCGGCTCGATACAACTAGAGGATCCAAGAACATATTCACCCCGGTTGACCGAGACCGGACAACCCTACTGGGGGCAAGGACATCATGTTACTTCGCGATCAACAATGACTCGACTTCAACAAAGACTCGAACTTTCGTTCTTCAAGCGAACATCTAAACTCTACCGCTCGAGACCAGAACAACCGAGCTTGGGGGCAAGCTGTTACGGACCTAGCCTAGGCCCATTATCTCACCGGCTAGTACGGGGGCAACCCACCATCCGTGGGACCCACCATGACCTTGGACACGCACCCACGATCCTCGGACATGCACCCACGATCATGGATATGCGCACACGATCCTGACACGCACATGACACGTACGGCGTGGCGATAAGGGACTAACTAACCAGGTATACTCTATATATACGAGGAAGGAGACGGGCGCTGTGTACATTCATTCTAAGCCTTGACTTATCTACATACGGTTACACGGCACACACAGACCCTTAGGCGAAACGCCTGCTTGTGTACCGTGATCATACCCTCTCCTGAACGCTTGACCCATAAGCATACAGGAAGGGCACACAGATCCTATATCAAACCACCGGACCTTCAATAGGCCGGACATCTGAGTTCTACACCAGAACAACACCCAATGTGATTACAGGAATGCATTCACATCACATGGGCTGCGTGAGTCAGCGAGCGAATATGGGATTAGGTTGTGGGAAGCTAAGGTGTGAGCGGCGAGTTCCAAAAAGACAAGCTAGGGGAATTTCTTCCAACTCCATAAGGAAGCTTCCCAATTCCTGCCAACGATTCTTAACTCTTAAGTCTTAACCACGCCTTCTTATTTAATATTTAATCCATTTTCCATAATTTCACACTTGGGCCGGCTATTTCCCTTTCTCTGACCTAAATTATTAAAAATGCATGTCAAGTGACATTTGCTTGATTCATAAATTAAATAAAAGCCCACACGAGTATCGTGTGCGTGTGTTATTGTTGACTACAAAACGTGATTCTCCAGTTTTGAAACACACACTTAATCATAATCTTATGAATCACTGGACTTGGACCCATCCCACTGGTAAAAAAAAAGATGATGCTATGTGAGCTAATTTCACAAAATACTGCCAATGGGGAAGATTGATGAATAATCCAAGAGGGAAAAAGGTATGTAATTCTGTGAGATAGCTGCTGGAGGTGATCATAAATATAATAAACAAATCAAAGAGAAGAGTAAGCAGGGAAGCAAACGCTGTCGATCGCTTACCCAGAATCAAAGCCGATGTCCTCATTATTCTCTGCCGTCATCCTCTCAGGATTCATTTCTTTAATTCTATATGAATCATCATCCACCCTTCTCTACTCACCACTGGGCAGCGAGGTTTGGAAAAACACATCCGATCCAGGCAGCATTCCAGTGTTCCTCTCCGTTTCATTATGTGAACACAGCGCGAGAGAGAGAGAGAGAGCGTTGCGTTTGATGGGGCCAAAGTTGAATCAAAATCATAGTTTAATGGATATTGGCTTTTTTTAAAACAGTAACAAAACAGTTGTTCATTAACTGGTGAATGTGTGAGATGGAAGCGTGTGTGGAACTTTCCCAGAATCGTTAGCCGTTATCACATGTCCTCTCCTTGTTTGTTTGTTGTTTTTTTATACTCTCCTTGTTTGTTTTATTATGACCGTCCCCACAACTTTTACGGATAAAACACAGCTTCTGATGGCCCATCATGAAGCCCAAGTTATTTCTAGCCCATAAGAATATGGTGGCGCCACGTCACGTCTCAAGGGAAGCCCCATTATCATAACCGATGGACTGATGGAGGGTGCTGGTCTTCTTTTCAGCTTGTTCATGGCACACCAACGGAAGTTGGCCTGAGTAGAAGGGGTTCTAGTCGTTTAAATAAGAGGTCTTGGTATCGAGCCTTTGTAAATGCAAAAAATTTCATTGGGAGAGGTCCTCGCTTCAGCGCCTAACAGAATCTCAGACTAGTTGCACACTTTGCCATCATTTATATATATATAAAAAAAAAAAACCCTTGTTCATGGCACCACAGGTCTTTCTCTATCGGCCGGTAAAGCTGTGGAACATTGCCATCAAAAATAGGGGAAAGCTGGGCAACAAAAAGCACTCGTGCCCATAAAGATGATGACACTTTCAGCTCTATCACACTTGACCCCCACCCCAATGATGCAGTACTTTTCCTAGGATCTAACGCTGACAACTACTAAACCATATGGTTTATCATTTCCATATATTGTTACACCCACATCAAACAACAAGTGTTTCTATTAACTAGTATGTTCCTACACAACAGTTTTCTTTTGGGCCATACACATTTACCATACTCTGTGTGCATGCATTTTTTATAGTCAGTGATGCAGGAAGATCGGGTAGTAAAATTTTGTACGGTGTATGGTGGGTTAATTAGAATCTTATTCATTGCCTAATAAAGACATGTCCAGTTGGTAAAGAGTTGACTTATAGCCAATAAGGTCGTGAGTTTAGATCCTGCTGTTAATGTGAAGGCCTTGTTGGTAAGTGATCTGTAAGTATCTCTGTCAGCCTGGAGGCATGATCTGACTCGTGATTCTCAAGACCTAACTTACCTAAACTTTATATGTATATAAAAAAAAGAATCTTATCCCTTAGACTTGGGTAGTCCCTCATATGTTGCAGATCTAATTCCCTAGTTTGTGACGTATTTTTATCCCAAGAATCAAAACAAACTTATTTGTTCCCATGGATTGGGTTGTTGCCAATCTCTATCTTCCAATTGAAGATTTTTTTTTTTTGTTACAACCAATTGAAGAATTTTGAGGCATTGTTAGTTATTAAAAGTTGATTAGTAGATGTGACAACAACAATGTATGTACTTGAACATTATCATCTCAAATAATAGGATAACAATGCTTATGAAAAAGTACTGATCTCTTATAAGAACTTGATAACTGAATTACGCAGTTTAAAAAATTCCTCAGACAAACCCAAGTGATATCTTATAAAAAGAGTAAGACAATTCAAACTTTAAGTTCTTATTAAAAGTGCAATGGACCACTCTTTTGATATTTAATGTCATACCTATCTAATTTAGGTAAATTAAAGAAATTACTTAATTATAATATATGTGATATGATCTCTCTAAAATACTTTTGTGTAACACTAGATTATATATTAGTTTATAAGTTAAAAAAATTAACTTGGAAAAATTATAAAGACCGATAAAATGGATGACCAAAATCTACCTCCAAGTGGAACCAATTTCCCTACTCATGTATTTTACCATTTTTGCCGTCCTATGTAGGCTGTCCATATTTAATTTTTTCAATTAATGATTTTTAAATGAAAAAATCATTATTTTAAAAATTGTTCGTTAAAAATTTATTTTTATTTTAGATTTTTTATCCATTAAAATATATATTTTTAAAAAAAGAAAAAAATTAAATCTGAATGGCCCGGAGAACCGAGCTCTCTTTAGATGAGAAATTAAACTGGTTCTACCTTAAAGCTAGGTCTACATTTAGGAAGGGTAATCTATTAGAATACCCAGTACCTGTATGCCATAAAATTTCATGATCCCTTGTCCCGTGTATTAATTCGATCAGAAGCCTCGTTAGATGAGTGAGTAACTCGATCCATACAAGTATGGGAAGCTCAACGTACGCATGTAATATAATATCAGACCAGTGATCATGTTAACCACATATAATAAAGTAAAGTGGGTCACAAAACTTCACGTATTGATTAATTGCCTTTAATTTCTTCACGAAATTATATTGCTCAAAACTCCATGTCGATCATTGTGATAATGTGGTCCAAAAGGAGAAAGAAAGATCAGGTCCCCTACCTGATCTTCCCCTCTAAATTCGCAGCCACGACAAGCGTACAGTGTACGCCTCTTTATAATTTCACATATCTGGATTGGGGAACATACATGTGATGTGATGACTAGTAGTATACTGTGACGTGAATTAAGCCTTATCCTCTGTTGGTGAGATTAAAATTGTCTAAGGGACAAAAGGGTACCGCAAAGAAGAACATAATAATGTATCTTCCTTACCTTTCTCTTGATCGTGGGGATAAAGATCAGTAAGACACAAAACCAGGTCTCTTTAGAAATCAATGTGCATATATGGACCCATCCCCTGCTACTCTTTGTCATCCACTTTTCATACCATTTGCCAATAATGTTTCATCATGTTCCTTCCCGTCATTTTCTTTTCATTTCTATTTTCCAATCATAATTTCTACTTTTCCCCCCGAGTTCCTCAGCACTGTTCTTTCAGCGAGCTAGAAATTCACATCACATGGCCTTTTCTGCAACACTGGGCATTAACAGTGATGAGTACTGTTTGTATTTGAAAATTGGGTCATCCTTCATCACTTTAGCATCTGGAAAACAAACTTTGTGTTGTGTTGTGTATATGGCTATCCTCTCGTGTCGTCAACTTAACAAGTTGTGCTCCCCATATTTCATGGCCTTCTTTATCTGTCCATCTTGTACTTTCTCGAAAGTTATAGGAAAATCCTTCGGAAAAGTAATCTGGAAACGCAATTGTCTCCACCATTTAATCATCTTTAACAAGACAGTGAGTGACGCTTCGAGCGTACTTCTTTGTCAACCGGCTCAGGTTGGTTATGACTAAGAGCCAAGGTCCCACTTGTTAGCCAAGCTCGTTACATGAAAAGATGGGCAGATTGGCTCAACTCATAGCACAAAAATTGTCATCAACAAAATGAATATAATGGAATGATATGATGAAGCCACTTTTGTTTCGTTTAGTTGGATTCGGCAAATAATTAACAACGGCTGAGTTTTGTGCATTAAGACGAAAGAAAAAGATCTACGGGGTTCTAGCTAGGTTGGTTAACTCACAAGTAACTAATGAATATACAGTCGATCGCTTCCTTTTTGTCGATACATCATGTTGCCTCTGATAATTGTTGATTTGTGACTTCAGCCATCATCACATTATCACAGCAAATTCAATCTATGCCGGTAAATCACCTCATGTGTTTTTCAGACATGAGCAACTAAGCCTATGAGAGTCATGCCAACACCAGTGTCCTTTTTTGTGAAACTACTACTTTTGAAGCCATTGAGTTTTGCAGAACTATGAGGAAACACAAAAATGAGTGACTTTATCGTGTGGCTGATTATTAACTGATTGGTGCAAGAAAACACGAAATATATTCATCATTCCAAGTTTTTCTGTAAGTAGAATATAAATCACCACCGAACCGGCCAAATTAAGCAATGTACTTATATGATTGTATATGCATGGTATATTAATTATAGGCTGGTTGCATGGGTTGCAAATGGTTTCTGGAGAGTAATATGAGCAGAGACCTTTGTGGTGTGGGTCAACTCTGAATAGTAATCAAGTACGGTCAGTGGGTTAGATGAAGTTTCAATAATAACATTATATAATGAATGTATCAGCAACTAAAGCGTCAGCCACATGGGAAACACCTTCATGGGTTACCACTTGTTAGCACAGTGATTATAGGGTCACTTTCCTACACATAGTTATCAATTGTGAACACATTTAGAGAGATGATTCTATCCGAAAACCAATAGATTAGCGTGTTGTTTAGCCGAAAATGGGAATACACACAACTTTAGGATCAAACTAATTAACTAGGGTAGAGGGCAAGCAAGACGATGACCCTGATATTAATTAAAATTAAAACGATGATATCAGCACACAGTATCACACTAACATTTTCTGTCATATATAACAGATGTTGAGGTGTTATCTTTTAGAAGGTCGAGAGAGAGATTGGAGCCTGAACATGCAAAGCAATAAAGAAATGGTAGTAATAAACATTCTTCAAAGTGAGTGAGAGGGAGATGTGATGACTGATGAGAAGGTGGGAATCCCAAAACGCAAAGCACAAGGCAAAGTCCCAGCCTTGGTGCGCCCTCCTATGAGTCGAAAATTTGGAGCCCAAGAAAAGTTCGTTCTTTTGGGGAGTTTGACTGAAGGAAAAAGGGGAGTGTTTGTGGGATCATCTCACTTCAGTGAAACACGTGGCCTCTGAAAGTGACTGTAACACGCGCGAAGCAGACAGCCGGAGACATGGCCGCTCCGGGACCACCCTAAAGTCAACACCTCACTGTAACTCCCTAATCCTATTTTGTCATCCTTCTCATATAGACCCCTTAACCCTCTTCCCCTATCTTCCATTCCACCACCCATTCCTTTTACTCTCTTTCAATCATCATGCTTATTCACTCACTATGTACGTGGATGTGTGTGTGTTTGTTCTGTTTACATACTCTCAACTGAAGTGTTATATCAGAATATTTGTACATAAATCACTATCAGACATAATCAGGTAAGTTACACGTATCTTTCTAACATGGGAACACGATGAAAAGTCAGAGTTGAATATTAACATTATGATTAATTATATATCTGCATGAGTTCCTTACAGCTGTAGCATTTGAGCTTATAGGGTTAGGTTTCAAGGGGCAGAGCCTTTCTGGCCCTCCTCCTCATTCTAGCTCCTTGTCTCCTCATTTTTTCCCATTCTTGTTTTTAACTCAAAGTTCGATAGCTCAAGGGAGATCCCTATATTCATGAATATTAATTTACTCTTTTTTTAAAGAATTATGTCAAGTTTGAAAATTCAAAGCAAATTAATTGATTATAATAGTCCGGGCCACATCCTCATATTATTGGCAAGAAAAAATATCCCATTATTATATACTCTCTTACAAGGAAGCTAAGGTACGTAGTCCCACCAGCTGCAAGAATTTCAATGAGGAGAAAAAAAATAGTGGCACATGACATTCATGTGGTCAAGCTCTGAATGAAACTATTCCGACAGTATTAGTTGGATCGGAAAGCAATGGTTCTGTTTCCAATTTGATCCTCGTATCATGTAGAATAAAAAAGCAGATCATATTTGATGACATGGTAACAATATAGCTGTCTTTCCTCCTTTGCTCCTGTGCAAACCTTTTGTTTAATAAAGTTTACTTAGATGATATCCGCGAAGAAGAACTGGACATAATGTCCCCTCGACCACAACTTAAGTCAAAACCAATATATATTGAACTCATCAAATATATATTTGTAACATGGAAGAAAGTTTCGTTTAAAAGACGTGCAAGCAATAAACTAAAGATTCGATATATATATAAAGAGACTACTTACCGTACCCCAGCTAGCTAGCACTACTACTCCCAATAATTAATATACGGAAAAAAAAGGTTCGAGTATTACGTACAGGCATCAACCTAGCTAATTAATCTGCACCCATATTTCCGACCTCAAATTTCAAAATCATATCTAGTTCGTCTGAAGCCAAGCCAGCTGAGCCACGCGTATTACGTACTGGCCATAGAATTCTATAATAATATGAAACCCTGCACTGTTAAAACCAAAAAGCAAAACAAGAAGTGATAGAAATTCAAAATGAAAGTAACCCCTCAGAGCAGTGGGCAGAGAGAGAGAGCATGATGAGTGATGGCTGCGCAATGAGGACTGAGGAGGAAATTAAATTACTTAAAGTGGCGCCAGATATATGCCAAAAAGCTCTCTCATACATCGCTATTCTCTTTTGAAAACTTTTTCTCATTCATTTCACTCGTTCGTGCGGGTGTCGATCGCTTGAACCCCACAGTTAGGCAGTTATATCGAGTGAAGTTAACGCAAAATACAGATAACCCTACGTACAACCATTCTTTTTCCAAACCTTTTTGGAAAAACACTAACTTCTACTCATCACTTGTATCGCACAAAAAGTACTTTTGGAAGAAAAACACCCATTATATCACTCATTTTCCACTCCCATCATCCATGCACAATTGCTCGGTTTGGGTCAGCCTATGTTGACCTCACTTATCCTCCACCATTATTTGAGTAAAAATTTTCAAGTATACTAAAATGAGATTGAGATTATGAAACATCATCATTTACCTCGAGTCTTTCACCAAATATATACCAATACATGCATGTAACCGATATTGGAATCGCACCATATACGATGTTTAAAAAATCGGACCGGGCCAGTTTGACAGGGAACTAGCCTACTGTTTGGTCTAGTTTTGGAGATAAAATTAGGAACTAGTTCAAGACGTACAACAAAAAGCTGGTCAAACCGATGAATTGGAGACCGGTTTGAACTTGAGAGAACAATTTTTATCTTAAGAAAAAGGTAATAAATAACGTGCAACAAATATGTATATTTATTATAAAACCATAAATTAAAGAGAAGACAACCTTTCACTTTATTGCCTTTCGATTTTTTTATATATATACTAATACAAAATGATATTTAATGATAAAAAAGTAAATTATTTAAGCTCAGCCTATAAATTTAATTTTATGCGATAACAATTTATAGAATATTAATTAGCTCTCTCTTTTTCTTATACCTTATAGAATATAATGGATAAAATTCAATATATTTATTAAACTGATCATGACTATATATAGTCCTTGAATGGCTATATTGCCTAATCCAATAACCGGACTAAATATATACATATAGATTCTAATTGACGTTCAGGTACTTTGAGTAAAGAAAAATACAGCAAAGAGTAGAAAGTTGGGACCTCGAATTTAGAGAAGAGTGAGTGATCGAGGGGTGAGGAAATTGGTGTGTTGGTGAATAAAAGGCGCGCGAAAGAGCAGCCGAACAGCCGAAATCAACTTACGGAAGCCGCTGCTGGTTTTGTAAACAACAACCGTCCTGCATGCACCCGTGTACCCGGCCCTCTTCCCTCCGGTTCCCTCTTTTACCATTTTACCCTCCTCTTCTCTTCTTCCCTATAAATACCCTCCTTCTTTCCCCTTTTTTTCCATCCCACTTCCACCTCTCCCTCTTCTTTCACTATTCACTACTTTTCCCCTATATGATCATAGCCACCATGCCCGAAGCTCCTGATGCTAACCCAAATGGCCTTGAACTTGATCATGGCGCCAAAAATGCTGATCTCGCCACCCACCAGCTGGGTAACCGGGAGAGAGCTCTGAAATACATTGAGGACGTCACCGGCAACGCCGCTGACATTCAAATAAATGTCCTTTCCGAGATCCTTTCTCGTAGTGCCCATGTTGAGTATCTCCAACGACATGGCCTAGACGG
Source organism: Acacia pycnantha (assembly GCA_025563575.1). Taxonomy (NCBI): domain Eukaryota; kingdom Viridiplantae; phylum Streptophyta; class Magnoliopsida; order Fabales; family Fabaceae; genus Acacia; species Acacia pycnantha. The sequence goes on along the minus strand of JAMWYP010000332.1, from coordinate 305,235 downwards.
TCGTACTGACTCTCACTCTTTCAAGAACTTCATTCCCGTCGTCACCTATGACGACTTAAAACCAGATATTGATCGTATTGCCAACGGTGACTCCTCCCCTATTTTATGTTCCAAACCCATATCAGAATTCTTGACTAGGTCAGTGGAAATCTGTATTATGTGTACATGTCTTGTTCACTAATACGTTTTTTTTCCAGTTACTTATCATCATGGCATCTGTTCAAACAAAAATTGGTAATAAGTACTATTGATATATATGCAGCTCTGGAACATCTGGTGGAGAAAGAAAATTAATGCCGACGATCGAAGAGGAGCTGGACAGGAGGGCGTTTCTTTATAGCCTTTTGATGCCGGTGATGAGCCAATATGTTGAGGGTTTAGACGAGGGCAAAGGGATGTACTTTTTGTTCGTAAAATCAGAAGCTAAGACGCCAGGAGGGCTTTTAGCTCGTCCAGTTTTAACCAGCTACTACAAGAGCTCTCACTTCAAGGACAGGCCTTTTGATCCCTACACCAACTACACCAGCCCCAACGACACCATTCTCTGCCCTGATTCTTTCCAAAGCATGTACTCCCAATTGCTCTGTGGGCTTTGTCAGAACGATCAAGTCCTTCGTGTTGGAGCTGTTTTTGCTTCTGGCTTTATTCGTGCCATTAAGTTCCTCGAAAAGCATTGGGTTCCCCTGTGCAATGATATCAGAACCGGGACGATAGACCCCAAAATCACTGACCCTTCAGTGAGAGAAGCCGTCATGAAACTACTAAAACCAAACCCTCAGCTTGCGGCGTTTGTAGAAACCGAATGTGTCAAAGAGTCATGGAAGGGGATCATTCCTAGATTATGGCCTAATACAAAGTATGTTGACGTAATCGTCACAGGAACCATGTCTCAATACATTCCCACTTTGGATTACTATAGTAACGGTCTTCCTCTCGTGTGCACCATGTATGCTTCCTCTGAGTGTTACTTTGGCCTCAATCTAAACCCTTTGTGTGACCCAAGTGAGGTCTCTTACACCCTCATCCCCACCATGGCCTACTTTGAGTTCTTGCCTCTTAACAAGAAAAACGGCCTTACCAACTCAGGTTCTCACCCTGACCAACAACAGTTAGTTGATCTCGTAGATGTGAAGTTGGGTCTGGAATATGAGCTTGTAGTTACCACTTATTCAGGTAATAATAACTCGATTCTCTTCAGCAATGAAATATTATTTTTAATTTGGAATAATCCTTTTAATTCTAATTAAGTATTATTATTGTATCACAGGCCTCTATAGGTATCAGGTTGGGGACATATTGCGTGTGGCTGGATTCAAGAACAAGGCTCCTCAATTCAACTTTGTATGTCGAAAGAACGTGGTTCTGAGCATAGATTCTGACAAGACCGATGAAGTAGAGCTGCAAAATGCTGTGAATAATGCAGCCAATCATCTTCTTCAGTTTGGGGCATCGCTCACAGAGTACACAAGCTGTGCGGACACGTCAACCGTCCCAGGCCACTATGTGCTATACTGGGAGATTAATAACTTGAGCGACCAAACCTCAATCCCTCCTTCTGTTTTTGAGGATTGTTGCCTTGCAGTTGAAGAATCACTCAACAGTGTGTATCGCCAAGGCAGAGTTTCTGACAAGTCCATTGGACCTCTAGAGATTAGGGTAGTGGAGAACGGGACGTTTGATAAGCTTATGGACTTCTCTCTGAGCTTGGGTGCCTCCATTAATCAGTACAAAACTCCTCGATGTGTGAAATACGCTCCTATCATAGAGCTTCTCAACTCCAAAGTTGTTTCAAGTTACTTGAGTCCTAAATGCCCAAAGTGGACTCCTGGCCACAGAAAGTGGTGCACCCTCGACTGATTACATATAGAATTGGTATTTATAATTTAGTTGTACGTGTGATTGGGTAGTAGAATATAATATCTTATGTAGGGGCGTGCATATATATGCATTCCAGTGTTGTCTTTCAAGTGTCAAATTAATAATACAGTGCAAGAAGGTTTGTGTTTAGTATATTTTTTATCATCACTTTGCATGGATGAATAGTATAACTCAACCTCTATTCAATTTCAATCAGCTAATTACAGCACAAGTACACCCATTTAGGGACTGCTCTTTACCTATCGCCATTTGGATTAATAAAAAAAATCTTATTTGGTTGGATTTGTGGACCCTTGGGCTAGATCCATTTCCATATATAAGAATGATGAGAGTATTCGTAAAGGTAGGGTCAAATATGTAACTTTCGAGGCTCGTTTACTTGGGCATTCTCCCAATATCCGGGACAGTGCATGTATCAAATTTGAATTACATGTCAATTGTTATGTAAGGCCAACGACACCTTTCATTTCCATCAATAGTCCATTGTTGCATGCGACAAAGCAGCACTATGCCACTGGAGGGTTCGGCACCTAAGCTACTAATTCCCTTTTTTTTCACCTTTATGTATGTCTGTGTGTGTTTGCCTTTGCCAGCTAATTCACATTGAAAGCTGTGTGAATGAGCACTGTGTGGGCGCTCATCAACTTACTGTACACCTCACACCTTTTACTACTGATTGGGCGCATATGTATATATTGAAAATTTCAGTCAACCCCTTAGTAGTAAATTAATTTCAATAGGCCCCTAAAACTTTTGAAACATCACTACACTTTATATCAAAATAAAATTAATTTTTGTGGGTGAGAATACAATAATATCATTCTTCTTCTTTTTTCAGAAGAGCACTAATAAAATAAATAAATACATTTATAAGACAAATATGAAAATTCACGAGACAAATATGGACATTTACAAATCAAATAAAGATATTTACAATAAGGGATTCAAAAGAACCTAATATTTTTTTTTGACTATTTACAAGAAAAATTTGAGTATTTACAGGAAGAATAAAAAATATTTAAAAGACAAATAAAGATATTAAAAAAATATAAGGGAGAATTTCAAATAAATACCTTGAATTTGCAAAACCCCTAGAAGTCCGTTGAATTTGTAAAAAGACTGAGAGATACCAAGGACTTATGAGGGATATGCAAATTCGTGTGAAATTACCCTTTTGCCCTTAGTTTTAAATAATAATAATAAAAAAAACCCCAACCCCCCACCACCACCGCCGACGGCCGTTGGATCTCATTTCTCACAATTGACCTTAGCTTTTCTTCCTCAAATAAATCTTATTTTCCCAATTTCTTCCATTCATTCTCTGCAAATTCCTACCCATCACACAGAGAAACAAACACTCAGCTCTATCATCCATCATCTTCATAGCTCGAAGCTTCATTTACAGGTCCATCAATGGCAAAGAACCGTAGCAAAGAATGGCCATGACCAACGCAAAATGCTTCAATTCACCGAAACTCCCTAACCCTACCAAGTTAGCCACCAAATCCACCTCTCTCTTTTCTTTTCAAAACCTCCCGAAGGGCCTAACCTCCGAAACCACCACCGTTCCCACTAACCCATCAACTACCCTCGCCGGGACCGCCATTGCCGGGCGTGATTCGCCACCCCGAGCAGCTCCGACGCGGCCATGGCGATCCAACAGATAGCCGAACTAGCGAGAGGAAATGATAACAGAGGGCTAGCTTTGTTGCTACCCCTAATCCCACCCATAGCTTGGGTTCTGTTCAACATTCTTCACCTAAGATCGAACCAGTTGAACCGGATGAGAAGCACCAGGGGAGTGATTGTCGGCTTAGGGCTCGACGGTTTGGTGGGGTTCGGGCTATTGGGGTGGGCCCCAGAGAGCTTGGCCGCCGAGGTGGCAACCATCGTTGAGGCTGCTAGTGACAGCAGGGGAATGCTTCTGCTGTTTGTGGTGGCTCCGACGATTCTGTGGGTGTTGTATATATAACATATTGCAGCCTGCTTTGAACCAGATCAACAGGATGAGATCTGAGTGAGCTTTTTATGGGTTTGTGTTGATGATGATGGTGGTGATGGGCAGGAATTTGTAGAGAATGAATGGAAGAAATTGGGAAAATACGATTTATTTGAGGAAGAAAAGCTAAGGTCAATTGTGAGAAATGAGATCCAACGGCCGCCGGCGGTGGTGGTGGGGGTTGGGGAGTTTTTTATTTATTTAAAACTAAGGGCAACAAGGTAATTTCACATGAATTTGCATATCCCTCATAGGTCATTAGTACCTCTCAGTCTTTTTACAAATTCAATGGACTTCTAGAGGTTTTGTAAATTCAAATGGTATTTATTTGGAATTTTCCCAAAATATAAAGAATTAAAAATATTTTAGTCATTTACAAGGAAAATATAGAAATTTACAAAACAAATAAAGTAAGTGCAATCGAGACAAATATATTGTTTTGTAAATTCCAATTTCTAGATTACAAATAGTGAAAGCCTTCAAAAATTTCATTCGGTGCAATCGAGATTTTGATTTGCTTAGTTCTAAGTCGGATCTGGATTTCCTCAGAAGCGGAACCCTCAGTATCCCTCAGTATCTTTTGATCTTATCCATCCAAAAATTGATCCAATGGTGCAGATATATTTTTAAAAAAACCGCGCACGGTTTTTTTTTGCCTCATTGAGATTTGAGCTTTTCAATTTCTCTCTCCAACGGACGGTACTGATGGGATACTGAGCGATTCTGAGGTTGCTGCTTCTGAGGAAATCCGGTTCCGTTCTGAGTCTCTAGCGCCGACAGGTAAGATGCTTTGTGTCCGTTTCCGTGATACTTTAGTTGAACTAAATCAAGGCTATATTCTAGAATTGTACGTTTCCCTCTTTCTTTTGATTAGTGATTCTAAAGGCTTCAATTTTTTAGGATTTATTGAGCTTCAAATTAAATGATCCATGGGGAGGGTATTAGCAAGGCCACCTGCAAAGACGCCTCTCTCGATCGTTTCGATTCACTCCCTGCCTTGAAGGTTTCGTCATTCAATGATGGTGATTCTTCTTCTCCATCTTCACGGTATTATTCATCATGTGGAGAGTCCGATTTCAAGCGCTACTGTAGGTAGAGCCGGAAAATCGGGCCAAGCCCATCGGGCCGGCCCGTTTAAACCCTGGTCCGTCAAGGGCCGGGCTTGAAAAATGGACAAGATATTTGAAATTAGCCCTGAAGGGCCGGCCCTGGAAGGCCTCGGGCTTAAACGGGCTAGCCCTGGAGGATCTCGGGCCGGCCCTGCAGGCCCTTTTCACTGTAGTTTTTTTTTTCCTTCTTTAATTTATTAATTTATATATATTTTGTATTTGTTATAGAGTTATTTATCCATTTAACTACAAATACATAATAACTATACTCTAATTTTATGATTTGGTTTATTATTTGTTGCAAATAAAGATGATGGATGTGTTCATGATGCGGGAGAAGAAATTCATGATATTCTTACTCATGAGCCAGAGGCTACTACTCAAAGTAAAGAACAATCAAATGTCATTAAAATCGGTGATAGTGGCGAAGATGATGACAATAATAGTCATTGTACTAATGTCGCTTAGTGGTATGTTTCTTATGTTTTATATGAGTTATTTGTGAATATAGTTTGCTTTTGATTATGAATTAATAACTATACTTATTTGTTGGATGATTCGTGTTGTAATTTACTAATTATATTTCTTTAAAAAAAATGAAGGAAAAATAGTTAAAATTTAGAATAATAATTTTCGGGCCCTGGCCCTGGTGCTCTCGGGCCGGACTTTGAAAAACAAATGTTTTTCTTACCTCAGGCCCTGGAGGGCCGGCCCTGGCCCTTCACGAGCCAGCCCTGGAGGGCCGAGCCGGCCCTGATTCCCAGCTCTATTGTAGCGTGAATTCGGTCTTGGGTACCCCAAGTGTGAGCAGCACGATTATTGTTTTCAGACGATTTTATGGAATATGATAAAAGTGATTTGGAGAATTTTAATTTAAGCGATGGAGTTGATATTACTCTCAATTTGCTGACTATCCAAGATTAAGAACCCTAGCTCACCAAGGGACGAATCTTCTTTCGTGGCTCGATTTGCTTGGATTTCAATTTACCCTCAGCTCACTCATTTGTTTTTAGGGTTTTTTTCCACCAATTTTGTTTAATGTGCACCATCAGCTATCATAATCAGCAAATTTTTTTCCACTTGGCTACTACATCCTCCACGTCAGCTTTGTTAGTCAACATTTTCACTTTAACGGTCAACATCTGGTTAACTAACATCTGGTGTGACTTTTGTACCTATTTGGTAACTACATAGATAGGTTTTTTTGCACCTAAGAAAAACATTTGGTGCTGGGCGCTCCCAATGATAAATCACATATGCATCTTAATTTGCACCCCTTATCCTTGAAATGAATTTGCTATTAAGGGACCTCACTGAAATTTTCTATAGGAAAAAAAAAAAAAACAGTCTGCAATCTAGAAACTCTAACATAATTTTTTCCCCTTTACTCGATCAACCCACATTAATTCTATATTTAATTTACAAGTTGTTAAAAAATAAAGCCTAATTAAAACTCCCTTCTATGACTTGAATGTAGTGGAATAACAGTGATATATAATGTTTGTTTTGGGTAAAGGAAAAAAAAAAAAGGCATCCCCACTTCATTTCGTGGGATCTGAAATGCAAGACTTATTGAAAGAGAAAGGAAAAATTAAAATCTAACAAAATCAGGAACACAAACCGATCGAGAAGAGGGCTGCTAGTGAAATGCCAGTTTTGCATTAGAAGAAGCCCGAGAAAATCCCTTCATCTGCGACCTGATTTTCTGTCGCCTCAGAGAATCTCTGGAATTGAAACGTCTTCCGCATAATATCATTTCTTCTAAGACCTTACCGTGCTTAAGCAGAAACAAAGCCAACGTAACCTCATCTTCACATTCCAGAAACCCGTAAATCTTCACTACTTTCAGGTGTTGCAGAAACGACTTCAGTGTTTGGATCTGAGATTCCCAGAATTGTTCTTCCTCAGTGCTAGCCACGTCCCACAAATCCCTATTCCATTGCTGACATTTATTGTCCAGGGACAGCATAATTAAACTTAATATGAGCAAGCATTTATTAAAACCTACTATGCATATGAGATAGTTAACGTAACTCACTTTTCTTTCAGTCTTATAATCGTTAATGATCCTCAGAATCAGAGAGTGCAGTGTTGGACAGCTTCTGAACACGCATGCTAATCCCTGGACGTTACTTTTCTTGAGAACCGCATGCAACTCTAATGACTTAAGATTACAAAATGGCTGAAGATGCATGGCGAAGAATTTATTGTTCGATAAAATCTGCAATCAAAATTAAAGGGAGGGACTCCAACTGTCATATGAATAGAGGAATGTAACTATGTAAGGACAATAAAAAAATATATAAAATGAATTATTGGCCAAACAAATTAAATTATAGCACCTAATTAAATCTCTCGGTCAGTTTGGCTAATTATACAAATGTATATAGAAAGTTAAAACGAACTCACCTCAACGGACTGACTTTCTAGAGTCAAGGAATGGGCTTGAGATAGTCCAGACAACAAATTGTGGACACTTAAAAGCTTGCCCATGCTAAATTCTTTAGGTAATATGAAGAAACCTATGGAGGCCTCACGTAAGAATTTCGAATGCTCTATAATCGTTACGTCAGTCACTCTATTGTAATCCCAAATACAATGTTGAAGCTTCGGTGCATTAATTCGTACCCAGCTCTTCTCACTATACGAATTGAAACAATCTACTACTCTAAGCCTTTCCAGTTTTGCACATGACACGTCCAAACTTTGCAGATGAAAACAATTTTTTAACCTCAAATCTTCGAGGGCTCGGCATCCAACATGAAGGGATTTCAGTCCAACGCATGCACGAAGGCGCAGCTTCTTTAGGGATGGAAATGACGAATCAGAGAACAAATCAGAGATAAATGGCTGGTCGTACAAAATAACAAGAGACAAAGACAACTTTTGTAGAGATTTGAAGCCATCCTTGGTAATAGAAACCGGAGGCAAGCGAAAACCCGGATAACGTGATTTTAATTTCAATACCCTTAAACTTTCACTGCCAATCACACACCTGGGAAAGTTGAAATAATCTTTTGTACCCACCTCAACCTCAAGCTGTCTAACGTTCTGCCTGATGGCGTTACGGATTAAACTATTTAATAGGGAGAAACTAATGGTGGCACGAAAACGAAGAACCCTAATGTCCGTGTTTTTGTCGCGAATAGAGAGAACTTGGCTGATGATACGCGATCGCGATGCGGTTAAAAGACGAGGCTCTAAGTGATTGATAGGAGAAACGCGGGAGGAATCAAGAGTCGTGAAGTCGAGATCGGGATAGGTGATCCAAAGGGACCTCCATCTCTTTGATAGAGCACTAGTTCGTGCGACGGTTTTGATGGGGAGAAGGAAAAAGATTTGGTGAAGAAGGGCATCGGGAAGATCGCTGAGACGATCGATCGTAGTTTCAACGACGTCGTCGTTCACCAGTAACTCAGCAATTCTCCTGCGTTTTATCGATCTTGTTTCCATGGATCCATCTATTGCATTTCCTCCCCGATTTTGCTTCGTTCCTTTATGCCTTGAGTCCTCAGATTTGAACTTTTCAAGGAGCGAGCTCCGTTTTGGGATCCAAGTTTGTTAAGTCTTGAATTTTTCTGTTGTGTAGATCAAGAAACTTACCAAAATACTCTCTGAAGACTCGGTACCTGGATTTCTCTATTTTTTTTAAATTCTTATCCCTCTGCCTCCAAATAAATAATTATAAAATAAGTAATATATAAAAAATCTACATGTCATGAATTGATTGGAAACAAACACCTTACATATATATAAGGTCAGGTATATTAGCTTTTTTTCCCTTCAAATAATCATCATGATGAATGAAAGTATTAAGTATCTCTTAAGAAGAAAATTAGAGGAAAAATCCCTTTAAGTTTCTTTATTTTATTTTGAAAAGCTTTGGAAGGGTTTGGCATCAGTCCCCCACCAATGTCAGGGCACGGCCCTGGACTCTTTGAGCACTTAATGGGGACTTACGAGATCGCCTACCAAAGGAGTCTCAGCGACGGCAGCAAGGATCGAACACAAATCCCTTTGAGACTTGAACAAATCTCTTACCATCTATGTCAACTCTCTTTAGCAATCCCTTTAAGGTTTTAAGTGACTAAAAAAATGTCAGAAAAGTTCCACAGAAAATTCTAATATAAAAAAAATCTCATTAACAACTCCTTCAGTAGGTAATTAACAACTCTGTTAGTGGGTTTTAACAACTATTTGAGACCTTTTTAACTTCAGAATTTTTTGTGAGATTTTTCTGACATTTTCTTGGTCCCTTACAACCTTGAAGGGATTTTCCCAAAATTAAATAGATGTGTTGGCCTAAAAAATAGGCGAAATACTCCTCCGGTCCTAATTATAAGACACAGTTGACTTTTTTAGAGAAATTAAGGAAGCTAATTAAATTACTTTAGAGTATTTTTATTTTTATTTTTTTCTTCAAAGTAATTAGTTTGACTAATAAACTAATATATAATCTAAAGATACACAACTTATAAAATGATTAAGTAACTTATTTAGCTTCCTTAATCTTTCCAAAGGAAGTCAACTGTGTCTTATAATTAGGACCGGAGGGTAGTAATATATGTCAAATAATTGAGCATTGTTTGTGGAAATTACTTGGGGAACTTGCCATCCCCCGAAGAGGCTTTAATTTCTGGAGACAAATTCGGATCCGAGCCTTTTCAAAATAGGCCAGGAGATGATGTCCAATATGGACTTCATGGCGGATTCCACTTCATAGTTTTCTCGCAATTTCTTAATTCTTCCTTTAGTTTCTCTTTAATTTCACTTCTATTTTGTTTTTCCTTTTTTTATTTATATGTCTTTTTAAAAGTCTAAAACAATCTTTGCTATTTTTTTCACTTATATCCGTATCTTCACTAATTTATATACCGGAGAAAGAGAGATAATCCTGGGGAATTTAATTAAAATAAACTTTAGCATACAATCTGGCAAAAAAAAAAAAACTTCAGCGTATAAAAAATTAAAAAGAAAATCTGAAGCATCTATATGTGCTAATTAATCTGTACTATGAACTAAACGACCCCATTAGCTCTTTGAAAAGGCAACTAGAATTGAAAGCAATTCGTTCAAGCTGAAAGCTTACTGTAATATTGTGGAACTCACAATTGCATTTGATGATAATCGCCTTTTTCCCTTGGTACCACCAGAGAACTGAATCTCACCTGACTTCCCTCAACTAGGAAACGTTTCAATGAACTGAAAATGTACATGTGTAAAGAAGAGAGAGTCGATATGCTATCCCCAGATATTTGTATTTGTAAAGACATCTTGGCCTTGTATCATCATGTGGTGATAAGCCCATCCATCTTCAAAGCATCAGAAATTCCATGAATTACGAACTTCTCAGAAATTGAAATGTCAGGCGCCACAACTTCCACACCGTTAATGAACAACATTGACATGAAATCTGGAGCTCCTTCAATTTCAAGATACTCGTCGCACATGGTCTTCAACAGAGTCCCAGCGGGGATAGAAGTGAGCTCTCTGTATGTCAATCTTTTTGGCAGTATATGCAGCCTCACGGCTTTAACAAGCAAAGACGATGGACTTCCAAGTAATGCCAAATCTGGAGGAGCCAAGATTGTGACAGAATCAAAACTCGTTGTATCTGCTCGTATCCTGTCAAGAACAGAATGCAGTCCAATCGAAAACGAAGCATACCCATTTGAACTTAACAACTGAACAATCCGGTTCCAGCCAACCGCGTTCTTGGATTCATAAGAAGCAGAATATTGCCCAGAGATCGAATGACATGGAGCCGAGTGAGCAAAATCCCAGCCCTTATGCAGATCTTGAAAATCAACGGAGGAAAATGGTGCAAGAACACCATGAATTGCAAATTGGTTTCCCACGTATATGTCAGGGCTTGATATCAGCACGTGATTGATCTCAACCAATCTTTCTTTGGGGTTAATCCTGGTGATGGCTAGGTTATCGCAACGAAACAGGGTCGGGATACAACTTCCTTGGGGCTTCTTTAACAGGTCTTCCATGGAAGCCATGGAGGTAGAGGTATGGAACTGAAGGATCTTTCTTAATAGCGATGGAGGGAGAGAGGCGTTGCTGAGAACAGAGTCTTTGATGGCAAACAGGGTTGAGTTTTGCGGAGGAAGGAAGAATGGAGGAGACTGTTGGAAAAGGTCGGCCATAACATTGAATCCCGCTCGTCGGAGAGCATTGGAGGCATTCGCTGAGACTTGATGGGAAAACATGATGGCTTCTTGGTCTGAGTTGCCGGAGATAAAATGCCCCGCCATGGAAATTGCCGTTACCGCCAGCGTTACGGAGAGGACAGAGTAGACTGAGCACCAACGCGTGCAACAGGAAGCCATTGAACCTCGCTGAAGATACTGTCAGGGAAACGGAGTAGAAGAAGACGTAGGAGAATAGTTGTGGGAGTAATTTTCTTATGTGTTTTATAATTTGTTTTGTTTCTTTGGCGGGAAAAGAGAAACGAGACTTGGTCACACCTGTTGAAACTTGACAGTAGAGTATGGGGTATGGGGAGTCCGAAACGCAAAGTACAGAAAGACCACCCAGTGTCCTCTGTTAAGTTCTACATCATTGATTGAGTTGAAAAGTCACAATTAAATAATAACACGTGCTTTTGAAATTATTTGTAGCCGTGGTTAATTACCGCAAAAACGGACACTACAGCCGTTGGTCACTACTCACCAGCAGCTGGCAGTATTTCGAACTCGTGGGACCTTGTGCTCTAACAAAATTATATATTTATATTCTTGGTTTGTTTGAAACCTCAAAATTCAATGTATGACCATATAAAATAGAGATCTGTAATGGAAGCAGAAAACTGGGGTAAAAGAGGCACTAAGCCCCCATCCCCCAATTCCCAGAACTACAACGAACAAGAGGATTAGAATGTAGTAGTCGAAGTAAATATTAGCCGAGAGCAAACTTACTTGTAGAGAAGATAAACGAGAGTAAGAAACATGAATCTCAACTTTACATTAACAACATATTGTAAACAGTGATTAGAAATATGAATTTGTGATACAGTCTTGATGTATTTGTTCTGAAATCAGTGTTCTACTTCCTAGACTAAATGTGAAGAGAGTATACAAGGTAAGGTTAATGAGCAGCGTCCCTTCTTCTAGTGACGCGTATGTAGCAGAAAACAGCAGCAAAAACGGCAGTAACAAGGCCCCCTATAATGACACCTCCACCGGCCATAGACTTGTCCGTGGAATGGTGCTTTCCCAGCCGTCTAATTTCAGGAGCTTCAGCTGCTTGTGATGGCTCCGCAGCCCCAGAAACAGGGTGATCCGCAGTTTTATCAGTCTTGTAATGCGGTTCTACTCCTGGTTCTAATTTAAGCCCAGCCGACTCACACTCATCTGCCTTGGCATGAGGCACCAAGATCAGAGCAGCTAGAAGAAATACCAAACCAAACCAGCTCCTCATTATGGAATCTGAACTAAAAAAGCAATGGTTATGCCTTGTGCAGGCTGCTGCTGGACAAAACTGAGGTTGAGGACTTGAGGTTTTGAGAGGAAGAGTTAGTGTGGAACGAAGCACAAGCGATGCCAGCTGCTTAGATCCTGAGGGGCTTTAAGGAATTTAAATAGAGGGAAGGTTTTGTGGTGGGGACCGTACAGTAGGTTAGAATTTCTGGTGGAGGTTGCATCTGATGTGTGTCTATAGCAGAGAAATGGGTCCCATGTATTATAATGGAGCTGTGAAAAAGGGTCGAGTTTGGTTTTGGTTATTTACTATGAACAGCTCCCCACTTGCGGAGCTGTGTCTTCAAATTCAAACTTGAAGCTTTTCTCGGCTTTTCAACACATGAAGACTTTTAAGAAAAGGGATCCAATCATGATTTCCCCCGAGTTTAGAGGGAAAAAAACAAAGAAAGAGAGAAGGGGTGTCGCTCGGCACGGTAATTAGCGGGTGCATAAATCGACTCTTCATGTACTCTTTACTCATTTTGCACTGGGTAGGTGTTGACAAAGCTGGGATTTCATTTGACCTCGTCATCGTCAAAGCTGAAAAGTTGTAAAGCGAGTGGAAGCTAGTTATTAATTCATCAGGAAAGCAGTTCATATGAATAAATTCATCCCAAGCGACATGAGGTTACTTGCCCCTTCCCTCTGTAAATCATATGAATAAATTGTTGGAAGAGTAAGAAATTAAATTAATTATGTTCCAAAATTTGTTCATTTATTTCATTCATCTCCCTAAATGTGCTAGTTTTTTTTTTTTTTTTTAATATTGTCATCATTTCCATGTTTTTAATTCCTAGAAACACTTTATTATGATCATTAATTTCAGGAAAGGATAAAATTGAAAAGTATTGCACTTTCACACGTTTAATTACACGACTCTTTAAAAACTGTAAAATGAGTTAACTCTATAAATAGAAGACGAAAGGGTAACTATCACTGTTTTAACTGTCCGTGGATTTAAAAAGTTTTCTTTGGAATTGCATGGCATAAGGGATCTAAGTGTAGATCACATGGCAAGGCCTTGGGATTTATAAAGTCGAGAGGAGGCAGGTCGGTTGGTGGCAAAAGATTGAGGTGGGGGGTGTTTAGAACGTTGGGGCGGCAGAAGCCAGCGGGTGATATGATTATAAATTACTACTCATGAGTCATGATACTAATGAGAGGCTACAACAGTCAACGAGGATACGGTCCCAGTTAGGGGGAGATTTCAACGAATCTCAAGGTTAAAAGAAGTCAAAATACTGTACAACCACACATACGTCGGTGGTGAATGTCGACTGGTTCCGCTTCCACGATTCTAAATGTTGAATGATTCCATAGTCAATGCACTCGCTCATTGATATAGCTCTGAGTTCACCAAATCATTTTCTCGGCAAACATGGGAGTACTTGGCAATGACTTGCGAAGCTAGTTACGGACACAATAAAAAAGGCCTACATAACCTTGGGCGATGCATGCGCACGTTGGCGATGCTCGTGATTGCAAGCCAATCTAATTGCTCTTAGCTACTCCTTGCCTTTTTATGCCATCATTTGGTTTTTCTTTAATTATAAGCTACTCATATTCCACTGTTCATTCCAAGTAATTGCTTTAATTGAATACAAGTAATGAAAAGAGATGATAACCATATTTTCAGATGGTCCTTAGGTGCCATTAACCTTAGGATGCGCATGGGAACCATTCTGTTCCCTAGCACTGATTCTGATATGAGACATTTTTTTTTCTGATTCTATACCTGGGAAAAGTTCTGAGAATCAAAATTACGTTTGTTAACTCATTTTATTTTTACTTCGAGAATTAGAATTACATTTGTTAACACATTTTATTTTTATGTAATTTTTATATTCAAAAAATTATTTATGCGGTGGAGGTGGTGGTGGCGGCGGCGACAATGGCAACAGTCGTGGTGGTGGTGGAGGTGGCGGTGCAGTGGTGGCAGTAGTGGGGGTAGCGGTGGAGAGGGTAGTTGATCCGTCGCTTAGGGTAATTGGAATTTCTTCGCTTCGTCAATGTCAAGATCGAGAGAAGGGGAAAAATATATTCTGACTTTGTGTCTTGGAATAGAGAAGCATAAATTTTCTGCTTCTTTTTTTTATTCCCCAACACAAAAAAGAAACTGGTTCATCCCGGAAACTAAAAGAAAAAAAAAAAAGATTTACCAAACACAATTCCTATTCAATTTTGTTCCTGGGAATAGAAATTAAGAAAAAACTCATTCTGAGAGTGTTACCATTAGCTTCCAGAATTCACACTTCCACTTCCTCTTTTTAATACCTACTTTGCACAAACACTTGCATGTTCTTACTTTCCAGCTTCGTGCCAGTCTCAAGTTCCACGGAAAAGCTACTATTGCACTCCGATAGCAATTCATTCTTCATACATCCCATCAGCAGTACGATATCAATGCAAGTCCACAACATTATCCAGTTCAAGTAAAATAAATTGTTATTTGAGAAAGTAATCTAGTTTCGCGTTCAGAAAAGGGGGCTGGAATCCAGTGTAGCTTTAGAAATTTTGGACAGGTATGGTACAACAGCTAATTCCAGGTACATATATTAAAACACACTCATCCTATGTTAAACACCAACGAGTGCAGAAGCTATAACTCCTAGAAACATTCAAATATAAATGTGCAAAATGTACATCATGAAAGCGTAGAGGAATTGATCCTCAATTCAACTTCCATCTCCTCAACTTTTACATTCAAGGGGACAGGTTTCTTGTCGGTATTATCTAACTCACCAAAGCCAGAATTGGTTGGGGAGATCCCAGACTCAGTTGGCACTGCAGAATCAGATTGACTTGCAACTAGTGAATCTCTTGAAGATTCATTAGAAAGATTGGAGACTGAAACATTGGGAAAGTTAAGGCGAGCAAAAGAACCATACATTGCTCTTGCTGCGTCATCATAGGCAAGAGCAGCTGCAATGGCGGTGGGGAATGTACCCAACCAGAGCCTACTTCCTCTGTTTGGCTCTCGAATTTCAGCAACCCACTTGCCCCATGTCCTCTGCCTCACGCCCCTGTAGTTACAACGAGAGTTCTCAGGCCCTCCTTTACCTTTCATGCATCCCTTCTTTGATCCTTTGGCAGGAACTTTGCGAATTGGCTTATCTGCATCATTGCAGGAATCAAGCTGGGCATTATATTCTTTCCATCTCGTCAGCTTCTCTGCCAGGGACTTAGATCCATCCCCTTTAGTATGGGCTTTCTCTAATTTCTGCATGCAACTTCGCTCCTTGTACAGACAAATTATCAGATAAAAACACCCAATGTAACAACCTGCCAAAGTCAGACCAGGCCTTCTGTTCATTTCAAAAGTTATTGCAATCAAAATTTAGTTAACTAGCAATGATGGAAAATATGATAAATGACAAAAAGGGAGTGAAAATGGAAGCCCAACACGCGGTGGCCATCAAAGCACCGTTCTTTCCAAGTTCCAACTATAAGGGCCATATCTGGGAGCCAAACACAATTTTTACTTGTTTTGCCAATTATCCCACCGCTCTAGGAAAATATCTCTTGCTGAACTACACATTTGCCGTATTCACATTAGCGGTTTTTTTTTTTTTTTTTGCACTACGCTTCAAGTGCTCTGAAGCATGCTTTTAAGGATTACGTGATGGCAAATGCCTAAAGCTGTAGATAAAACAAAATGCAGAGAGATCTTGCCGCAAATGCAATGGAACATCACTGCATTTGAAATTGACTAAGAACAAGTCATGTTCTTCCCATTCCACCTAAGAACGAAACACAATTTAACCGCCTAATGGTCTAGTTGGTGCTGTTTACTTCTTCAACCGCCATTTTGTTTTACATATGTTTAGAAAAAATCTAGTGGCGACCAAATTATTTGCCCAACTTAGTTGAATTCGACTCAAAACTGAAAAATAGTAATAAATTCAAGTCGATAAGAAAAAATCAGAGTACGAAAAGAAAGTTCTAAAATTAACAGGGGGAAGAGTGAAATGAGGCAGCGGAAAATACATGATTGGAGGATGGAAGGTACCTGGGTTTGAGGGATGGAGCCAGGAGCGTTGACTCCCAAGGATTCTGTGCAAAAGTCAGATTGAGAAGAAAAATAGACATTGAAAGAAAGAGGGAGAGTCAGAGAAAGAAGAAGATGATGTTACCTTCGTTACATTCGCCGTCGTTATGTTCAATGTTTAACGAGGATGTTTGGGAATTCTGGACTGGGACCTGCGAGCCGCGAAGATTGCCGGGAGGCTAAAATTTCGGCATTACCGATGTTGCCGACTTCAACCCTAAAACTTCCAAGTTTTTTATTTTTGCCCATCTAATGTGTGTAATTAACTAATTGTCTACTCCGTCAACCAAAAGAAAAAACTCTATCAGGAAAACTTCTTTTGGGCCTCCTAAAAGAGTTCTTTTATTCTCTGAGAACCCAGGCCCATCTTAAAATAAAAGGGAACAAACCCCTGGTTTTTGGAGGCCTGTTTGGTGCTGTTGCTGGCGTTCATCGGATCGTGTTTTTATTTGGGCGAAATTCCGATTTATTCCCTCCAACCCTAATTATAAAATTAAGTTAACTTTTTTAAAGAGATTAAGAAAGCTAATTAAATTAATTTAGACTATTTTTATTGTTTCTTCAAACTAATTAGATTGATTAATAAACTAATATATTATTTAATAATACATAACATATGATATCATTAAGTAACTTATTTAGCTTCCTTAATATCTCTAAAAAAAATTTCAACCAAATCTTATAATTAGAATCAGAAGGAGCATGTTTTACGATTTTGCTGTCAAATTTTGTAGTAACTGGGGGCATGCGTAAAAAAGAAATTTAAAATTACAATTATGCAATGTGGTGACCACATAAAAATCATGTCGTATCATTACAAAATTATTATTCTGAAGCTATCATTAGAAACTCGTCTATTTTTGCAGTTTTGATCTGATTGGTAGAGCCAAAAACAAATAAGGTGGGGAGAGGAGGACACAATGCCATCTGTTATTCTCACCAGTTTTAAATATAAGACAAAATTGATTTTTTTATAAGATTAAGGAAGTAAAATAGATTAATTAATTTGGAGAAAAAAATAAAAATATTGTAAATTAATTTAATTAGCTTCTTTAATCCCTCTAAAAAATCCACTATGTCTTATATTTAGGACTAAGGAAGTATTAAACTTGGAAGAATGTTCTTGATCGACACTTGGAACAGTTGGGATTCTTTTTTTTTTTGATAAAACAGTTGGGATTCTTCATTCTATATGTTTGGTTTTCCGAGTTTGTAGTGTCAATAATGCCCTTTAATCACGTATTTCTTTTTATTTTGTTTCACTTATTTGATTTCTGCATCTTGTAAATATATGATTATTTGCTCTGGAGTGATTAGAAATACGCAAATTTATCCCAACAAATATCGAAAGATGTGCGTTAATGATGGCAGATTAAACTAGTAGGGGATCATTTTGTATGGACCATTATTATTTTTGTTGCCATTAGTACCAATCAAAACACTGTATTCTTGGACTTTTTCAATAATGGAACAGTGAGTTTATTGCTGCCTCTCAGTCTCATGCGTGGTAAAAAATGTCAGCTTTCTGTAAAAGTTAATTGCCCCTCTCAATTAAACCGAAAGGAAAAAGCTCCCATCATCATGGCAATTGCATTTCTGAGCAAAAAAAAAAAAATCATGGCAATTGCATTATTATCCTCATGTTGGTTCACATCTATTATGGCCCTCCTCCTCTGAATCTGTCTGTTTGGTCATCATGCCCGGCCTATCTTGCTTAACTTCAATCATTGGATTTTAAGATTCTTTTTTTTTTAATATCTCATATGAGCATATATTTATTTTTTAGATATAACTTAGGCGTGTCAGCTTGAAGGTAATAATAACCATTGCTTATTAAAAAACAAATTATCAGTTATCACGATCATTGATTGCCTAGCAATTAACATACATTTGAGGATCGCATTTGAGTGGGAATCCGAGCTCAATTATGTGCATAAAGTCTGATCTTTTTTCTGCCTTTTCCTTTTTTGATCTTTTGTTAATAGAGCACTGAGCAGTGAGCATCCACCTTTCACCCTTTGATCTTGTTAATCGAACCTAATAATAAATGTCCACACGTAATCGACTAAAATAAAGAACCCCGGGTACTAATTAAGCGTTTATGACTTGGTGTTATTTGTAAATCCAGTAGTAGTAATAATTGGCCATGTAGGAGGGGAGGGTCCAATGTCCCCATCAATTTGATTACTCCATTGGCTCTGTCTTGCTCTGAGTTTTGCTTTCTCTTTCAACCCCAAACAACTTTTTCACCCATCCCTCTCTTGTTCCTCATTTCTAGACCTTACAAGTTGTGTGCTTTGGACTGATTTCCCTAACTTTGTCCTCTCGTGCTCAGCCTTTTGCGTCCTCCATGGGAATAACATTCTATTCTTCGATCTCTATCTGGGTATAGGCCTCAAGCCTATTTTATTTGATGGACTGATATGAAACAGTAAACATGGCTAGTGGCAAACATAAAATAAATGACAGAGATTCTTCCTCCTAGACGCCCATAGATTTCACTGCTTTGCCAATGATGCCATACCCACAAAGTAATTAATATGATTAAAAATCACTTTTATATTTGTTTTACTTCCCTGAAACGATTCCAAACCCAAACGCATTATGGCATATTATGTGGGTTAAAGTAGTAGTTTAGATTAAGTTGTCAAAATGGATGCTTATATGATAAGGTTCTTTTGGTGTTTTACAATGCAAATCAGTTCCTCTGCTTTTGCTTTTCTTTCTGCAATTCATCATGGCATATTATAAGGACCCACCGTTGAATCATTTGTATTAGCGAAAGGTTAAGACAAAAAAGAATGGGTCCGGTCAATACTACTATCATTCATTGAACGAGGTCTTGTCTTTACAATGAGGAACCCATCAATCACCGTTTAAGGTCGCTCTTAATAAAGAAGACTTTGATGCTTGAAAGCTCCACGCATTGGAAGGACCGTGTCTTTCTAACAAGGGATTATTTAAGTGAATAAATTATTAGGAACAGTGCCAAGTGCCAACCACACCAAAAGGCAACACAGATTTCACATGTTTGTTATTATTAAAGTTGTAAAAGTTAAACGCCTGATTTTGAGAGACACTGTTTACAAATCCTCCCAATACCATCACACAAAACAGAGAAGGGAATAATCCAAATACTGAAATTTGTTCAAACACAAAAATTAGATCTACGATGATTGTGTCCTCATCCAAGCGGTCCACTTTCACTACTATTCTTGATTGACAAATGGATGCTGGCACTCTAAATTAAAGGCAAAAAATATATACCCCTGAGTTCATTTGTTCAATCATCAGTGCTTTTTCCCCTCTTGTAGTGTTTATCTAAATTTTCGGACCACCAAACGATATTTTTTTTCCTCTTCATGGTCCCCAAGACAACCCGTGAGCTTTGTGGTACCCTCCCTCAATTCCCGTTCCGAGGTATGTTTGATCGTGGAACCCACCAAACAGTAAGCAATTGCAAATAAAAGAAAATTTAGGAATTCAGTTGACTGATTGAACAGGAAAGCACAGAACAAAGTAAATTCGCATTCACAAAATAGCAGGAAAATATATTACATAGCGACAACATGAAGAACATGTTGGTAAGGAAGATTTAGGTGATTTCATCAATGGCGTGGGCGATAGTGACGATGATGGAGACACTCGGCGGGAATGGCTGGGAACCTAGTGGTGTCAGAGCAGTAGTCATAGACCATATGGTTGGCCTTAACCCATTTGAGCTGATGGCTCTGATGTACATTAAGCTCCGACAACATCGGCTCGTCCCACCAATACTTCTTGTCCTCGCTGCTGCTGCACCTCTTGGCATTATCCGCCGTCGCCACCGTCCCCGGACACTCGCATGCATTGATTTCGAAATCCTTGTACGTAGCAACAAACGGCGCGTGGCTCCAATCTGTCTTCACTCGACCACCCTGAGTCGCCCAATCGTCTGCGTTCCATATTGAGCTGTACACTCCCATTGCTTGGTCCTTCGGGAAGGGAATGCCTTTGTGTTCCAAATTTGTATGCACCCTTATTGGAGTCTCGTCCACTAAGAATCTGATCACAACATATCATATCATACGGAATATTAGAATTGCAATAATAATGATAAAAGGTAAAGTTTAGAATTTGGAAATAAACGTCTCTAAAGTGGTTGCCAGAAACAGAGGAAGTAGACGTCTCTGTCTCTATCCCCGTTTCTCTGTAATGTTCCCACTAGTGGTATTGGCTTGAAATGATCAATATTTTTTTTTTCTTTTAACGGAGCTTCTTGTTGCTGTGTGACCCGATGGGGACACCGATAAATAAAAAATAAAGCATGTTATCATTATAGGTCTTTGCTCCATATCCATGTGAAGATGGCTCACTTTTCTCTTTTCATTTTATACTTTTGATTCAGATTTTAATTCGTGGAACACCGGGAACGGTGCCCATTTCTTACTAGCAAACTAGAACTAGAATGCTTAACAGAGATTGGGGACTTAGTGCTTACACAACTTGGCGCTGATTCCAGAAGATAGAGTATGAATGGAAATCCTTGGCGGGGTCAAACCAGAGGTTGAGTCTCTGCTCCCTATTCCCCACTCCATTTACGTACAAGTTTGTCTGTACTGAGTATGGTTCACCTGTTGTGTTGCCCAAGAACTCGAAATCAAATTCATTGTGGTTCGGGCCCTCCGATGACATCTGCATCAAACGAATTGGTCACTGCTGAGTCAATCATTCAGAACTAAGCATAGGAATCATGAACAGACAACAGCTACTTAGTTAATCAGGTTGAAAACGACGAGCTACCGTCAAATTTGGACAAAATATCCAATTCTGGACCGTGTTTTGCGACAAAACTGATAAATGCTAGATTAAATGGATATAAATTCATTCACGGGTCAAAACGAGTAGGCAGAGGTGTAACGCTAGTCTACAATAAATTCAAGCTTTAACTTGTCTGTTCCTGGGAAACGTTCAATGCATGAAGCTGAATAGTACAAACCATTTAATTTATTGGTCCAAGAGTTCGTAGCAATCAACACATGGGTAGTTCAGGAGCAATAATCTCCACAGCCACATAGTAAAAGAGTAAGCAAGCTATTTCAAAATCAAACAAACAAAATAAAAAGGCTGGAGGCATCCACTTACATAGAAGGCGGTCACAGTCCCAGCAGAGTCGCCCTCCACAAGCTTGAGATGAATGCTAACTCTCCCAAACATATACTTGCTTTTAGATGCAAAACCAGCACCTGAAACGGGCAAACTAAGATTATTATGGTTGTTCCTGTAAACCCAACATCATAATAGATATCGGTCCAGCAAAACATTTATCTGAAAGATAAAAAACCCCACACACTCTCTCTCTCTCTTGGGCATTCAGGGATTTAAAAAACCCACACACACTCCTCCTCAAGCTATTTATTTTTCTTTATTTGGTACAGGGATCAAAAGGAAAGGGTAAAATATTACCGGAATAGTTGTCAAGCTTGAGTTTGAGGAGGTCTCCTTCATGCGTGAAATGGTCCAAAGCCCAGCCTGGCTGGAAAAGCTCGTCAAACTTGGCAGAGGAAGCGACCCCCACCAACAGAAGAGCCACAAGAAATGCCAGAAAACCAGACATTCTGGACAATGAGAGGGAAATGCAGAAAGAAAGATGGAGAGGAGAATAGACGAATGGGGAAGCTTCTGCTGTGAGAGTAGGAGCAGAGAGTGTGGGGTTTTATAGGCACGAACCAACGATTTTCAAACAAGAGGCTTCTCTGTGAAGCCCCGATCCCAAAAGACCACGTCATCGGCCACGGGGGACAACAAATTCCGAGGAATGAGAAAAAATGAGCCGTTGGTGGGAGTGACCACTGATAGCTGGCTAAAGCTGTGAAGTGTCAGAGGGTCAGTGGTGGAGTGGTGGGGGAGGAGAGATTATTCCAACGAATAAAATAAGGACATGTGGAGGGATACAGCTGGAAGGTTTGAGTGTCCAGTTGTGAGTTTATGAGTGAGTGAATTTTAAAAAAAGGTTCTGCTTTTTCTCCCAAGCACTGTGATTCCACTGATGGTTTTCCTCAGAAAAGAGGGATAATGTTATGCAGATCTGAGGGCCATGAATGCTTTGTGTCTTGTTTTAATGATAGGATGGAGGACGAGGCGTGGCTGGTTCTCTTTCTATTTTATGATTTAAGGTGCTTTTATCACAGCATTTCCAGCTGGACTCTACTACTGCCCGGCCCCACTTTCCCTACTATTGTAATGCCTGCCCCCTCACAGTGAATGGGCTGCAAAACTTTCCCCACTTTTTTAGTACTTGGTTCGCGTAGCAAAAATATAAATATAACACTAATGGCATAAAATCAAGTGAAAATGATATAAAAATATCATTTAAATTTTAAAATTATGTTGATAATAATAATAATGGGATTAATAATAACAGTAAAGTAATTGATAACTCATTATTTAAAATTTTAAAATTCAAGTGGTATTTTTTTAGATTTTCTCTAAAATTAAATAAATGATAATTAAAATATCACTCTGGTCCTATTTATAAGTCCCTTTTGACCCAAATACACATACCAATGAGAGTTAGTTAGCTCAATGATTGTGGGGTAAATTTTCAACTTTGCCCTCATTTATGAATGAGTATCTTTCAACTTTTTCTTCTCTCTCTATTTTCATTGGGTATCTTTCAACCCTTTCTTCTCTCTCTATTTTCATTGGTATAATTAATATGGACAAAATTGTCACAATCTCATTTATTACCTGAAAGATGACTTATAAATAGGACCAAATTTTTTGACCAAATGAGACATATAAATAGGACCAGATCGGTAAGAAAAAAAATGGAAGAATGCACGAATATCGGTGCGGATGTTGGGGAATGGAACAGAATATAGAAGCAGAGAACATTTTAGTAATTTAAAGGATGATTGGATGAGATGTTAATGGGAATGGGCAAGTGGGAGTTAGCATATTTGGGATTTCAGAATCCCTTGTTTTATACTCAAATCTTGTTCCCCCATCCCCCACCCCATCTCATATTTCATCTCTGTTGCATCACCCTACACATTCATACGTTGTTCTGTGTTGCATATGCAAATGAGATCAAAATTTTCATTTAAACCTTTCAGTTTTTTTTTTTCCTCCAGGAGATGAGGGGGCGCGCAAATCCATGAATAAAGGAAAGAAGCAGGGACCAAGACACTTTACCATCTCCTTTTTTTTTCCCTTTGTTAATGTACTGATCCATGTCTTGGCTGTAAAAATGTGGGAACCCCTATAAGATTTAGATATTTTGGTGGGGTGTGTCAGTACACCTAACCTGCCTGAAAAGTGAAAAAATTTAAACAAAGTGAGCTGTGATTGACATCTGAGAGAAGGCATCTCAGTTCTTCTGCAACTCCAGCATCAATCCAAGAGGCTTTAATGGTTCCTTGTTGCAGTTTACTTAGGACCCGTTTGTTATAAAGAAAGTTTGGGGAGGGAAAGGAACTTTGGAGGAGGAAAAGGAAAGGAAAGGAAGATTTGAAAGATGAGGGAAGATGACTTGAGTTGTTTGGTAGGAAGAAAATGAAGAGGGAAAGTTGGTAAGGAATTAGGAAATGTTTATTTTACCCTCAAAAGAAATTAATTCAAAATAAATAAAAAATTTGCTAAAATATATTTTTAAAAAATATTTTATTGTTAAATTCGAACTTTTGAAGAAAAAAAATTCGCCAAGTTTGAACTTTCCCGCCAAGTTCGAACTTCCCGCCAAATTTGAATTTCAGGGGTAAATCTGTCAAAAAACCATCTTCCTAGGAAGATTGCAGCTTTCCTTCCATTTTCGGAGGGAAAGCATCTTCCCTCAAATAAGGGAAAATGTTCAATTCCAGTGAGTTGCTGACTGGACTTTCTTTGTAACAAACACCTAAAATCCATGGGAAGATTGAGATCTTCCCTTTCCCTCCCTGGACTTTCTTTATAACAAACGGGTCCTTAATAAATTCAAAAAATCTTGGAAGGAGGTGGCCTCATTGCTCTCAAGCAATGGGTTGTAATGTAGGCAGGAATCTGGTTGGTTTGTTTGTTTTGAAGCTAAATCTACTGAATGCCAAATTCAGGGGCAAATAGCAATTCTAGGAGATCATCTGTTTGTTTAAGCTTTTTATGAGTGATTTTACGGTAAACATGTGAGTGTGGTTTTGTCACAAACTTATTTATGATAAACAGTTCTAAGCAAGTATAGATGTCTAACCAATACCACTCTTTTGTTATTAAACGTAGTTTAAGATAGAGTGCATGCTAGTATATCTGTATGTAGTAGGTTATGGTTCCTTGGATCGGAAGGTCATTCATTGATACGTACTGCTTTTGGAGATCAGTATTTGACCTTGAAAGAAAGGTGAGCATTAAATCCCATCACAAGAAGACATAAATGGATTAATGAATATGCATGGATGAGCTGTAGTTGCAGAGATTGGTATAGTTGCAGAGATTGGTATCCAATGAAAAGGGATCACCAGATTTGGAATAGAATTCACAAAGTCACCCCCCAGCGTACAGCGTATGTCTATGCGAAATATTATTATATTGCATTCACTGACATTGATTCATTTCACTTGTGCAATAATTTTGGTAAAAAAGGCTGTGATTTTTTAAGACTTTATCGTTTTTGTTTATTTGGCCAGGATCTTCTTAATTGTTATGCTGATGTTTGGGAATCTAAAACTTTTCCAAAATCTATGATTTCTTTTCTGTGTTCATCAGTGCTGAGCCACAATGCATGAACGTGGATAATAATGCAAAGCATGTCGATGTTAGCAATACTAATAGGGATTAGGGAGACAGAGGAAGGCACGTGAAACGGGTATTAAAAAAATCAGAGCAGATCCTGGATATAGATGATGATCAGTGTTCGTCACCTCTACTCGACGTGGGGTTTAAATATTATATTAATATTAACTAACATATAATTTAAAAATAAACATGAAAATATTCTATTGTATTAAATATCAATACAAATCAAAAGCAAAATGGAGTATGAGTCCCGAGTTTGACTGAGCCGCCGCTCTAATAATAGTTTTATGATCTAGTAGCGCAAATTCTCATTTATAAGAGTAAAGTTGCGAGTTCATCTAATTTGTAATCTCAATTACTGCCTCTGCTCTTAAATGTAAGATTGCACTTAAAACTTTATCTTATATTTTAGAATGAGTGTTAATATCCCCCAAGTATTGGATATTTCTGTTGGGTTGACAATATAAGGGTATCCTATGAGTATAAGAGTATCCTATGAGTTGTACATTGTACAGCACTGCTAAAAATTGACAATCATGGCATCAGTTAGTTCTACCTTCGTACCAAGCCATCCATTAATAAGTGAATTATTACTGCTAGCTCTACCAATCCAAGCATGCGTGTACGCTCACACATACTCTCTCTCTCTCTCTACTGTTTTATAAATACTCCCTCCAATCCTATAAGACATATTTAATCAATTTTAGAGAGATTAAGAAAATGAGTTAAATTAGTTAATTTTACTCATTTTGCTAAAATGTCCTTATATAAATTTAAAAAATTATATAAGTGAATCAATAGCTCCTACCATATACCTCTCCGACCTAAAATTTTCTTTTTCACACACTATTTAATTGAAATAATGGTCTTGCTATATACATGTGTGTAGACATTTATATATTTGTGTGTAGACATACACATACATATATACACAGGCACACACATATATACATACATATATATATGTACACACACGTGTGTGTCTATATATATTTGTATGTAGACACACACACACACTGACGGAAAGAGTTTACACACCCACATATGTATACTTATCAAAAATTAAATACACTTGAGAGAATAAAATATGGGTATTTTAAGAAAAAATTGATAAAAATTATAATGTTGTCTTATAATTAGGACCAAAATCAACTCCTAAATATTGTCCTATAATTAAAACCGAAGAGAGTAACATTCTAAAACGTTTTTGTTTATTCAAAATAGAGACCGTATTACAAATGTTTGTGTTGCATTAACCATAATGGTTCGGATTAACAGGTGAGACAAAACCTGTGTTTAGGGCAAACCAAAAATAGAAAACAAAAGATACGGCCCCCAAAAGGGAAGAAAAGGGACTTCCATTCTTATTCTCCTGCCGTCATTTAGTTTCTATGGAATAATAGTCTTTAAAATCATTTTTTAATCGTGATTTATAGTATATGGAGTAAATATGTTAAAAAAAATTATCTTAGTTTATGTAAGTAAATAAGCATTTTGGGAGTTCCAAATGTAATCTCAAACATGATTATTCTCTCATTGCCCTCTATTGTTTTTGTGGGCCCTGCATTACGTAGTTTTAATTTCTCATTGGTCCCCAACGGTAGAATTTAAATGAGGTTTTCTTGTTGGTCATTTCTGACTTTATAAATCTCTGAATAACAGTAATTGTTTTTTCCTTTTCTTCTTTAAATTTTTATATATTGAAAGATCATGTGTGTACGCAGTTTTAAAAAAAAAAATACTAAAATAGCTGAGACCCGTGGCAAATACTAGTATGCATTTATTAAGATAATTGAAGATTATTTATATGCACGATTGCACGTGCAATAATCTTACTAAACATGTGTGTAAATATATATTGCCTCAAATAAATATGAAACATAGGAACCATAATGGAGCGTAAGATCAGAGAGCTGAGTAGGAGGCAAAATCACCAGTAGCTAGATAACAATAGAACATGGTACAAAAATTCAATGGACGTGGTCTTAGCTCATCAACAAGCTTGGATTTAAAGCCCATGGGTGTATTTGTAGCCCATAGTAAGACAGAAAGCCCATTAATTTTAACCATTATTATTTTTTAATATATAATTTTAACCATTATAACAACAGTCACGTAAAATTCCATCTATTAGGCCCAAAAAAGTGAAAAACACATCTAACCATTTGTAGCCTTAATCAATGTAAGTTGGCATAGATGGTAAGGGATCCAGGACTAGGCCCTTAGGTCGTGGGTTCGATCCCCTCTGCCGTTGCTGGGACTCCTTTGGTAGGCGATCTCGTAAGTGCTCATAGAGCCCGGGGCCGTGCCCTGGCCTTGGTGGAGGACTGATATCGAACCCCTCCAAAACTTTTCAGTTTCATAAAAAAAAGATTAGTCGTTTCTTGGTTGCTGCTCCTATAGCCTCGGGATCAAAGTTCTATTAAAGTAAGGGTTAAAGACTAATTTGGTCAACAAACTATTATCTCATGAGCGTCCAGCCCAAATAACTTTTAAATAGACAAAGATACCAAAAAACAGTTAAACAACTCAAAAATATAATAAAAGTTTTTTTGCTAAGGCGCTCTTAGAGTAAAAGGTTTTTGTGCTGACGGCATATTTTTAAAAGTTTTTTAGTGTTTTTTGTCCACTTAAAAGTTATTTGTGCTGGACGCTTATGAGGTAAAAGTCTGTTGAGCAAATTACTCCTTAACCCTTAAAGTAACCCATATTTATTGGGATCAAGTGATAAAGGACTTATTCTTCCTTAGACATGTTTTTGGTTTGAGGTGTGTGGATGGAAAAAATGGGTTTGAGAGCTCTTCCTCCATGATCGTAATCCCGACTTGGGGTGAATTTGGATTAATCAGAACCAAAGTTCTATTAAAGTATGCTACCCCGTCCTCAATCTACTTTATAATTTGGATTAAGTACAGTGGTGTAAAAGATAAGGTCGAGATATATTCAGTATCCCTAAGTATTTTTTTCATATATATTTAATATATTAAAGTATTTTGTAATGCTTCTAACATCTTAAAGTATTTTTTTTAATGCGTCTATCCCCATATAGTGCATTTTTTCACTTAACAATTTAAGTAATTTAGAGTGTTGAATACACTTGAAAAATTACTCCAAGTGTTGGATGCACAAAAAATATAATTTAAAGTGTTAGACACCCTCAAAAAAAAAAATATTTTAGAGTGTTGAGTGCACCGGGAAAAATACTTCAAGACACTAGACATATTTTAAAATATTTAAGTATATTGAATGCTATTAAAAAAATGTTATATGTGTGTGTATCTATCTATCTATTTATTTATTCAGCATAGGTCTTCTTCTTTTTTTCTCGGTATTTTGCATAGGTCTTCAGATATATATATATATATATATATATATTTTTTTTTTTTTTGCTATAATCAGATTTTTTTTTTTTGTATAAAAAAGTTTTGGACGGGTTCGACATCAGTCCTCCACCAAGGCCAGGACACGGTCCCGAGCTCTATGAATACTTATTGAGGACTTACGAGATCGCCTACCAAAGGAGTCCCAGCGACGGCAGAGGGGATCGAACCCACAACTCAAGGGCCTATACCTGGATCCCTTACCATCTATATCAACTCACATTGGCATCAGATATTTCTTTTAATAAAGGGCGTCAGATATTCCACATGCGGAGTGCGAGACAGGCCCTGCGGAAAGGGTAAGACCACGAGCAAACGGATTGGTTCTTGTGAATGAATTAATTTGAAGCCCATGTCATCTTTTTTATTTTCTTAGCGTTTTGTTTGTGATTCTAAACACTTTTTAACAACACAATACAAAGCCCCCCACAAATTTTTCTCAAACGCCGCAAAAATATTTTTTAAAAAATGGTGAAGGTGTAAATTTGCCAACGAACTATTACCCGATGAGTATCTGGCACAAAATACAATTGAGGATACCAAAAGTACAAATAAACAATTAAAAATTGAAAAAAAGTACCAAATAACAATTAAGAAAAAAATAACTATCACAATTATGTTAAAATATGAGGTACTAGCATAGGACGATAGTGGAGACGCCGGAAAAAAGAGCGGTTAAGCCTTCTTATTGGATAAGGCAAACACCAACAGAGATGAGACTCATGCGAGAAAGCGCTGTGGACTACTGGATTTGGTTTCGGTGCGTGATTCTCGCCCTGAAGCTGCATATGGACCTTGATGAGTTCAAGAGGGTGAGTGGAACACCCAACAACAATGAAAGCTTTAGAGACGCCAACGTCGCCGACACTGTGATAATCAATGGAAGACGGAGACACCAAGACAGTGATGAGATAATAGTTTGTTGGCCAATTTACACCTGATTGTGTTTTTTTTTTTCACTTTTTAATTGTTGATTGGTAATTTTGGTACCCTCAATTGTTTTTTGTGCCAGATGCTTCTCGGGTAATAGTTTCGTTGGCAAATCTGCACATTAATCCTTTAAAAAATAGTTAGAACAAACATATACTTAGCATTGAAACTTTAAATTAATCCACGGACTAGTATACCAAATAGATTTTTAACATGTAAGTACATATTTGGATTAGTGGTATCTAACGTGATTTACATTGTACGAAATAGGTATGTGAGATAAGTTTTATCTTGACTTACGTGAACGTGCTTTTTCAACGCTAATTCAAACAGGTTCTACGTAGATAATTGAATCTGCACTTGTTAAATGCCGTTTTTTATTTGTTTTCACTAACTTGAAAACAATAAAAAAAAATCAAAAAAATACTTAGTTTTTTTAAAAAAATAAACTCAGTCTTACTTTTTTCTAGGACCAAGAATTGAACATAAATAGTACTCCCTCTAATCCTAAATATAAGGCATAGTTAACTTTTTTTTAGAGATTAAAGAAACAAATTAAATTACTTCAGATTATTTTCATTTTTTTCCTTCAACTAATTAGTTTAACTAATAAACTAAGGATACACAACATATGATATGATTAAGTAACTTGTTTAGTTTCCTTAATCTCTTTAAAAAAGTTAACTCTATCTTATATTTATGATAAAAAGATGAGTGAATTGGTGGTACCTCTAGATCTAGTTAGGTGGAGGCCGGTGTGATGTACTTAATTTCCAAACACTAGTTACATACTTTATCCTTTAGCCTTAGCCTTTAGGAACTAAATTAATAGTGTATTCTTTTAAGTTTTAAGGTTTTAAAGAGTTAAATTATTGAAGATGCATCTTTGGAAACTATAAAATACAATTCTGCTCAAAACGTTCAAGAAAGGGAAGCAAACATTCACCACAGTTCCACTATATATTTATTATGATTCCAGTGGCTTCCATGCTTAGCCCCACAACACCATGTTCTGTGCTGTAAGAATCTTCGTCAAACTAAGGGGAACCAAACAATTAATTTCAATCACTTGTCGAAACATCTTTTCTTGACAATGCCTCAAGTAGCCAAATTGAGGCCAATCATCCTCTCCCTCAGAATTCTCTTTTAGAGACACTTTTCCACTATTTGCTGCCTCGGGTCGTCGACGTCCAAGGACAGCTAATCATCTAGTCAATAGGTTTGGAATCTGAATCAACTTCAGCAAATCCTTAATCCCGACGAGTATTCGGATTCAGTTTATATACTGTAAAACCAAATAGTTCGTGCAATTGTTTATTGAAGTCGTCCAAGGGGCAATCTCAGATAGTGGAGGTTGGTGATTACCCTAACGATGTCTGTGATCCTATACTTGATAATGATATCCATCTTACGAGTATGAATCTAACTACTACATTGACTTCATCTTATGGTAAGCAAACTAACCATAAGACCGTGTTGAAGCCCCTCCGTTCACTCATCAGCTGAATGAAGCTTCAAGTCAAGAGCGACATTCAAAGACCGTGTTGAACATTGAGAGGGACAAACGCTCAAAATTTGAACACGCCAGTCAAATGCACATGAAACAGTAGACTGCCTGTTTGAGAGTTATCTATTCGTGTTTAATTTTTCAAACTACGTGGGAAAAAGAAGGAAATGCTAATGTATAATAAATATGAAATTCTCGCAAACCCAACTCTTATTTCATGGCTGTACAATCATTAGAGATTCTTCAAGTAAACATGATTATATACTCAATCGACTTCAGTTGAGCAGGAAAGATGCATCAACAAACAAAAACTTCATTCCTCTGCTGTACAAATTTGACATTTTGAGTAAAGATAAATAATTCAGTTCCCAAAATCTCGGTCACGAACAGAGCTTGGGCAAGGATCTTGCATAACTATTCCCTGATGCTCTTGATTTTGATATTTTTGCCATCTGAGTTTGCATCTTCTTACATATTTTCTCCAATTCCATAACTCTCCACTGCATTCCTTGCAAGTGTGCTCTGAGTTTCTCATTGTCAGCTGAAACATCGAATTTCCCAGAGTACAGCACAACCTGCTCGCTGGTTTCGCCTTTCCTTCCCTTTTTACCCGCATCACTGGTACTGGAAGGAGAATCGGTGAAAGAAGTATAACTTGGAGTAGTTGGAGTGCCATGGAGCAAGTTGTTGAGCTTCGATTGCTGAGAAATGAGAGCCTGAACAGCAGAATTTGAAGGAAAATTTGTGTTCTGAGAAAGGTGTAGGCAAGCCTGAGCTGAAAGCTTCTCATAATTTAAACCACAACTTATCTTCATCCTCTCTTCCTCACACAATCCAGCGTGAACCTATAATAACAAAACTCATTTAGTTCAAGTGTTCAACTAGATTCAATTTCTAAAGAGTTTCAGCTAATATCTTATGGTTATTACTATGATGTCACTTTAACATGTCAGGTGAAGAATAGAAAAAGATCCAAGTCACTCAATCAAATAGCTAACGATATGACAGGAATTAGAGGCTTCAAATTCAAAACAAACTTTGGAGGATTAATAAAGAACAAAGAAAAAAAAAATGAAGTTTGTATACCTTTAGATACATGTCCATTGCATGGTAGAGTTCATCATATGAATCTCTTGCATAATCAGGCAGTGCTGTGGCAAGGGCCACGAACTTGGGAGGTTTCAAACAAGGATCAGGGGCTATCTCTGCTATATACAAATCAACCAATACAGCAACTTTCTTCATTCGAATGGGAGTTACTAGACTGTTTTTCCCTTGACCTAGGAACGCTTTCAAAAATCTAAGAACAAGATTCACATCATATAAGTAGCTTATTCCATAAGGAGATGGAACAAGCAAATTATCCAAGGTCGTCTGGTCCAACTGGGAACCAATCATATTCTCCAACTTATTCCTGCTGCATTTGCTTATGTTCAAACCTAATGTAAGTCGGAGAATCCCAAACAAGGTCTTGCAGGAAACACAACTCAGATCCATATTACTATGCATATCTATGATCATTTCTACGATCTTACGCTTCTCATCAGTTGTAGCAGCAGAAAACTTAGCCTTTTGATAAAACAACAGAAACCTACTTATCACGACTTGGTCCAATTTTCTTCCAAGCATTGATTTCACCAACCTTTCAATGTTCAGGGGACTCAAAAATACTAGATCATCAAACCACCATGTTGAATGAGAGAAATTTGTCTTGATACTCTCAGTGCTTTTAGAGTCGCATGAAAACCGAAACCCAGAACTGTCTGGAGAACAAGTAGATGGGCATGGACTTGCTTCACAGGCTAAAACCAGCCTCCCAACAAGTGAATCCAAGCATTTTTCTAGCATCAAAGAAGAATCTGAGGCTGACCCTATATTTTGGCACTGCTTCAAGGCAATCAAAAAGTCAGACCATGTCCAATAGTTGGTCTCCTGGAGTGATTTTTCAGTTTGCGCCAATAAATTAGAAACCCCAGCCACAGATTCTTTCATTTCCATGAATTCAGCAGCACAATGAGCGAGGACCAGATTGGAAGGAGTTATGTCAGTTTTTCCATTACTATAACAGAATCTTAGCATGAGCTCAAAACCTTCTGCACCTCCTGGGAAGTCATGGAATATTACTTTAAGCTTTCTGGTGCTGCCGCTACTAGATTTGCCAAATAATTTTGAGAATTTACCCGAATACTGAGCAACAATATCCTGCAAATTAGACCCATTCAAAACAGAGTTACAAATGAAAGGGGGGAAATGTACGCAATGTCAAAAAATAGGATCAATGTCAAAATAACCCACCAAAAGCAGGTAATCACTCAAAAAAGCGCACACACGAGAAAAGAAACGAGGGGAAAATATGAAAAGGAGAGAATGAAAATAAAGTCCACAACTAAAGGCCTTCCATCATCAAAAGAATTAATCTGGTGATAGGGAGGTCGTTAAATTATATATTAGGGCAAGCAAGAAGGATCACTATCGAATTTTCACGCATAGAATGGTGGAGCGGACAAAAAAAATTTCCTTGAAAGCAACCCTGGGCCCCTCTTAAAATACGTGAATAAAACAATTGGAAGCTCTAGAACCATTAAATCCCCAGACCCCAGCAAACCAGGGCAGTAGCAATTAATATGATGGGGACCCAAAACAAAAAAGAGAACCAAAAGATAAAGAAAATAAAGTGCCTTGTGCTTGAGGGTGGGATGATGATAATTACTGTAGCCAGAGAAATGATAAAACAGAAGTTACTGGACCCATACCCCACCTCCTGCCTCTCTGCAATGTAGGTGCCAATTAATGATGAGTGGAGAAGTGCGACATGAAGTTACCAAGGATAACTAGAAAACATGGGATGAAAATTTGCAGAGAAAGGAGAGGTGGCAAATCATTAGACAGTTATCATTTTTAACCTTTAAGAGCTAAGTTGCAACATTTAGAACAAAGAGAAGCCTTCAAAGTTCAAACAAAAGATTGAACCCTGTGTGCGTTTACTGTAGATCCTAAACAAACCCCCACCCCGGGGGAGGGGGGAGGGGGGATCTATATCTTTACATTAGAAGACAAACGGACAGATGAAGAAAACCAAATTGTCTTGAGATAAAAAGCGAATTTCGGCAGAAAAGAAAATACAATTTCAAAGGTGGAGCCAAAGGGTAGATTTCAAAAACGAAGTTTTGGAAGAGAAGAGGCATACCTTGTCCACCATGAAGGTCTCCTGTCCATTTACATCCACTTCAAGAACAGAGCAAACTTCCATAACTAAAGCAATTAAAGAAAACCCAAAAACCACTTCAAATCAAGAGTCCCTTACTTTTTGAAATCTGCATAAAAGGATTCAAGGAAGAGAGAGACGTAAGAAGGCCATAATGGGCGGTGAGAGAGTGAGAGGAAACCAAACAGACCATATTCTTGAATTAGCAAGAAGACAAACACAATAAGGACAGACAACTGCCCTGTAAAGAGGGTCGTACAGTAGTAGTAAATTGGCGCACAAGCATTGCGGTTCTCGACACAGGAGAGGATACGAAGACAAAGCTCGAAGTGTATGAGAAGCAACAAGGCATATAAAGACAGAGAAATGGCATATAAAAAATACAAATGTAAGGACGGACTGTGAGTCAGAGAGAGATAGAGATGGAGAGGAAAAGAATCAGAAAAATAGAAATTAAACCGTTGTTTAAAGTTTAATTGTTTAAACCTGCATAGCGACGAGAACGACGCTCACCTCCTTCAGTCCTTCTGACATTCCTGAAAAAATAAGAGTAGGCGACTCCTATAAAAGTATATACTTAGGTGAATAATTCAGGCATATGTTGAGGGAGTCGCAGAAAAGGCCTTGGAACTCAAGCTTTATTCCATTTTCATTATCGCTGCTCAGGCCTCTAGATCTCTGCACCCAACACTATTTTAGTCGCCTTCAACCTCCGTCCCCCCCCCCCCTCTCTCTCTCCCAAATTTACCATTTGGACCATTCTTCAGGGGCAGGTAGTTGGGGGGACCAATCATCTTCGGCTTCCCCACCACCACCTCAGTTTTCCGCTGTCAGGGTCCGCCCCCGTCAATTTTATTGCCAATTGTTTTAATTTTTTAATATCACTACTCAAATTATTTTTCAAGCTGATTCCTTTGATATTTTTCTCTCATCCAGAATTATTTGTATTAGCTTCTATCAAATTACGTACTGTGTTACGAAATTGCTAAAGCGCGCTTCTTCCCCGATCAGAATAGCAGCTCGTCTATGAATCGCATGATACCATAAATCATGAAGATGATGACTGTCATAATTGCCCAGCAGAGGATTAAAAAAAGACGCAGACTGTGATATTAACTGATAAAGATGCCTGCGGCGCCGCACTCTGCCTGTTAATCGCATGATCATAGATTTATGAAGTGTGCCTGCCGTATTTGCTTGACAACAACAATACACTGTGATCTTGTAATGACTAGGCCATCATTACAAAAATCATCTTCCTTATAAACACCTCTTTCCCAAGGGGGTTGAGTCCAAAAATAATTTGTTAATTGCTAGATAGAGCACAGTATCTTTTAATTGTAATTACTAATTTTTTTACCAACATTTTAATAAATAATTTATTAACTCATTTATAAAAAATAAAATCCATAGGCGACGACATATGTCTCAAGTGACATTCTTCGTGTTAATACATGAAATATGCAGTTAAGTTTAGGCAACGGGCAAAAAAAATGGAGCAATGAAGGAAGACAATGAAATATATATGATCGTCTTTCAATACATGAAAATTTTGTGTGGTCGGGATCCAATGTACGTAACCATTCATGAATGCATAGGGAAACATAATGAGTGTGACAAACGTTCCTGGTACCATGTCGGGGCGGGTAAATCATGACCCGGATTTATCATTTATGTAATAAAATTAGGCCCAGGGAGCAAGCGATGGTTAGGACTAGATCTGTGTTTGTTTGTTTGGGCTGTTGTTGGGCGCTCTCTACCGTTACAAATATATATTTTTGGTCTTTATTGTTCTATTATCCAGCATGTTTTTGCCCGGAAAAAAAATAGCATCCACATTTAAAAAATCATTCTGCTTCTGTTAGTATTAATCTACTAATCAAGGGTATCTTTTGTACCAAAAAAAAAACCAACATAATCTTTGATATAAGCCATCAGAACTGATTCTTCTTTGTACATAATTAATTAGTCGGTATCATCGGATGACATTCCCGGCGCATGAAAATAAATGATACCGCAATCAATATTTGCTACTCTATTTCTACTTTCCCTGTTTATTTTGTTAGTCTATTCTACTATTCTATGGTCTTAAATATGATATATAATTGATTTTTTAAAGATGATATACTTTAAAATATTTACATTTATTTTTTTATTTAAATAATATTGACTAACTTTTAAAATTATATATAATCTAATAATATGCAACATGTGATAAATCTCTTAAAAAAAATTTAGAACCTGATGGATGGAGCCTCTAGGGTCGAAAGGAGGGGTATTTAATTTATAAGTAAAACACGTTGTATCAACCGACCTTAGCTCAGTTGGTAGAGCGGAGGACTGTAGTGGTTTATCAGACATCCTTAGGTCGCTGGTTCGAATCCGGCAGGTCGGAAGTTTTTTTTTTTAACTTTTCTTGTCGGGTTTTAGGATAAAGCAAGAGTTATGGAGATCACCAGTCAAAACTTCTCCATGTACAGTTTTGCATGCGTATTTGATCTAAATCTTGCTTATATTATTGTTTACGGTTAAGCAAGATCAATCATGTTCTAATGAACTCCTTTCACTACAGGGATGAAGATACTTACCAGAACTAAATTGGACAGCGTATAAAATGAGTTGAGCCACAGTAAGAAAAACCGATTGCTTGCTGACATTTTTAATACAGAGATTGATAATCTGCTAACTTGGGTGATGATGAAGCTGACTGGACGAGTGATGGATTTATATAACCTCAAAATTTCCAAGTTCCTGCCAAAGAAAAAAACAAGACAAGCCGGTCATGAGTAAAGCAGGCTTGGGCAAAGTCAAATAATACGCCCAAGCATATGTTCTTCAATTATTACTAATTCCGGTCTTAAATTATAGATTCAGTTAATTTATTTGAAAAGATTGAGAAAGTTAGTTAGATTATTTTAAAGTATTTTCATTTTTCTTTAAAACTAATTTGTCTAACTTATTGGTTAATATATAATCTAATAATATATACCATATAAGGTTATAAGGTGTTTGTTCAGAATCACGCTTGAAACCCTCAAAAGTATTTATTCACATAAATTGAGACAGAATTTATCTCACATACTTATCTCGCTATTGTAAATCATTATAAAAAAGTTGTTTTTTAAGGCTCTAATTGCTAGTATAAACAAACACTAAATAATTAATTGAGTTTCCTTAATCTCTTTAAAAAAAATCAAATGAATTTTCTATTTATGAGAGAAAGGAGTACTAAATAAATAGAACGATCCTAGAAGAGGCAACAATCATCAAAACACTTGCATAACATAAATAACTCATGTTATTTTGGATAAATAACACTATGTTTATCCGGTCAAACTAATTAGGCAGCACCCAAGTTATAAAATACAGGACTTCTTTTTGTGTGTGAAATACACAGGCTTTATATATAGGTTGCTTTTGGTTCAATAGAGAAATTTATATCTTAAAAAAATGGCCACTTTAATATTTTATAAAATTTAATGAGAACATCTCATTTAGCATGCAACAAAACAATTAAACAATACTATATCAAATCCTTAATATAATATCTATTTAATTTTTTTAGAGAGATTAAGGAAGATGAATGAATTATTTTAAAGTACTTATATTTATCAAATTTATACCAAATTAATTTATTTAACTTATAAACTAATATATGATCTAATAATATACAATGTATGTTATAATTAAATAAATTATTTAATTTTATTAATATTTATAAAAAAAATCAACTAAAATTTATATTAACAATCGGACTAATAAAATGGGGGTGAAATAACTTAAAATATAGTAAAGCGCGGGAAGTGGATAAATTGAGTTGAACCACGTAATATTGTAAATAGCCCAATGTCACTCTTTAATGTTATGTCACGGTCAAGGGCCGCTGCCCGCTGGTTTGCTACTTCATCAGTTGTGGCGCCCACAAGTTTTTAGATCTGCTGGCCCCGGGTCACCAATACAGCCGCCGCTAAGGATAAACGGAACTGCCGAATAAAACGGACAAACAATTCTTATTTAAATTATTCCACCTAAGACACATAATATTATTATTTTAGTGTTTGTTTGAAATCACATTTAAGATTTTAAAAGTAATTATTTATATAAATTGAGACAAAATTCATACTATATGTTTACTTAGTTGTTTCATATACAATCAATTACAATTGAAAATCTTCTTTTAAAGATTCCAATCGTTATTTTAAACAAACACTTAATGGTAGAATTTTAATATCAACTCGCTAATTTATCTTAACTCGCTACTGAAAATAATAAATTACGTGTGTTGATGGATTTGATTATTGTTCATGTTAAAAATACATTTAAATCATATTATTGTTACTTTTGTATTTTTATTATTTTTATTTAATTATATAAACTGAAAAACTAATTTTTAATTAAAATAAAATTTACAAGTTTACATTTGAGATCACCAGCCAAGTTCGAGTTATGAGCATACTTGGGATAGCTTATGGGCTTATTCGATATTTGAATCGGACTTATGATTTTTTTCTCGTTTAGATGAAAAAGGTGGCCAATCGAGCTTATGACTTATTGGAAGAGCTTATGATAAGCTCCATTTCCTGGCTTACTTACTATTTGAATCGGGCTTATGATTTCTCTCTCTCTTATAATTTATCTCAAAAGTCATTTATCCATAACTCATTCCAAATAAGTTTATTTCATAAAAACTACTTATCAACCATTAATCCAAACATAAATCATGTTTCACAATCTAACTTTTACCCAATCAGACTTATCTATAAGTCCGATTGCCCACCGCTATCCCAAACAAGCCCGCCGCTTAAACTTGAAAGTTTGACAATATTTGAATCGGGCTTATGGTTTTTTTCTCGTTTAGATGAAAACGGTGGCCAATCGAGCTTATGACTTATTGGAGGAGCTTATGATAAGCTCTATTTCCTGGCTTATTTACTATTTGAATCGGACTTATGGTTTTTCTCTCTCTTATAATTTATCTCAAAAGTCATTTATCCATAACTCATTCCAAATAAGTTTATTTCATAAAAACTACTTATCAACCATTAATCTAAACATAAATCATGTTTCACAATATAACTTTTACCCAATCAGACTTATCTATAAGTCCGATTGCCAACCGCTATCCCAAACAAGCCCGGCTTAAACTTGTAAGTTTGACAATATTTGAATCGGGCTTATGGTTTTTTTCTCGTTTAGATGAAAACGGTGGCCAATCGAGCTTATGACTTATTGGAGGAGCTTATGATAAGCTCCATTTCCTGGCTTATTTACTATTTGAATCGGGCTTATGGTTTTTCTCTCTCTTATAATTTATCTCAAAAGTCATTTATCCATAACTCATTCCAAATAAGTTTATTTCATAAAAACTACTTATCAACCATTAATCCAAACATAAATCATGTTTCACAATCTAACTTTTACCCAATCAGACTTATCTATAAGTCTGATTGCGCACCGCTATCCCAAACAAGCCCACTTAAACTTGTAAGTTTGACAATTTTGGTCTTACCGGCCAATAGTTATGCAATTGATTTTTTGTTTTTTTACTTACTATTCCTTCTTGACATTAATATAAGACATGTTTGTAAGGCTAATATCCGTTCCAAAATTTAAGATATGATTTCTATATTTTTTAATTTATTTCTATCAATACCCCTTCAATAATAAATTAGGAGGGGGAATGAGGGAATTAAGGAAGATGATCGGTGTGTTTAAGGAAATGCTTGTTATATAAATTAAATTAACTATTTTAATTAATATAATGGGAAATATCATATAAAGATGATTGAATTACACAAATTTTAATTTGGATCACTAAATTTAACAAATTACATATCAAGTTATGCGTCATGATTAGGGATTTTAAAATTGGGTCAAATCACCTCTATATATAGTCCCCAAGACAACAAAGTTGAAAACAAACCTCCATTATCTGCTCTATTAATCAATTCCTTAAGAAATATTGTATAACAAGGCACCTTTTATTCTTTGACTTATTTACAAACATTAAACATGTACAATATTCTTTTTTTTATAATATATTCAGTTTTTTAAAATAACATATTAGAATAAATTGAAATCTATTGTATAGTCACCAACAGATCTAATACCTTCTTCTGATATTTATATTCTAAATATAAAATCCATGATTAATTTTTATAAAAAGGGAAATTTTCATATAAAGATATTTGTGAAACGTTATAATACTCCTCCAGTCCTAATTATAAGACATATTTAACCGATTTTTGGGAGATTAAGGAAAGAAGTTAATTTTACTCATTTTCCTAAAATGTCCTTATATAAATTTAAAATGACCTAAGTAAAAGTAAATCAATAGCTTCTACCACATGCCTCTCCAACCTAATTTTTTTTCTACATGCTATCTAATTAAAATAATGGTTTTACTATATATACATATATATGTGTATATATATAAACACACACACATGTATATATATATGTGTGTACATATATCAACAGACACATATAAACACACACACACATAAAGATATACATGTATATATGTGTGTACACACATATTGACAAACACACAAATATACATATATGTACACACACAGTACACACCCACATATGTGTGTGTGTGACTATATATATTTGCGCGCGAGCGCACACACACAGTACACACCCACATATATATGTGTGTGTGACTATATATATTTGTGCGCACGCGCACACACACACCTGTGTGTGTGTGTGTGAGACTATATATATTTGTGCGCACCAAAGGCCTTGTAGCCTAGTGGTATGGGGTACTCCCCAAGTAGTGGGAGGTCATGGGTTTGATCCCGCTCCTTGTAATTCAGGCCATTAGTGCCTGCCGCCTTGTAATTAAAAAAAATATATATTTGTGCGCGCGCACACACACACAGTACACACCCACACACACATATGTAGATACACACACATATGTGTGTGTCTATAGATATTTGTGTGTAGACACACACATAGATACATACATAGATACACACACACATACATACATACATATATATATGTAGACACACACATATATGTGTGTGTCTATAGATATTTGTGTGTAGACACACACATATATACATACATAGATACACCATATATATCTAAAAGTTTCTTTGGCTGGAAGAGTATACGCGTCCACATACATATACTCACAAAAAATAAAACACACTTGAGAGAATAAAATAGGGGTATTTTAGGAAAAAATTGACAATTATTAGAATGTTGTTTTATAATTAGGACCAAAACCAACTCTTAAATATTGTCTTATAATTAGGACCGGAGGGAGTAGTAAATAAGAATTAACCCATTTCAATTACATATACTCCTACTTCCTATAAACTGAATATTGTATAAAAAAAAGAATATTGTGTATAATTAATATTTCAAAAAAATGTCACAGAACAAACTGTGCTCTCTGGTATACTTCTTCTCAAAGAATTAATTTTGTTATTTTAATAAATAAAAGATGTTGAGGTAATTAATTTGACTCAAATTTTAAATCTATGATCATGATATATAACCTGAAATACAATTTATTAACTTCAGTAACCCAAACTATAAGCTGATAATTCAATCGTATTTATATAAAAAATTTATAATCTAATCAAATAAATCTTATATTAAAAATGAGTAGTGTAATATTATAAAACATAATAGCTGGGTTAATAACGCTCGTGGGACTCGCTACATGCGGATAATGTTGATTGAATTCGCAACTCAACCAAAATTGATGATATGATAAGTAATGAAATTATAAAAATAATAATAATGTTAAATCCATCCGCCCCGTCTGAATCTGACTATCTGAGGATAAGGACAAACGCTGATTGGCGACAGAAGTGGACACCTCACCGACCGATCAGCATTTTTGAGAGCCAGCCCCCCTTCAACCCTTTTCTTCTTATCCCACAGAATTTCTCACCATTACAATCTCCTCTCTGAGTCACCATCCCTTGGATTTCACTGTCATGAAATTGTTTTCGGAGTGTAGTTCCTGTTACCGTCCACATAACACTCCGGCATCGATGGCGCCGCCTTCCGATACCGATAGACACCGCGATCTGGATCCTGCTCCGCAGCGCGGCAGACTCCAGCGTTCGCTTTGGCGGCCTTCACTTTCCGTGATCATGGAGGATTCTGCGGATCAGCATCGCCACACCAACCTGGATAAAAATAATAAGTCTCAGAATAACCTGTCTGCTAAACCCAGATCATCGCTCAGCAGTAGCTGTTCCTTTCACACTGACAACCGCACGTAAGTAAATCAGTAGCTTGATCCTTTCCCCTTTTCGCAATATATTTGATTGTTTGTCCCCGCAAATGTTTTATTGATTATTTCGTTGGCATAAATTTCAGGAGGAACGGTATTCTGCCGCCGTTGATTGTGATTTCTCCATTCTCGGCTACACCATACATGTTTTGAGCTTTGCCTCTCAGTCTTGTATATTCGTGCTCTTTGATTTAACTTCGTTTGCTCACAAGATTGCTACTCCGAAGTCTGAACTTCTCAAGAGTGCAAAACAAAGCCTCTGTGGGTTTTTTTTCCAACAAGATTTACTTTTTCGGTTTCTTTTCTTCCGTTTCATTCTCTGTTTTCTAATGGGATGACTTGTGCGGGCCCACTCGTTCTCAGTAGATTGGAGAATCATCATCCTACCCGGAATTAGATTTTTTTTTTTTTTTTTTTGGGAGTCATGCAAGGGAGGTAGGTACCGATGGTTGTGCATAACTAATTTTTTTATTAATGTGATGAGATCTCAATGATAAAACCTTAAAGGATTTAAATTTAAAATTATTAATTTATGATTTTAAATAATAAATTAATTTATATAAAAATTGATAGTTATAAAAGTATCTTTATTTTTAACTCTGCATATAATAAAATAAAAAATTATGTAAAATATAAAAATTAAATTAAACCTGGGTTGTTCAAAATCAATCTGATAATGAAGATAAGTGATGAACATATTTTTAATGAGCATAAAATTTGTGCTCCAGAGTTACTGGGGTACTAGGTATTGATGAACTAAAAGTATCATTAAATAAAATTTTCTCATGAAAGGTTTGAAGTTGAATAAAAAACATATAGAGCTGAAGAAGCCATTTTGAGACAAAATGACAATAATGGAAAATTATGCTTCTCCTATAAATGTGTGTTTAATCAGATTTTATATTTTATATAGTAGTAGTATAGTTAACTACTATTGTTTTTTTTTCCTGAAAGTTAGCTATGGGTTTTAAAACTGGCAATGGATGGTCACATGACGTGAGTAATCAACCCGCCAATCAATCCTCAATTTTATTTTTCTTTCTTCCCCGTCAAATAATTAAAGAAGACAGAGACAGGCTCACCTAATGGGTGTTCGTCACGTGGATCTCTTAAAATATTTCTACATTTAAATAACTCTGTAAATTCCTATCTTCTCTTATTCATATGCACACACGAACGCAGACCTAAGGTCATGAAAAATTTAAATTACATATCTTTACTACTTTCTTACCTATCGCGCTATATGCATCTATATATCTCTTATATTTTGGTCATTATTTGACTTACACAGATGATAATCACAGTGATTTTTCATATTTCCCCCCACTGAATACGGAGTTTAAGTTCTGATATATCAAACTCTCACAAGTCACAACCATTTCAATTAAACTAGCAGTTTTTTATAGAATGGAACACACGCTGCTCAAATTTCTTCAAAGCAGCTCTGAACTTGAACTTTCCACCGAAGCTTATGTAGGAAGCGCGGGGAAGAGGTGCAAATATGGCTCATCATCATCTCTTAAACTTGTTGTATCACTACTTAAAAAAACGGGTTTTACGTCCAAAATAGATGTCATTTTTTTAAAAAAAGAAGTAAAAAATAAAAGTGGTGGCATTTTTATAATTATATATGATAAAAGTTGACTTTTGGCGTCTAAGTTTTAAACTAAGACGTCAAAAGCATGACTTTTGGAGTTTAAGTTTAAAACTTAGATTCCAAAAGTCATGTCGTAGATTAGAAAAGAAGGTCACGTCGTGCAGCAAAGGGTTATGTGTGGGGCCCGCGAGAGATACTTTTGGAGTCTAAGTTTTATATTTAGACTCCAAAAGTAGTTTAAGTTTAAAACTTAGACTCCAAAAATCATGTCATATAACAAAAAAGAAGGTCACGTCGTGCAGCAGGGGGTTTCATATCGTGCGGCAGGGGGTTATGTGTGGGGCCCGTGAGAGACACTTTTGGAGTCTAGGTTTTGAACTTTGACTCCAAAAGCTTGACTTTTGGAGTCTAAGTTTTAAACTTAAAACCTAGACTCTAAAAGTAAAACTTAGACTCCAAAAGTAACGGAATTTAAATCCACGGGCGGCAAAAAACAGTACTTTTGGCGTCTAACTTTTGAACTTAGACGCCAAAAGTAAAACGTTTGATCTAGATCTAGAATTTTATATTTTTTGATCTACTTTGCTCCGCCGAATCTCGAAGCTGATTTATTGTTGAACATGGATCTGATTTGATTTATTTTTCATCTCATCTAGACTGGATCTAATTCGATTCTGAGTTCATCTTAACTTTG
Organism: Acacia pycnantha; assembly: GCA_025563575.1. Classification (NCBI taxonomy): domain Eukaryota; kingdom Viridiplantae; phylum Streptophyta; class Magnoliopsida; order Fabales; family Fabaceae; genus Acacia; species Acacia pycnantha. The sequence goes on along the minus strand of JAMWYP010000332.1, from coordinate 260,405 downwards.
TTCATTGAATTGTTTATGCATATTTGGTTTTGAGATTTTTCTTGCTTTAAGATTCTTAGAATAAGCGTATGTATTCTGTTAATCTCTTCTTATTATTCCTTGTTTTGATCTCTTGGTTAATTTCGTTTGGAATAATCAACTCGCTCCCAGCTCAAATGCTCCCGAACCCCTGTTTGGGTTTTTTTTTTTTTTTAAAAAGACTTAGGGCGTCCTAAATATTTTTAGGACGCCGTAGGATACCAATAGGGCGTCTTAAAAATTTTAGGACTCCGTAAGGTGCACTTTTTTTACGCTCCTGATAGGTGTCCCGTGAAAATAGGACGTTAAATGTCTAAAAACTAGGACATCGTAGCTTTGTTTTGTTTTGTAATAGTGTATGTAGATGTAAAGCATTGAATACTGTGAGAGACACTCTTAGTGAATAACTTGTTCTGCGCGAGAAATGTCGAAAAGGCGTCTTAAAAAGTCCTCAAAGAGGTCATGGGAATTAATTAAGCTTCTCAAAACGCATGTGTTTTCATATTGATCCTACACTGCATCTACGGATAGCGGATCCAAACGCTGAACCTGATCGAGAATTGTGTCGTTGGCCCTTTTTCTCTGCTTTAACTGGGTAATAACTCCAAGTGTCGTTCGTGTCGTCACTTGGGAGGAATCAAATGGTTCATTCCAGCTTCATGGCAGGGCGCTTTAGATACTACTATGAAAATGAAGGCATTTATTTAGGATCGGAGTCGTAGAATAGAAATGGCTTCACTGCTGGTGGCCCATTCACTGAGAGGATCATCCAAGTCAGGTTCACCTTAGTTGACTCAGAGCAAAATGTGATCCTTGAGGGCCGAGTCATCCCATCACAACAGGCTCACATGGCCTTATGTTTTGTTACTTCACTCGCGTTTCTGAAGTCTCCTATATATATGTACTGATCGATGTGCAGTAATATTGAATTCCATGATTAATTGAGTGACCAAATCCCATCCTTGGACCAACAAACTGCTATTGGGACACCACGTACTCGCCCATAAAAAAACAGATTTAGGCGATGTATTCAGTGATAAAGGATGAAAGCAAGAATAAACATATAGTAATGTATTATGATTGAATGTCCGTGTATGAGAGAAACACCATAGGCATAACAGCTGCTAACTTGCTTCTGTCTTATTGGTACAATTAATGTAAGTAAAATTATCATAATCTCATTTATTACCTTAAAAGAGGAATTATAAATAGGAGCAGTTTTTTTAGTAATTGGTCCTTTATATGATTTAGTTGAAGGTTATATGTTTGTTTTTCAATTTTATTCTTATTTAAGAAAATATCCAAATAAAAAACGAAAAAAGAAAGTTTAAGAGAAATCGGGATCGGAAAAACTCTCCCATTATAAATTTAATTGGAGTGAATAATATGATAAGTTTCTATATGCAAAGAATGAAAATACTCTGATTGAGGTTATCTTACTAATAAAATTCTTACAAGAGGAATTTTCTCCAATTTTCCCTGAAATTTAATTAATTTAGTATTTTCAAATTTTTCCAATAATACAATAACTATTTTTATTTTTATTAAATTTGTATTCTTTTCCGTTATTTTATGTTGAAACTTACTTTTGCATTAATCATTTAAACAAGTTTCAGTTTATAAAACTGACCTTTTCAAATATCAATTTAAACATAAATCACATTAATCAATCCAACTTTTATTCTATCTTACTTTTGCAAAAGTCATAATGAAAAAAAAAAAAAACTACTTCTCTCACTGCTAATCCAAACACACCCAAATTTAATCTAGTTTAGCGTTAGCTTCTAGTGATATTTTGTTTAAAAAAGATCAATTAGCTTTATACTGGGCAAAGTGTATATGATATACTACTAATAGTTAATTTTAAAAAAATTCAAAGTTTTGAGTTGGGAATTTTCATTTATGCTCTATTTGGATGCAAAGAAAAGTTGATAGAATGGGAAGAGAGAAAATGGAGAAAAAAGAAAATCGAGGGGAAGATGTTATCGCCCCAATATTTGGATAGTCAAGAGAAAAGAAAATGTGCAAATACATGAATGGCTAAATACTCTTCTATATACCAATAGGTGGTTGGTCCAGCGGAATGTGGCGCTGGTTTCCCTTAAGAGGTCTAGGGTTCGAGCTGCGGTAACGCACTTGTAATCCTCCTTGTATGGAGCTACCACTGTTGGGAGGGTCGTCCTTACCACTGCAGAATCCGAATCCGGATTAGTTAGAACCGAAGATTCTGATGAACCGGGTGGGATACCAAAAAAATACTCTCCTATATAAAAATATATCATACTTAAAATAAAATTAAATATCGCAATATATCATATTAACGTTATCAATTTAGCATTAACACATGCTTTAAAACAAAATTATCTAGTAAAGATATATTTTCCTAATATTCCATTTTAAAACCAAATAGTTCTAAGAAAATCAATTTTCAAGGCTAAAAAGTGGATAATTTTTTTAAATGAAGTAAAATAAAAGGAAATAAATAAGTCATACATTATTTAACGTTATTAATATATGATCAAAATATAATAAAAGTGAAAGGGTTAGAATGGAATGTAATATGTTGAGAAATTGATTTTATAAAAAATATATTCTTTGGGTAAAAAATGATAAGTAGACAATTTGAAATTAAGTATAAAGAAAGGGTTGAGTTTCTCTCCTCATCCTTTTCTCATTATCCCTCATCATCTTTAAATCATATCCGTCCAATTAATTACAATACTACTTTAACATCTCTCTCCTCTTTCCAATCAATGGCCCAGATGTGTTGAGAAGAATAAAAGGAGAAAATGGATCATGAGAAAATCTTCTCCCTATAAAGAAAAAGACGAAAGGAACAAAGAAGAAAAAAAGGAAAACGTATCTTAACTGTATGCCGGTGTGGCATCTATTAGTGAGTTTTATTAATAGGGTTAAGGAGCAATTTTACACATGAGCTTTTCTCCCAGGAGCGCCCAGCACCACGTGCTTTTTTCTGGAGCAAAAGTACACACGTGGTTACGTTTTAGGAGCGCCCAGCACTACGGCAGTTAGTTGACCGTTAGTCAACCGTTAACTTGGATGGAACGCTGACGTGGCGTGACGTGACACTTATTTAGACTGACACGCTGACATGGACGCTGACGTGGATGCTGACGTGGACGCTGATGGTAGGAAAAAAAGAAAATTACCATTTTGCCCCTTAGTTTTAAATGAAAATTACCTTTTTGCCATTGGTTTTAAATGAAAATTACCCTTTTGCCCTTAGTTTTAAATAATAATAAAAACTAAAAATACCCTTCCACCACCGGCCCCAACGCCGCCGCCGGCCGACCACCACCACCGCCGGATGGCGGCGGCCGACCACCTCCACCGGCCGGCGGCGGCCGCCCACCACCGGCGGCGGCCGGCGGTGGTCGGCCGCCGGTGGTGGGGTGGCGGTGGTGGGGCCCACCAAGGAGGGGATATTTTTAGTTTTTTTTTTTAAAAAAAACTTAGGGCAAAAGGGTAATTTTTATTTAAAACTAAGGGCAAAAGTGTAATTTTACCCGAGTTACTGTTCATTTCCATCCAACTTAACAGTTGACTAACGGTCAACTAACTGCCGTGGTGCTGGGCGCTTCCAAAACGTAACCACGTGTGTACTTTTGCTCCAGAAAAAAACACGTGGTGCTGGACGCTCCTGGGGGAAAAGCTCATATGTAAAATTGCTCCTTAACCCTTATTAATATATATAAGATGGAAAAGCAAACGGTTAAAAGATTGACACCAAGCGGGTATGTTAGGGTAAATAATGGAAAATTAATTTTGTTTCTTTTTTCTCTCCATACGTGAAGAGAAAAGTTGAAGAGAAAATAATATTGGTCCCACATCTCATTTTCTCTCCGATTTTTTTTTTTTGCTTCTCGCGTTTATTTCTTCATCTAAGAGCCTGTTTGGGATAGCGGTGGTAGAAGTAACTTTTTTTCTGATGTGCTATTCTTGCTGGACTTTTTTTCTAATGGACTTTTTCTGATGTGATTTAGTTTGGGATAGCGGTGACAGAAATAGTTTTTTTCTTGATGGGCACTTGTTTGACATAGCTTTTAAAAAGATAGATGAGATGAAAAATGATTGAAAAATAAATATACATTTGCTCAATAAAATAGTAAAATTACCATTAAAAAAATTACAACATTAAATTTTGAACTGATGAACTGAACAATATGTAAATTTTTATCCATTAAATTATATTGTTTTTATGTTGGAAAAAAAAAGAGCTGCACAATTTTGAAAATATGCAAAATATATATGTAGAATAAAAAAAATCATTTCAATATTTTTTTATTAATGTAAACATGAAAAAAAAAAATCAAATATTTCATTAACGTAAATCCCCAATCCCCAATACTTCATTATCCATGTAAAGAGGAGATGAGGCTTGCGAAATTGAAGATGAGAGGAGAGAGAAGGCAACACAAAAAGGAAACAGTACGAAAAACATCATGTACATGAAGTTGATGTGATAATAATCAACTTCATCTTGCTTCATCAAAAATTGGCGTTCGTCGTGCTTAAATCCTGATGCCCATCAATATTTACTCACATGCCAAACACTCTTTTTTTTGCTTCTCATCTCACTGGGCGTCCATCGTGCTTATTTTGGCGTTCAACGCCATACCAAACAGGCACTAAATAGGAGAAAACACCATTTTCTTTCCTAGTTTTTTTGTTCTTCCCTCATTTTGCTCTCTATCTAAGCAGAAAACAGAAGGTTAGACAACTATATGCTTAAAATACATAAGTATTTATAGATCATATACTAAGATTAACCATAACATGGATGTTTAAGTCTCACATGTCATATGATTCGCAGCAGATACACTCATAACTGTAACAATTTTTTTTGTGTGATACAGGCAAGCCGAAGCTTGAAAAGAAAGGGGGGCTAGACTATGAAAGTGAAGCCCAAGAACATCAGCCTAGGAAATAAGCTAGCAGTGACAAGCCTGTTGGTCTTTTAACACCATATTAAGGCACCCTCTTGGAATCGTTGGGATGAGAACCACGTCAGTATCAGCAGGGTTTTCATGGCCTTCTCTGGCCATATAATCGGCATAATGAATATTATCTCTAGGAGTGTAGTGGAGCTCCACATTCCAGTCCTGAAAGAGCAGGTCTTTAGTCTCTTTGATGATGTCTCTAAGCGGATGATCAGTATGACAGCCTCTCATAAGGATATTGACGGTGTCCAAAGAATTCGAGTAGAGAAGGACTAGCTTTTGCACCAAAACGGTGCTGTTTCACTGAAAATGAAGGACCAGGCTTTCCTCCGGTGCTATTAATATCCGCGGCTGTCCTTTTCTTTCATACCATGCCATTTTGGTGCCAAAATGGCACTGTTCAGCTTATTATTATTATTTTTAAAATAGCATTAATCTTCAAGTATTTTTTAGCACGTGTTATTACCTAAAATATTTTGTTAAGATTCTAAAATATTTCAGATATTAATTTTCTTTTCAAGATCATGAAGTACTTTTTCAGTACTAGACAATAATTTGAAGTATCTTTTTAGTACCAGTCAGTATTCTGAAGCATCTTTTTAGTATCAGTCAGTATTTTGAAGTATGTTTTTAGCACCAATCAGTACCATGAAATATTTCTTTTCCAAGTCAATCAGTATCTTTTTAGTATCAATCAGTATTTTGAAGTATTTTTTTTAACACCGTGAAGTATTTTTTTTCATTTGAAAAAAATACTTCATGGTATTGACTGGTGCTAAAAAAAATACTTCAAGATACTGCCTAATACTAAAAAGATGTTTCAGGATACTGAATGACACTAAACGATACTTTGTTCAGGATACTGACTAGTATTGAAAAAATACTTCATAATCTTGAAAAAAGTACTAACTGTTACTAAAAAAATATTTCAAGATATTGATTGGTACTGAAAAAATATTTTAGGATACTGACTAGTACTAAAAAAATACTTCAGGATATTGATTAATGCTAACAAAATAAGTTCAGGATGGTGAATGTTATTTAGAGAGGGGGAAAAAGTAGAACAATACCATTTTGGCACCAAAACGGCGCCGTATGAAGAAAAGGAGGGCAGTGGATATTAACAGCATTGGAGGAGAGCTTGATCCATGAACGCAATGGACCGTATGTGTAGCAAATATAAGCCAGATCCCATTATAAGTTACTTGAAAAATTTATATATATAAAAAAAAAAGTTACTTGAAAAATTATTATCACATAAAAATGAACGATAGGTACATCATTAAACATGTCTTAAACTAATAAACTTTTTTAAATCTACCCTTATTAACATTTTCCCCACTATATATTTACAAATCATTTTAAGTTTTTCTCTTTTCAATAAAAATAAATAAATAGAGGTAAATTTGAAAAATAATTAATAACCCTTTAAGTAATTCACATGCGGGTGATCTATAACAGGAGATTAAGATGATATATGACTCAGTTTGCAAGCCTTCGCACCTAGATGATCTATACACACAATTGTATAACCCGAACTGTTTTGCATCACAAAACATTGGCTCGTCATTATAACATAAGGAGACAATTACACATCTTTAAGTCTGCAGACATTCTTCTCATCCACAGCAATACAACCATCCATGCCCAATTGTAAAGGATTCATGCTCATTCTTTCCAGGCTCACCCAGTTAACCTAGAATCATACTAACATCTTCTGGTTTTTTCTTGGTGGTTTTCCTCTCTTGACTTTGTTGAGTGGTTGTTCAGTTTGCGCGAAGGTGCAATTGGCTAACAATAAACACACCAGCGGGATTTATAAAAGGGGGCCAGGTTCGATGCCAGCGCTGTCTGGATGCGACGGACTGACTAAAAGCAGCTCGCTTAGGCCAGTTCTGCGTCTCCCGCTAGAAACCCTTCTCTCAGTTCCAAGGGCATTTTCGTATAAGCGGGTTATTTATCAAGATATCAACGACAAAACGGGAGAAAAAAAAATGACACGAAGTCGCCCCCTTCAATAACAAACCAAAACGAAAACACGCACATATTATATCGCAGAGAAGAGGCGCCACAGAGAAGATTTTCTAAAACGTTTAGGAGGGAGTGACACAATATTATCTAGAACTATAACTTTCTCTTTCGATTCGCGATCTGGGCTTGCTGAACTTTCTTCTGCTGTTGTTTAATTTTCAGCGCCCGGGATTTGTCCTGCCGATCTGTTTCTTCACTTCTCTAATTTTCTTGGTAGTTTTCCCGTCCTGCTCTTTCTTATTGTTTTCAATTGTATTTCCTAATTTTTAATGGGGTTGCGTCTTGGGTTTAATTGAGCAGCTTTCATTGCGCGGGGTTTCATATTCATTCGTACCCGTCACTCTGCACTTATTCTCAATAAACCCCGCATTTGATTTGGTTCAAATTTGAGTTGTGTTTTTCTTCTTCTGAATTTTCGGACTCTAGGGTTTTGAACTTGGGCGCCAATTGAGAAGAGCGGAAGCATTTGCAGTATGAGCATCGACAGCCCCGGGACAGGGGAGAATTAGGGTTTCGAGCTTCATATTAGAGACTTCCATGGGCGATGGAGGTGTCGCATGCATGCCTTTGCAGCAGCAGCATATTATGGAGAGATTGCCGAATGGAGAGAAAACGCTTTGCGGAGGCACGAATGGGAATGGGCTCAATTCTAAGTTGCTCAAGTTTGCTGACAGTGATCGGAAGAAGAAGATGAAGGCGAGGAAAGAAGAGCCAGCTAAGAAATCTCAGGTGGAAAGAAGTGAATTGGTATCGGACGGAGTAGACAAGAGCAACGATGAACTTGAGAATGATGAAAGGTACGTGGAAAAGGTACAAAAAGAAGAAATGGAAGAGGGTGAATTGGGGACTATGAAGGGGTCAAGAAATGACCTGGAAAATGGGGAGTTTGTTCCAGAGAAGCCGCGGAGAGGTGAAACTGAGAATGGAGAGATTGTTACTGAGAAATGTAAAAAAGGGGAGCTGGAGAAGGGAGAGTTTGTTTATGGAAAATGGAGAAGAGATAATGTAGAAAAGGGGGAGATAGTTCCAGAGAGGAGCAGGAAAGGAGAGGCGGATAAAGGGGAATGTGGCTTGGGTAAAGGTATTTTAGATGACATTGAGAAGGGAGAATTCATTCCTGATAGATGGCACCGAGGGGAAGTGGGAAAGGATGACTATGCTTACAGTAGAATGCGCAGGTACCAATCAGGGAGGGACAAAGGGTGGAAAGGTGAACGTGAGCGCACGTCACCTTCTGGGAGATATGCAGGTGGTAGAAAGAAGGAATTTAATAGAAATGGGGGTCAGCATGCCAAGAGTGCTTCTCGATGGGAGAGTGGGCCAGAGAGGAATGCAAGGATTAGTTCATTGATTGTGGATGAGGAAAAAAATGAGCATAGCAATGGGAGGAACCATGCTCGGGAATACTCTGTGGGCAGTCGATTGAAGAGGCACGGTAATGATTCAGACAGCAGTGAGCGCAAGCACTATGGAGATTATGCTGGTTTAAAAAGTCGAAGGCTTTCTGATGACAGCTGCCGCCCTCTTTACCCAGAGCACTATTCTCACCGCCCTACAGAGAGGTCTTATCGAAATTCATCAAAAATATCTGTAGACAAGTATTCTCGGAATCATGAATCTTCTATACCTGCTAGACCAGCTTATGAAAGGCATGGATGTAGCCCTGGTCATTCTGAACGATCTCCACGTGATCGTTCCAGGTATTATGATAATAGAGATCGTACTCCAGTTCGTCGTGAGAGATCCCCATATGGCCGTGATAAATCTCCATATGTTCGGGAGAAATCCCCCCATGGCCATGATAGATCTCCATATATTCGAGAGAAATCACCCTATGGTCGTGAGAAGTCTCCATATGAAAAGAATTGGGATAGAAACCGTTACAATGATCATAAAATAAGAAGTCCAACTCATGCTGAGCGGTCCCCGCAAGACAGACGTCGACATCATGATCGTAGGGATCGGACGCCAAATTTGGTTGAACAATCCCCCTTTGATCGACCTAGGCTAAGTAGTATTCGAGAAAACAATTCTAGAATGATGTCAAGTGAAAAGCATGACTCACCTCATAGTTGTAAGGATCATGAAGATAAGCAAGTCCATAGGGAGTCAAACTGTTCAGGTGCAGATTCTCACAGTGAAAGAAATTTGCATGATGTAAATGGGTCTATTGAGAGAGGCAACAGTGAGAAGCCTGAAGAGGAAAACCAGTCCTGCAGCCCTACTGTAAGCTGCAAAGAATCTCCCCAGATTGAGCCACTTCCTGAAGAGCTGCCTTCTATGGAAGAAGATATGGACATTTGTGATACTCCTCCACATGTTCCTGTGGTGGCAGATTCGTCATCAGGGAAATGGTTTTACCTTGATTATAGTGGTGTAGAACACGGGCCTTCTAAATTATCTGACATCAAGGCTCTTGTTAATGAGGGGATACTGATGTCAGATCACTTTGTCAAGCACCAAGATAGTGACAGGTGGTTAACAGCTGAGAATGCATCATCACCATTGGCTGCTCATAGTTTTCCATCCATTGTGTCAGACTCCATAACTCAGCTTGTAAACCCTCCAGAAGCTCCTGGTAATCTTTTGCTTGATACTGGAGATATCCTTCAATCTGGATCTGAGACTTTTCAGAAGATGCCACCTCCTTTGCTGCGGCCAACAGTATGCCCCCATGACCGTGTGGTTGCATCTGAACCTTTAGAGGAATTCTGCATTGATGAAAGGGTTGGAGTTTTGTTAGAGGGTTATGATGTAATTCCTGGGAGGGAGGTTGAAGCACTAAAAGGTATGTTTTATGTCAAAAATATTCTACACGGTTTTTAATATATGAAAAAGATAAAAAATTCAAATATTATAATTTATATAATTTTTTTTTTATTGTTTTTTCAGATATTTGATCTTTCTCAACTTGCCTATTTTATTTTCTTGCAGATGCTTTGCAAATGAATTTTGAATATGCAGATTGGGAGGGATTTGGAGGCTATGAAGGTACGTTATGGCCTGTACTAGTTTGAGTAAGCTATGTTTGAAGAGTTGTTTTTTTTTGTGTGTGTGTGTGTGTGTGTTGGATTTGAATGGTCTGTTTGACCTTTTTCTGCTGATTTTTCACCTAATTTTTTAATTTACTGTCAGGTCGATGTCTAGTGATATTGAGGTTGTCTCGTCCAAGTTCTCATTCATTAGTGTCTTGGCTTGGTTGACAAACGTTTCTTTTACTAGTTTTGAATATTGCAGGTTTTTTACATGGTGATAAAATCCAAATTGTCATTCTTTGGCGTTGATAGCACTTTGTTGATTTATCGTTGTTCATTTTAGTTTTGGCAATGCCAACTTTATGTTCTATGTGCCTGAATTTTCTATTTATGAGCCAAACTGCTTATTCATATTTCACTGTCAGTCTTTTAAGCTGGCTTAGTCTGTCATCTTGGCTTTAAGACGTGATGTCATAGACTTGAATGCACTTGGAAATAGGTTTTGCAAGCAGATTAGATGAATACAATATTAAAACCACACATTTTACATGAACCAGTGAGTTCTGAAACCATAGAGTTTTATATCATAATGTAACTTGTGATTTTGCTCATCATGTAATGTTTCAGAGTTTAATTTGTAAAAATTTATGTTTGCTATTCATCTGGGGAATCAAAAAGTAAACATGGTACACTTAGAGTTATGTGCCTCATGGAGAATTTTTTTTGTATGTTTAGGCTTTCCTTGGCATGATCATTTTCCAAGAGAAGAATGTGATTCAAGAACTGATTTTGCATCAAGGGACCCTGAGACTCAGTCTAGCATGCTCTTTGACAAGGATAGTGGATTTGCCTCTGGTGATCCTGGTGACTGGTTTTCTGCCAGATGGCCATGCAAAGGTGGTGACTGGAAGAGGAATGATGATGTCCAAGATAGATCTTCTAGGAAGAAAGTAGTCCTAAATGATGGGTTTCCATTATGTGAAATGCCTAAATCTGGATGTGAAGATCCTCGTTGGCCTAAAAAAGATGACTTGTATTATCCTTCTCAAAGCAGGAGGCTTGATCTCCCTCTTTGGGCTTTTTGTGCTGATGAGAGGGCTGACTGTGGTACTGTAAGCAGAACGTCTCAAACTAAATCCTTTTTGGCTAGAGGAGTGAAAGGAAATGTTCTTCCAGTGGTAAGGATAAATGCTTGTGTGGTCAATGACCAGGGATCATTGGTTTCTGAGCCACGACACAAAATCCGGGTCAAGGACAGACATCATTCAAGGCCTACTCGTCCATTCTCTTCAAGCAGTGATAGCAAGAGATCATCAACTGAAGAAGATTCTCAGTCAAAAGCCATCAGTGATCAAAGTTCTTGCCTTAGCACGGAATTTGTGAACACTCCGAGAGACCGACTCTGTACGGTCCATGACTTACAGTTACATTGGGGTGACTGGTATTATCTTGATGGTTCTGGGCGCGAAAGAGGGCCTGCATCATTTCCAGAGCTGCAGGTTTTAGTAGATCAAGGAATTATAAAAAAACATAGCAGTGTTTTCAGGAAATGGGATAAACTTTGGGTTCCTGTTACCTCTGCTGCAGAAACTTCTGATACCAGTCTTGCGTGCCACCGAGAAAGTAGCACAACAGCTGGCAAATGTTCTGGACTTCCATTGTTGCAAACTCAAGGCGTGTCATTCAGCGAACCTTGTACAAGCATCAGTTTGTTTGACCATGTACATCCTCAGTTCATTGGCTATACTCGTGGGAAGCTACATGAATTGGTAATGAAATCATATAAGAGCCGGGAGTTTGCTACAGCTATAAATGAGGCTTTGGATCCCTGGATCAATGCAAGACAACCAAAGAAAGAAAATGAAAAGCAAATATATTGGAAATCAGGTAATGGGTAATTTGTTTTATTATTTTACAGCCATTCTGTGCAATGGTTCTTGCACTACCATGCACAGTTATGCCTTGCCCTTTTCCCCGACTCATTTGTTATTGAATCTTAATACGTCCCTTTTTTGCCTCTTAAGTTTTGCTTTTGAGGAAAATTGGGGCCTGTTTGGTATTGGGAAGGAGATGGAATCCATTTTCCTTGAACAAGCAGTATGCCATCCCCATTACACATTTATTACCCATTACACATTTATTATCATTACTCGACAGTATCCATCCATTTTTATTACTTTTATGTATTTATTTATTTTTTAAGTAGTGGCACAATTGTTTCTCATTCACAAAATTATCCTTTCATTCCATTTTTCTTCCCTTTCTGTGCACTGCCCGTTAGCTGTTGTTTGCTCATATATATGCTCCACAGTATCAAACCAATATTTGCAGCTTTCTTGTCTCGCACACATGTGGGTTCTATATATTGTATGGGACTGTACTAAATGATTTCATTCACTTAGTCTCTTGATTAACTTCATTTTTACTTTTCTTGGTGCTTGCATTGTGTTTTGGGTGCTGTGAACTTCAGAAGGTGATGTACGTGCTTCCAAAAGAGCTCGTATTCTGGTTAATAATAGTGAGGAAGACAGTGATATGGAAGATGGTACCTTGACTATCTTGAAGAATGAATCCACTTTTGATGATCTGTGTGGTGATGCTACTTTCCATGAAGAAGAAAGTGGTGTCGCTGATTCTGAAGCTGGAAGCTGGAGCATGTTGGATGGTCATGTGTTGGCTCGAGTCTTCCACTATTTAAGATCTGATTTGAAGTCCCTTCTCTTTGCTTCATCGACTTGCAAGCATTGGAGAGCCGCTGTAATGTTTTACAGGGAGGTTTCAAGACAGGTCAATTTGTCATCCCTGACTCATTCCTGCACTGATTCCATACTGTGGAGCATTATGGTATGTTGTCATACATTTTCATTCACATATTTTAGAACGTTTCAATTCAGTTTCTTTAATATCTAATATGTTGTTTGATTGCAGAATGGATATGAAAAAGACAAGATCAGATCTATGATTCTAATTGGTTGCAACAGTATTAGTGCGGACATGCTCGAGAAGATTCTTCTTTCATTTCCTTTTTTATCTGCAATAGATATTAGAGGATGCAGCCAGTTTAATGAGTTGACTTCTAAATTTCCCAATGTGAAATGGATCAAGAGCCGAAGTTCACGCATAAGCAAAACTGCAGAAGAGCCACATAAAACTAAAAGCCTTAGACAGATCACTGAGCAAACTTCATATGTTTCCAAGATCAGCAATCTAGGTGCCATGGATGATTTTGGTGAACTGAAGGACTACTTTGATAGTGTAGACAAGAGAGACACATCAAAGCAATTATTCCGTCGAAACTTATACAAGAGGTCCAAACTGTATGATGCCAGAAAGTCCTCTTCCATTCTATCTAGGGATGCTCGTACTAGACGATGGGCAATTAAGAAATCTGAAAATGGTTATAAAAGGATGGAGGAATTTATTGTTTCTGGTTTGAGGGAAATTATGAGGGAAAATCCCTGTGACTTTTTCGTGACCAAGGTAAGGTGCCTTCATATATTCATGTTACTCTATCTCGGATGCCTTATATTATTCTCAAAGTTTTATGTCCTATTTTCTCTTTGATAACAGGTTGCAGAAATTGAAGCTAAAATGAATACTGGTTATTACAGTGGTCGGGGGTTGAGCTCTGTCAAGGAGGATATCGGCAGGATGTGTCGTGATGCAATGAAGTAAATATTAATTTCTCTATTCTTTCTGATTTGAAGTAGATAAAAGTTTTTGATGCTGCCAAGTTAGTAATATTATTGAACTTGTTCTGACAATAAGAATGAAATGACCCTAAATTTTGTAATAATTTGGCTATGTCCTGATTGAGGGCTACACGACATGGTCAAGTTTTTCACCGGAGAAAATGTAATTAACACCAATTCTTGCTGTCATGAATGTTCGCTTGTATCCATGTACCTTTGAGTGGCTTAAATTTATTTGCATCAAGTTCTTCTACTTCCTGATATGCTGTTGTTGCCTCTGTTTATGGATTTATATTATTAAACTAGGTATGATTATGGACGCTTCTCTCCTTCCAGTTTTTAATTTATCTCATTATGTGTTCTTATGCTTAATGCACAGAGCAAAGAATCATGGTGATGCTGGTGATATAAATCATATTATTACACTATTCATTCAACTTGCGACACGGTTGGAAGAAAGTTCCAAGTTTCTGAATGACAGAGATGCATCACTGAAGTTAGGGGAAAATGACTCAACATCCCTGTCTGGTTCCACTTCCTCAAAGTATAGGAAGAATAAATTGGTCACTGAGAGGAAGTATAGGAGTAATGGCGCACGTGGCAGTTTAGATAATGGAGACTGTATCTCTGATAGAGAAATTAGGAGACGTTTATTAAAGTTGAATAAGAAATCTTTTGATTCAGATGGTGAAACATCTGATGACATTGATATTTCTTCCGAAGATTACAAGAACGACAATGAAACTACAACATCTGACAGTGAAAGTGACCAAGAAATCCATTCAGAAAGTCGAATTGGGGAGTCAAGAGGAGATGGACTCTTCACACCTGATGAGGGTTTGAATTTCATAACTGATGATCGTGAATGGGGTGCTCGGATGACGAAAGCAAGTCTAGTTCCTCCAGTTACCCGGAAATATGAAGTCCTTGACCATTATGTCATTGTAGCTGATGAGGAGGATGTGCAGAGGAAGATGCGAGTTACATTACCAGATGACTACGCAGAAAAACTGAATGCACAAAAAAATGGCACTGAGGAGTCGGATATGGAACTGCCTGAAGTCAAGGACTACAAACCAAGAAAACAGCTTGGAGATGAAGTTTTTGAGCAAGAAGTTTATGGAATTGATCCTTATACCCACAATCTTTTGCTTGATTCTATGCCAGAGGAGTTAGATTGGTCTCTACAAGAGAAGCATTTGTTTGTAGAAGACATGCTCCTTCGAACTTTGAATAAGCAAGTTAGGCATTTTACTGGAACAGGAAGCACTCCAATGAGCTACCCTTTGCAGCCTGTTATTGATGAAATTCAGAGGATTGCTGAGGAGGACTGTGATGCAAGGATGGCTAGAATGTGTCAGGGTATCTTAAAGGCCATAGACAGTCGCCTGGATGACAAATATGTGGCTTATAGAAAGGTTTGGGCAATTTATTTTTGACTAAATATTTATGCTGTAACTTTTGCCATTTTCTCTAGCTGTTTCTCTTAGTTTTTCTCTCGCTAATATTACCCTTCTTCTGTTACTATCAATTGGGTTGGACTGCTCAGGGCCTTGGTGTTGTTTGCAACAAAGACGAAGGATTTGGTGAAGATGATTTTGTTGTGGAGTTTCTAGGAGAGGTATGGCTCTGTTTTTGTAGCATATTGCCTTCTTTTTCTAAGAATTTATTAATGTTCAAATTATGCATATTTGTGTCATTCGTCTTAAATTTAATCACAGGTTTTCAACATGTGTATCTAAACAATAGCTTTTCTACCAGTTAGGGTAGTGCAGGAAGCTTCCTGGGTATAACGAGTTCCACGTTCATTAACATTGTCAAAGTAGCCATGATCCATGTTTTACCAACTTTGACATTCTTGTGCTTGAGATGTGAAACTAAATTGTTTAGTGGGCAACTACATGTTTCTGTGCCCATAACATATGGTTTTAACTTTTAAATGTTTAGTCCTGTGATTTGTGCTATTTAGCAGGATTTTTCCAACTGAGCCAAATGAGGTAATGATGTTGAAAAGGGAGGGGAAAGGGGAGAGAGAAGGGAAAGATGGAAAGAAAGGAAGGAGAAAAATATAGAGATTGAGGGAAAGAATGAACACGAATTCTCAACTTCTTTCAATTCATTAAAATGC
The DNA here is from genome assembly GCA_025563575.1 of Acacia pycnantha. Taxonomy (NCBI): domain Eukaryota; kingdom Viridiplantae; phylum Streptophyta; class Magnoliopsida; order Fabales; family Fabaceae; genus Acacia; species Acacia pycnantha. Next base: position 244,600 of record JAMWYP010000332.1, on the reverse strand, counting down.
CTGGAAATGAAGAAACTCAAGGGCTATTTAGAGAGCCCTATTTCTCTCTCTCTCTTTTTTTTATTTGATCAAGGGTTTCCCCCTCAAGGGCAAAGGGGTTTTCACCTCTCCCAACAAGTCCGCTTCTTGGGATTCGAACTTGTGTTCTTCTCCTCACGGGAGTGAGGCCCCTTACCACCTCAACCAACAGCTTGTTGGTAGAGATTCCTATTTCTAATCCTAGTTAAACTAAACTATTATAATCCTAAAGGGTAGGATTAAATATTATTCAAATTTAAAATTTAAAATAAACTAAATCCCAGGTAATTAAAGATAAGATGTAATACTAGATAATATAGAATAACCCTAATCCAAACTAAATTTATTTAAAAGATAATCCTCATCCAGATAATTTTAAAATAAAAATAACTAATAAAACAATAATCAGTCTAATTAATCCTAAGTTTCTACTCTTTGTAGGAGCCTTCCATCTTTCATCACATGGCCTTGGCTCAAATGCCTATTTTCAAATAATCCTGATTCATTTTTAAATATCTCAATGAATTATGGATCTATAAATCCCAAATGATAATTACGGAATTAATAATTAAAATAAAATAAATGACAATTTTACCGTCCTATAATGGAATACTAATCCTGGCTTTGCTAACTGGATATTTTATAGAATATCTCATGTCTGACTTCTGTTATAGAGGGATCAATTAGTAATATGCGGCTGTTATTTGAGGTGCTAATTTATGTTAATTGATGTGGCACTTTGGTTTAGTATGTCTTCTATGAACAATCTTTTTCGGACACCTAGTCTTTAGCATAATTGGCCTTACTATATGTTTGGTTTGAGGGAAGGGGAGGGAGGGGGAGAGAAAAAAAAAGGAGAGGAGGGAAAAAAATTTCAAAATTGAATGTAGTGGGGCCCACAAGTTTTCCTCTCCCATCCTTTTTTTTCTCCCCCCTCCCCTCCCCCTCCCTCAAACCAAACATACCCTTAAAGTCCTTTTCATATTATGATATTGTGATGGTGAGGCATAATTTTCCCCCTTTCAATTTTTTATAGGTTTATCCTGTGTGGAAGTGGTTTGAGAAACAAGATGGAATACGCACTCTGCAGAAAAATAGCAAAGATCCAGCTCCTGAATTCTATAATATTTACCTTGAGCGGCCAAAGGTGCTTGTTACTTCAGACTAGAATTTTGTTGTATTAACCTGTATTGTTCGATGCTTTTTTATACTTCCAGCTTTCTGTATATATACTCCTGTGTTGCACATGGCAGGGTGATGCTGATGGATATGACTTGGTTGTTGTTGACGCCATGCATAAGGCTAACTATGCCAGTCGAATATGCCATTCATGCCGGCCTAATTGTGAAGCAAAGTAAGCCATTATTTTTTGCATTTTTTATTTACTTGTAATTAAAACATTTGGTCATGTTTCTCTTGTAAAAAGAATTTGTTTCTTGTTTTAGTTTTGGGGGTGATGCATGGGATTCTGTCATACTCAAACTTCAACTGAATTTATGATTTTTATTTTAGACATCTTATCATCGTTTCCTTTCTTTTTTGTATTATTAATATGAAGTATGACAAGCAACAGTCAATGGTTTGCTAAGTCTGTCTGTGCCCTTGGCTTTTCTTGAATATTATAGTGCTTGCAATCTGCTTGTGGCATAAAAAGGCTCTAAAGCAAGTGACGTTCTCATGTGACTAGCTAATTTTGTATTAATTGAATTTGTAGTTTAGCTATGGAAAGATCACTCTTTCAAATCAGTGACAAAGCCAGGGTCACCTAATGACATTTAGGGTCTTGAAAAATTCAGTTATAAACTGGATCATCAAATTAATGACATTTATGGTGGAAAAAGCCATATTCTGTTCCTTGTATGCAAATAAAACTGTGAGGCTGCTTTCTGACAAATTGTAAGTCATTGCCTTTTTAGATTAGTTATTTTCTTTAACTTGGCTGTGGCAGCAAAGATGCTGTAGGACCAAATCCAACTGATACTAAATTTAGTACCACCATGTTTAACCCCTCTATGTAGACAGGGATATTGACTCTGAGATCAAGCATTTGACAATCCCCCCCCCCTCCAAATTTCCATTTATCTGTGTCTCTTGAGTTCTTAATTTCATCTGACTTTTCGTTATATTGTTGAACTATTTTTTAATTCCTGGTAACCATTTCTTGCCTTTTCCTTTCTCGTCCAGAGTTACAGCTGTCAACGGTCATTATCAAATTGGAATTTATACTGTTCGTAAAATACAACCTGGTGAGGAGATCACTTTTGATTATAATTCTGTCACAGAGGTTTGTCCTGCTTTCCACTCTTTTTATACTTTAAAGAAAAAGTGTCCACTGCATTTTATCTGATAATTGCCTGTTCATCTTACTGTAGAGCAAGGAGGAATATGAGGCTTCAGTGTGTTTGTGTGGAAGCCAAGTTTGTCGGGGGAGTTACTTGAATCTGACTGGTGAAGGCGCTTTCCAGAAGGTTTGGAATATTAGGGAATCACAAGCCAAGATAAAAAAAATCTTTAAACATTGTTAGCCATTAGTGTGTTTCCTGCTCATGGGTACTATCTTGCCAGTGTTCACATTCACTCTAAACCTTTCCTGGAGTTTGCAAACATAGTTAGAATAATATTTGTTCTTTTTTAATTTGAAATCCTTGATCATTTTATCTGTTAACTGGAGTTTGTTGTCCATTCTCTAGGTGCTGAAAGAGTGGCATGGAATTCTTGATCGTCATTATTTGATGCTTGAAGCTTGTGAGTTGAATTCTGTATCGGAAGAGGATTATAATGATCTGGGAAGAGCTGGTTTAGGTAGTTGTTTGCTTGGTGGCCTGCCTGATTGGCTAGTTGCTTATGCTGCTCGCCTTGTACGTGACTTGTCCTTATCTTTTTTTAATTCTACTAGTGATTTTTTCATTTTTAGCCCTGACACTTGCTTGTGGTGAAGGTGAGATTCATCAATATTGAAAGAACTAAACTTCCTGAGGAAATTTTGAGGCATAATCTGGAAGAGAAAAGGAAATATTTTTCAGATATATGTCTTGAAGTTGAGAGGAGCGATGCAGAGGTTCAGGTATGCTTGCTCTCTTTTTGTCTGCTTTATTTTTTTTCCAAGATATATGTGTTCTGACAAAAAAATGGAATTTGTAATTTTTATGCTTTGTTTTCCAACCCTTCTCCCTTCATTTTTTTTGGGTATGGCTCAGGCTGAAGGTGTATACAACCAGAGGCTGCAGAACCTTGCTGTCACTCTTGATAAGGTGATAGTGCCTTCCCCTCTTTCTCGTTGTATTTGTTACTAATTTTTTCTGGTTTAGAATGAATATGAGTATTAATGCTTTATGGTTAAACTGTGGACTCAAAAGAAGTTAGAGTTTTTTATTTTTCGGGTAAGGATCGTTAAAAACAGTAGTCTGATACCTTTGAATATAAGAAGCTGTTGGAATGGCAGTTTATAGGTTTTCAAGAATTCCAACTATCTTGGTCTTTATGTTCAGCCCTTCATAATCACACAATTCCATGTAAATTGGATGTTCATTCATTCAATTGCACTCTGTAGTGTACAAAGAGATCTCAATCTGGAGCTATGGGTTTTGCAATTATTTGGCTTGATGTTATTTTAGGAGGATGTTAATCTTTAATTGTCGTTACAGGTAAGATATGTTATGAGATGTATTTTTGGTGACCCACGGAAAGCACCACCTCCACTTGAAAAGCTCAGCCCTGAAGCAGCTGTTTCCTTTCTCTGGAAAGGAGAGGATTCGTTTGTTGAGGAGCTTCTTCAGTGCATGGCTCCTCATGTTGAAGAAGATGCTTTGAATGATCTGAAGGTCAAAATTCACTCTCACGATCCTTCAGGTTCTGGAGATATTCAAAAAGAGCTTCAGAAATCTCTGCTATGGTAAGTGACTTGCACCTTTAGTATCCTTGTCTTTTGCCTGAATGAATATGCAAACCTTACTATGTGTTTTCTGAAGGTTGAGGGACGAGGTCAGAAATCTTCCTTGTACATACAAATGTCGGCATGATGCTGCTGCTGACTTAATTCATATTTATGCTTATACCAATTGCTTCTTTAGAATACGGGTATGCTTTTCTACTGTGAATCCTGAGAATCTGTGCTTACAATGAAATGTTTCTTTCTTTTCCCTTGAATTTAATTTTATGGAAACAATTTACTTCTCTCCTTGCAGGATTATCAAGCTATTACTTCTCCACCTGTCTATATTAGTCCACTTGACTTAGGTCCCAAGTGTGCTGACAAGTTGGGAACAGGTTTTCAGGAGTATCGAAAGACATATGGTGAAAATTATTGTTTAGGGCAGCTAATTTTTTGGCATAACCAGAGTAATGCAAATCCAGATAGTAGCCTGGCCAGAGCTTGCAGGGGCTGCTTGTCATTGCCAGATGTGGGTTCCTTTTATGCGAAGGCTCAGAAGCCATCACGGCATCGTGTTTATGGTCCTAGGACTGTCAGATCAATGCTGGCAAGAATGGTTAGTTTTGTTAGCTTTGTCATTAAGTTCTCAAGTAGTATTTTGTTCCGTTGCATGGAAAATGACTTGAAGTAGATGTTCATCCATAACGTATTGCCTGAAAACCAATTGTTAATCACGTTATTTGGTAAAACATAATGGAAGTGCTTGACAAAGTGTTTCTAGTTGGGAGTGATTGCTTGCAGCTTAGATGATATGATCATGCTAGGGATTTCTATGGGTAGCGGCCGGTTAATGGTTTCTGCTGGCTGGTTTATTATGAAAATCACTTTATTTGTTGGTAACCAATAATTCTGTAAGACTGTTTGTGTTAGTGGACGTGTGCTTGCCTGTGCATTGTAAGTTGACTTCTAAAATAACATGTTTTATCTCAAATTTCTTACAAGATGCACAAGTTTTATGTCGTTGAATACCCCTCGATTGCAATTGTTTGAGTAGTTTTGTAATCTGGCTGTTAGCATGCTCTAGGGCTTTATCAGATAGATATGTTATTGTGGTTATGATGTTTGCCGGGGTGGTTGTTAATCATCTGCTGTTTATCCAGGAGAAGCAGCCGCAGAGACCCTGGCCCAAAGACAGGATATGGTCATTCAAAACTTCTCCAAAATTTTTTGGCAGCCCGATGTTAGATTCTGTAATCAATAACACTCTCCTGGACAGGGAAATGGTTCATTGGTTGAAGCACAGAAGAGCCGTATTCCATGCCATGTGGGACAGATGAAATTTTGCGTAAGGTTTTGGGGAAGCTGACGTAGCCTTGTGGGCGAAACTCTTAACATTAGACTATGGAGCGGTTCAGTCAAAGCTGCCTGCCTCTTTTAGCGTGGGGAGTATGTAATTATAGTTCCAAATCATCATTCCTTGAGCCCTCTTTCCCCTCATTCTTGTGTACAGTTTTTCTTGACCTTTGATTTGTAATTCATTTGGTTTTAGGGCATTGTTTTACTCTTATCTAATATGAAATGAAAGGAAGGGAGAAAAAAGGTCTATTCCAGTGTTTCTCATCCCAAGTTCTGAGCCTCTTTTTTATTTTATTTTTCCTTTTCCCTTTCCTATGTTGAAACATGCGGAGCGTTTAATTTTCTGTATGAATCATCCTTGAGTGAAGGCAGAGCACAGATTTGAGAGAGAACATGAATTGGCGTCAAGAGTCTTGCATGTAAACGTTTCTTGACATGTACGGAGGGCTAACAGGTCATGCAGAAAGTAGTAGCTTGCATGCTGATGTATTGGAGATCCCAAGACGAGGCAGGGATTACCGGAAGTAACCTCTTATTTGTTGATGATAATCAGCGTTTAGGATGTGATATGATAGACGATATTACCCAGGTTCATCTTTCCCTTTTGTGTGCCTGTGAGCTTCCTGTTCCTTGGCGACGAGATGGTGGTTGTGGCACCCAAGTTTTAATTTCCAAGATGAAAAACCAAGTGAAATGTTTTTAAAAAAATGTGTGTAAAGTCATATCCACGGACTCATGGCAAGAACCAAGACATGGAGCAGGTGAAAATAAAATAAGCAAATTAAAATGATATGAAGCTCGAACAGAACCACATGTAAAAAAAGCAGGAGGAGTTGTTATTTAGTCTTTTATTTTGGATGTTAAATTGGAGGACACGTTGGTTGGGATGACCTAACGGGGACGAAAAGAGAAAAGAATAACAAAGGGAATAGAGAGAAGAGGTATGACAATGACGCAGGAGTATGAGGTTAAAGAGGAAACATCTGACACCTGAGGCAGTGTGGGATCGGAGCTTGTCTGTAGAGCAGCACCCCAAACACTATGATTGCCTTAACCGCACTCTGCTTAATCCTATCATTCTACTATCGGGTTGGTTCATGAGCATCGCATTTGCTGTTTGTCGTTGCTTCCGTTAGCCCCAATTCTCCCTCCGCATCAGTTTCAGCCTTAACCGACAGCACGTGTTGAGCCACAGCTGTCCATTATTATTTCAAATCTCTCTTCTTTACACTGCTTTTGCTTTCCTCATTTCCTATTTAAATGCACGAGTTCACTCAGTATGATAAACTTGCTTTGCACTCATAATCATTTGGGATTTGGAATCCCCAACTCTACTGGACTGTTATTGAAATGCCCTCTTACGTCTGAACATGCATGGAGTGGCCTAACGCCTATATTATCCCCATGCTGATTCATACATTATGTGAAAACCAAGAAGGATAAGATACAAAAATACCGGTCCCACGTGCGTGCGTGCGTTAACAAGTCTTGCAAGAATCTGTGGTTAAAGTCGTATCCGAACATGGTTATATAGATATGTAGTGGCTGGGATTTAATAATACAACAGTAATTAAGATCAGCCTGTAGGGTGAACTAGGGATTAAGGAGTTGAGTTTCCATTACACATTGAGAGAATGACCCCACAGCCACAGCCACAGCCATTAGATTAAGACCGACCTCATCCTACCATCGACGTAACAAATAATAAAAATAACAGATTTAAGAAATAAATAAGAAGACAAAAGGACGAAGAGGCAGAGCAGAGGCGGTTTTCCAGGAGAGGAGCTGAAACGGCCGGAAGCAGAAAGCAAGAAGGGAAAGCAGAAGCAGACAAAAACACACAACTGTCCCTCCCCCTTGCGCCACCTCACCGTACCCTTCATTGTACGGACAAAATCATCCTCGACCTTCTCACTCCTCTCTCCTCCTTCCACGTCATCCTTCCTTTCTTCTTCCCTCGTAACCTCCTCTCCTCACTCCTCACTCACTCACTCTATTTATTCTTCATTTCTTCCCAGAGCTTGCTCACTCTCTCTGCCTCATTTGAATCAAATACATGGATCATAACTTTGTCTCACCCTATTCTTCCTCCGATGACACCTCCTCCTTCGACCCAATGTTTTCCGGCGTCACCCTTCAGTCCATCCTCAGCCTCAATCCCTCCGTCTTCTCTGACTACGCCGCCGCCAATGGCCTCCCCAGCCTCGCCTTCCTATCAGATCCTTCCCTATCTCTGAATATTCCGGCTGAATCTCCCCAGGACTTTCCCACTGATGAGGACCTCATGGCAGACACGAGTGAGAAGAACCCGACGATCATGCCCAAATCTGAGCCAGGTCTCTTCGAATACCCTGCCACCTCTGGGACCACTTCTCATTCCTTCGACTTCTTCTCCAGCCTTTGTCCTCCCAGCTTCTACGATCCATCAATCTTCAACCCTCTCCCTCAGCTCCATTCCGTCGAGTCCTATCCTCATAAGCGTCCCCGCTTCGACTCACTCATTTCCACTCCCAACACCATACCGGCGCCGCCGCAACACAGCCCTGACCTTGCCACCTTCGGCAACAGCCTCTTGGCCATCACGCCTCCGCACAACACCAAACCGGCCTCTTCTTCGCTGGATGCTCCCTCCGGTGAAAAATCCTCTCCGGTGATCCCTCAGAGCAGCCTTGCACGTCAGCGTCGGCAGAAGCTGAGCGACAAGACTCGGTGCTTGCAGAAATTGATGCCGTGGGACAAGAAGATGGACCAAGCAACGCTGCTGGAGGAGGCGTACAAGTATGTGAAATTTCTGCAGGCCCAGTTCAATGCCCTCCAATCCATGCCCTCCCATTCGCCTTTCCTGTCCCACTGTGGTTCTTCGCATTCCCAATCCTCCGTTCAAAACGGCGGCGTCTTTGGGGATTTGGAGAGGTTGAACCGCAACCAGGTGTTGCAGGTGCTGGTGAACTCGCCTGTCGCTCAAACAAGGCTTTGCTCCCAAGGCTTCTGTGTGTTCTCCGTGGAACAGTTAACTTTGCTGAGCAACACGACAGGGAAGAGGCTTATCCTGCCGCCGATGATGTCTGATAACGCTTCTTCAAAATCCTTTCAGTGATGCATGGCTCTTGGAAAACCCTTATTGTTTTGGTGCTTACTGTTTGACTTAGTTAGCAATGGCGCTTAGGTTCTAGTTGTTTCAGATTATATATATGATTTTGCTGTTTTTTTCCTTAACTACTGAAATTGTTCTGCATATACCGTGTATGCACATTTATACTAGCTTTCAAGAGGATACTAAAGAACATGAGTTAGTGCGTTTTGCGGTTTTGAATCCAGAATCCATATGATTCCCCTTCCTGCACATCACATTGGTGAGTTATGGCTTACTAATTCTATTTATAGGTCCAAATGGAAGTGTTTGGAATACCAGCTAAACATAAACATGTGAGAGGAGGGTTATCTTAATTTATGTGTATAAATACATATAAACCTCCCAATCTCAATCGCTCAACCAAACAAATAAGAGTTAGTTAATACATTGCGTTAAATTTTCAAAATTTTACATTATGAATGGTTTCAACTTTTAAGAGTCAACATGAATAATTTTATTGTAATTAATAGAGTTAAAATTGTAAAAATTACATTTATTACCTTAAAACCACTTAAAATAAGGATAAATATTTTTGGTTAAAATAAACTTATAAATACAACCAGAATCATATGTTTGGTGTTTACGCTTAGTCAGGGTTCTGCAATTATTATGTTCTTTCCCATCAATTTCCGAGTGTTCAGTTTCAACATGCGTCTCTCTTATGATTATTTAAGACTCCAGATGCTACGCTAGAACATCGTTTTGTACGCAAACGATTCCCAAAACCAGGTGATGCGATTTGAAGTTATATGATTCTGGGCTTTGATGCGATCATTTTTCAAGTTCCCTTAAGTCCAACCCATATATTCGTCGTAAGAAGTCCGATCCATATTTCTGAAAAGCCCGAAACATTTACCCTGTCCCGTGTTGGGCCTTGTACCATAACACCGAAACCCTTCTTTCTTCTTTGAATAGTAAATAGCACTTGAACCCCTCGTCCTTGGGTTCAACTGGCAAGGGGTCGGACTTCCTCACCTCAAGGGAGGGGGTTCGATCCCTGCGTTGGTTAAAGCCCTGGGGGAGGCATCCTAGGGGTCTCGGAAACAGTGGAAACGCTGGTAGAGGTGGAGACATGTGTACTCTCTAACCAGTATGCCCTGTGGACTGGGCTCCAAGCGCCCTGCCCTTGGACTGTGGGTGAGTCCAACCCCTTTCCTAAAATTTTTTTATAAAAAAAAATAAAAATAAATCAATAGCACTTGAAGTTGGCGTCATATCATAATTTTAAAAACCCCTCGTCCTTGGGTTTAACTGGCAAGGGGGTCGGACTTCCTCACCTCAAGTGAGGGGGTTCGATCCCTGCGTTGGCCAAGGCGCTGGGGGAGACATCCTAGGGGTCTAGGAAGCAATGGAAACGCTGGTAGAGGTGGAGGCATGTGTACTCTCTGTGTGCCCTTGGATTGTGGGTGAGCCCAACCCCTTTCCTAAAATTTTTATAACAAAATATATATATATATATATATATATATATATATATATATATATATATATATATATATATCATAATTTAAAAATACTCTTTGTTTTTGGGTTCAACTAGCAAAGGGGTCGGACACTCTCACCAAATGGAGGAGGTTCAATCCTGGAGTTGGTTAAGGCGCTGGGAGAGGCATCCTAAGTAATGTGAAGCAGTGGAAACGCTGGGAGGAAGTGGATGTATGTGTACTCTCTAACCCAGTATACCTTGCAGAGCGGAACCAAAACGCTCTGTCCTTGAACTGTGGGTGAGCCCGACCACTTTCCTAAAATTTTTATAGCAAAAAAAAAATAAAAATCATAATTTAAAAATTATAAAAAAAAATCATAATTTAAAAGAAAACAAGTGATGCAAAACATGAAAGAAAAGCCATCCCACGAGCAACATAGCTCCAAATAATAACAAAAATTCAATAATACATAAGGTAAGCATAGGTTTAACAGCTTTAAGCTCAAAGATACTACTAGTGCTACTTTAAAGCAGAGATGTGTATTTTCTTTACTTTTTGTTGGTTTCACTTTAAAACAAGGGCAAATGATAGGCGCACTGGCTCAGTTGCAGACTTGCAGTGACTCAGTTTATATTTTTTTTTTGCCTGCTTTTAGGGATAGGGGTTTGGATTTGCTGCGGCACTTGCTACACGATCATTGATGTGCCATTACAAATACAAAATTCTGGACATATTCAATTGTGGTTTCTCTCATTATCTCTCTTAATCTCTAAATTTTGTTTGTTTAATCAATTTAAAATATCATAATATTACTTTAACTTTTTTCTTCTCTTTCTCATTAATAGTTCAGATGAACCTATGAAAGATAAGAAGAAAAAGAAATCATTAGATGATCTACTTCCCCAATGGACACGGTGAAAGCGGATACATCTTTCTGTTGTGAAACTGAAAAACAAGTTGAGAACTTGAGATAATTTTCGCGGAGAAGAGGTTTTCTTCGCCTAGGCTGCCCTGCCGTCTAGACTAGGGACCAAGTGTCTTGATGTCTTCTTCGATAAATAAAGATTCCTCAAACTTTGCGCTCTGATTCTTAGGACCCGTTTGTTACAAAGAAAGCTTGGGGAGGGAAATGGAAGATCACAATCTTCCCATGAATTTTGGTTGTTTGTTACATAGAAAGTCCAACAAGATCTTCCAGGTGAGGGTCCATCTTCCCTCATTTGAGGGAAAGTGCTTTCTATCCGAAAATGGAAGGAAAGCTGCCATCTTCCTGGAAGATGGTTTTTGCATGATTACCCCCGAAATTCAAATTTGGCGGGAAGTTCGAACTTGGCGGGAAAGTTCAAACTTGGCGGGAAAGTTCAAATTTGGCGAAATTTTTTTCTTCAAAAGTTCGAACTTAACAATAATATATTTTTTTAAAATATATTTTAGAAATTTTTTTTATTTTTATTTATTTTGAATTAATTTCTTTTGAGGGTAAAATAGACATTTCCTAATTTTTTACCAACTTTCCCTCTTCATTTTCTTCTTACCAAACAACTCAAGCCATCTTCCCTCATCTTTCAAATCTTCCTTTCTTTTCCTTTCCCTCCTCCAAAGTTCCTTTCCCTCCCCAAACTTTCTTTATAACAAACGGGTCCTTAGACCTTTTTTCTTTAATTCACTACGCGCGCGCGCATTCATGAACATTATGGTTTGACACAATATGACTATGAGTACAGAGACATTCGGTCCCCACCTTATAACTCATGTTCACTATTCAGTTATTCACCGCAGTTGTTATGGACTAGTTGATTAGTGCTAATTGCTAAAAACTGGATGTAGAATACGAAGAGTTAAAGAGTTATGTGACACAGAAACTCTGTAAAGTTGATATTCGAGCTCATTAAAAATAAAAAAACACTTGTTAGATAGGAAAATGTTGAACACTTTGAACTGTATTTCTTTTTATACATAATACTATCTCCGATTTTAATTATAAAATAAAGTTTATAGTGCAAAATTTTATTCTATAACTAAGACCGGAGAAAATACCTTTGAACTCTATTAGTAAATACTTGTAAAAACAAAATCTTTACCAAAACACCTGTAAAAGTTCAAAAATAAAACAACGATAATACGGTCGTTTTTGTTTCATCCTCATATTTTCATCTATGTGAGAATCTGTTAGTCGAGTATGATCAAACTTCCATTATTTGGTAAAACATGAACTCTGAAGGCTTTGGCAACCAAAATGTTTCTGAAATGATATTAGCAGAAACAAGTGATATGTCAGTCCTATATCATCAGAAGTCAAAGAAACAAGAAAATTAGTCACAGGTTTCACATTTGGGCCCTTACGAAATGGTAATTGTCTACTATAGCCACTGCTGAATGAGCTGGTTTACACTGAATAGTTTTTTTTTACCAATACACTGAATAGTTTAATACCCACCTTTCTCCTCTATCGAGGGAATCAAAGACTGAAGAAGGAGAAACAAGACAAACAAATTAAAGTTTGCACTGTTCATGTAAAAGCAGCTTTCACCCACTTTCCCCACCCCCTTCTAAACTCATTCACACTTCTCTTTTCTGCATATTTATATATACTCCCTACTTCTGTTTTCCCACCCTCTTGATCTCTTTATTGAAACTTACCAGCACACAAACCAGAAAAAAGAGAAACTCCTTGCAGAAATGGCAAGAGGGGCAGGCATTTTACTGTGTTTCTTGATCGTAGTCATGGATGGGGCAGCTGGGTATCTTGGCATCAGGGCTGAAATTGAACAAAACAAGGTATGCTTGAAGCTCCCTCTGTTTTCAATGTGTCTTTAATGCAGCAAAGTAAGTAATTCCTCCGAGATGTTTTGAACAAGCAGGTTAAGCACTTGAGATTGTGGATTTTCGAGTGCAGAGAACCAAGCCATGAAGCTTTTCTGTTGGGTTTAGGCGCAGCAGCACTTTTGGCGATAGCCCATGTTATAGCCAACTTGCTTGGTGGCTGCAACTGCATTTGTTCTCAACAAGAGTTTGCAAAGGCTCCTCCCAATACACAACTCTCAGTGGCTTGCCTCATTCTAACTTGGTATGTATCTTTTCTACTAGTCTTAGGGATCAAAACCATTTTATTGCACACTAAATTAATTTTCCCTTATCTTTTGTTTCTATCTTTGTGTGTGTCTGTGTGGGGATCAGGATTGTGATGGCTGCCGGAATGTTCCTGCTGGTGATAGGGGCTTTGTCAAACAACAAGCCAAAGGATTCGTGTGGTATCTCACACCATCATTTTCTGTCTATTGGAGGGGTTGTGTGCTTTGTTCATGCCTTGTTCTCTGTAGCTTACTACGTTTCTGCAAATGCCTCAGTTGATTAGTGACTAGGAATACATCTGGAGTCCTCTATCTCGTCTGCTTTTGGGTTTTTTCTCATCTTAGATGTTGATGTTACTTTATGGACTGTGCATTTCTATTCTGCTTTCTTTTTTTTTGCTCGAAATTTCTATTCTGCTTTCACCGAAAGAAAAGAAACATGCGACCTTTTTTCTACTTCTTCCCGCAAATCTCTCTTCATAACACAGTCATAGAGATAGTGCTTACTTTACCTTGTATTCTTTTCTTATTTTAAAGTAATTGGTAACTCAGTTGACAGAATCACATTTTTAACAAATTTAATCTTTTTTTATTTCTTTGCAGTGAACATCGAAATGGGAATGTAAATGAGAATAGATGTGTTTGAATTTTCTAAAACTGCAATATTGTAAGAAAAAAACTAATGACAAGAAAAGTGAGAATGAACAAGTGGGATTCATCAAAATATAAAATTTATAAAAATTTAAAATTGGCACTATTCATGCATAAGAACATTGCGGTTTCTTTTAAAAAATCAATAATTGGGTCATGTTCCATTTTCTTTTTATTTTTCCACAGTTTTCAATACCGCCAAAAAGATAACATGTATGATTTTAAACAAAAATCCAAAGTAATTTTGTCCCATGCATTTCACAGTAAAAAGATATTTAGATTTGATAAAAACATCAACTTTTTTATTTCTGTTTTGAAACACCGGGTCCACTAAATTAAAAAATGGCAATGGAGAGGATCTAAAGGCATGTTTGAACTTTGGACTTTGAAGCGCAAAACACAAACCCATTTAAGTTCATTAAATAAAAGGAAATAAGGAATCTCATAGTTCTATACTAGCTGCATTAAAGGCAACATACAACTAACCAGATTTTTTTTTTTTTGCTTAGAGCATCCGATATCCCAGAGCAGGCCATCTTTCAGGCACATCAACGGCCCCAGACTAATCCAGACCGAGACCGGGTGGCCCCTTTCGGGGGGAAGCCTCTACCACCCACGCATGCTGCATTCTCACGTCTCGAACTCAAGACCTGTGGTTAAACCAGGACAACCCCTTATCAGTTGACCTAAGCGTTTGGTGGTAAATCGAAGTAATTGTCTTGCAATACTGAAAAGCTGTTTGACATGAAAAGGTTCAAGGTATTATTAGGCCATTAGCTGTTAAAAAATACTCCTCAAAGGGACCTGTATTTCGCTAACCCAGAAGACGAAGAGCACAAAATGGTGGATCAGGAGAGATGCAAATTTAATTAGAAGGCCCTATTCGAAATGGATCATGCACAGTATGTGTTCGTTTCATCAAAAAAATACCATTAACAAAGAAGTATGTCTGTCCTTCTCACACTATGGAGAGAGAAATTGATTCAAGTGATTATGATACTGAGAAAGGAATTGATATTCTAGGACACGCAGAATCTATGTGGCCAGTGCATATTTTATTCATCCGGTCACAGGCCAAATATTCAGTATTCTTCCACAACCAAAGTAGATGAAGAAAGGACTAATTGGCATAATCAAAAAGATTTGATAACGCTCATAGTTCTCGTCTGCTGATATACTTGCCGCTGACCAGGAGGAATAATCATCGTTGTCAATATCAATATTTAGAAGTTGCTGGAAAAAAGCACTGTAGATGAGCTGATTCCCAGCAACCAAGAAATTGAATAACTTTGGTGCTGCGAAAAAATTGACAAAAATTCATACTTTCCGTATAAACTCACTCACATCCCCATTCATATCCTAGTTCAGAGGTATTTCACAAGAATCTGATCGAGGAGCAGGATTAGGCATGGGATCAGTTGGTTTGGCCTGCTATTTGAAATGATAAACATCATATCTGGACAGGGATAGGATTGTGGAGTTGTGTGTGTGTGGGGGTGTGGGTGGGGGGTAACAGCCTCCCACGATCTAAACATAAAAGCTAATCAAGTCACAGACGAAGAAAATACTCATTCAAGTCATCAGATTATTCATATATCAAGAACAATTGATTAAATAAGCCTGGTAAATACAACCGATGCAGAGAAGGAATTTATCTGTCACCAGAAGGGGGAAATTCATCTCTTAAGTAAGATAGCTTTCAAAAATCAAACCATAATCAATACATACGAATATAAAGCATGCAAAAGGTATTGATCCATTAGTAACTCGAAGAACCATGTCTGTCATGAAAATTCCAACAAAGTTAATATCTCTGCAAAAAACCTACAATGGATACCCATCATCCAAAAATCCTATGGCACCAAACTATATTTCTTAGAAAGTAGTAATAGACCTCACCACGGCCAGGACAGTTGCTACATGGAAGATTTTATTACATCCAGTGCTAGTTTTGCGCTATCATGAATCAATTCGACCCTCTTTAAGTACAATTGGAATTCTTCCTTCTGCAATTCCTTAACCCTTCGTTCCAACTGCTTGGCCTTCGAACTCCTCCCGATCAAAGGCATCGCTTCCTTCACAATGTCCATGGCAGATTCAGGTAACGAAAGCTTCCCCGAGACCAGAAACCCATCCAAGATGGATGATGTAGAGCATGATTTTGCTGGCATGGCATTCCCCTCACCATGTGACCCATCTCTATTCTCAGCCACTTCCCGCTTTGGCGATCCTAAATTAGAAGAATTCTTGCCCTTGTTCTGGACTGGCTTCCTGTGATCCACTCCATTAGCAGCTGCAGATTCCCAAACTTTCTTCGAAAGCTCAAAAATTCCTTGATCACGGGACTTAGAGAAAACAGGGTCCTCGCCGTTTTCACCCTTGTTTGCATTTGCTTGGAATTTCCTCTTCAGATTCCTGATTTTGTTCACTAATTGCTTCTTAGATACATCAACACGGATCTTATTCTTCATGTATTCATGAAACAACGACAGCTCGGAGCATGGGTCAACACCTCTCTTTGAATGGTAATCCATCAAGCCCTTTAAGATCGCGATCTCATCATCCTCATTCCAAAGGCGTTGAGCACCAGACTCCTTTTTAACATCTTCATCTTGACTTTCCGATACCTTCTTCTTTTTAGACTCTTTCTTCTCCGTGTTGCTCCCATTAGCGCGCTTTGAGCCTCCGGCAGCGACGATCGTTGCTGGCACAGTAGCCGAATTGTTGCTGGCTGCATGCTTAAGAGGTTTCGAAGGGTCATCGGTTGGCTTGCTAACAATGGGCTTGATGGTGAAGTCCGACACGGATGGCGAGGGCTGAGACTTGTCGGACTCGGTTTCGGATTGCTCCGCCGATTCCTCCTCAGCATCGCCTTCAGACTCTTCATCTTCACGCTCTATGCCGTCAGAAACACCGTTGGCTTCCTCTTCAACGGTGCCGCTCTCCGATTCTTCCACTTCATCTTCCGCAGAAGAAGAATCAGCAACATCAGGAGGTGGGTTTTGAAGTCGACGCTTTGGAGACATTTTGAACGGAACGGATAAAGGTACTTTCGAATAACAGTACAGCCGGCCTAATTGTAGCAGGGGGAACCGGGAAGGTTGGCGCCGTTGCACCGGGTTTCTTCGGAGATTTGTCTCGTAGGGTTTAACTTTTAACCTTTTCAGTTGTCACTTTTTCTTTTTATAGGGAAAAAAATAAAAAAGGTAAATCTCATCACCTCTTTTATCTGGTGCGATGTTTTTTTTTTTTTACCTGATTATCTACTGCGATTGGAGAAAAGGGTTTTAACTTTTAAATTTGGTGAAAGTGGACTGAGTTTATGTAAAATTTATTATTAATTTTCTTATTTTTAAGCAATTCTTAAAATATAATCAAGAATTTTCTCCCAATATTCTCCTAAATTCTAATTAAGCTCATTTTCAACATGCCTCACTCAAAGCCTAAACTAAAAATAGATCACATTTTTTAACATGCAAAATTTGAAAGATTCGTATATAATATCTCTACAGGAGCGTTCATATATTATATTTTATGTTGATATTTGATATATTCAATATATCTAATCTAATTTAATTTAATTATGATTAAATCTGTTAAGATATTATATTTTATGTTGATATTAATATATCTAATCTGATTAAATGTAATTATATTAAATTTGATAATACAAGCAATAAGGTTCCATATAAATCAGCATGTTATTTTTGGATTTTACACAATTTCGAATTAAATATGGAAGCAGATCCACTCCTCATCCTTTTTCTTATTATCTTTGATCAGCTTCTTGGATTGTTGATTGAAAAGATGAAAGAAAAATCAAGGTAGTATTGTGACTTTCTAAATCGATTAGATAGATATGATTTAAAAATTATAAGGGATGATTAGAAAAAGAGGATGAAAAAATTGTAGACAGAGGGAGGAGGAAAGAACAAGACTGATATCGACAATATGCAATTATATTATAGTGTTACTACTCCCATGCGTAAAAACAAATACGTTACATAATCTGTATAAATCGTTATGATAAATCCTTCTGCAGAAATTTGCAGGATGAATGCTGCTGTCAATATCCAATATGATTAATAATCAGATAGGGATATTAAAAAGCTTTCATCACAAGCACCGAAGCATAAGTAGCTCAAGCGGACAAACATCATACGACTTCTGGTCAAGGTTCCCACGCTGTTCAAAACAATCGACACAAGAAGAAACACATATCATGGAAAGCTTTGATGAGGAAAAGCATATAAACTTGACATTATACTACATAACTAGCCCATACCACATGTTACTTTGTAATTACATGTTCCTTCACAGAACTTGTTCACTGAGCCAAATTTCCCTTCACTTTGCTGGCAGCCATACCTGAAGCAGAAGATAATTAAGAGCATAGAGCATGGTCCGATGAGGCAAAATGACTATGGTGATGAGCTCTCATCGTCGGAATCGGAGAAAGCTATGCGCCGCTCTGCGATTGCCGGAAACAATCGCCGATGAATATCATTTGGCTGCCGAGTCTCTGGAACAGAGGACGCGGTTGGACTCTCTTTCTTGGAAGCCTTCACTGATTTCATGTTTGAATCTTGAACGTCTTTACATGCCTTATCCAGCATTATCAAGAAATCTCGTACCACCGCGTACAAACGCAACCCTTCGTCTTTTCCTGCATTCCCATGGAAATAATCCCCTGTGCTCTTTACCAGAGTCATTATCCTCTTCTCTTCCTCAAGCAGCCATGCGATCTCTGAGTCTGCTTTCTCCACAAAACATTTCAAGCAACGACAGAATTCCGAATCTTCATCAAGAGTCTCCATCTCACGGTTGAGGAACTCTTTGGACTTCAATAATGACTGGCCAAGTTTTGAAACTGTTGCTCTTATGCCTTCACCATCTATAACTGCCGCCTTTTTCACGACTTCCAGCTCCTCGCCTAAACCTGAAACCACCTCAAGGCCAAGTCTGCGATAATGCTCTGCCGCTGATTCGTCATTGGCATCATCAAGGGAATCATCGGTTTTCACACTAGAGCCGCTGGATTGGCCAGCTTTCTGTGTTCGCACGGCTCTTATTCCCTCAGATCGTATAATCTCCTGAACCACGAAGTGTAACAGAGTTGTTTTGCCATCAGTTCCTTTTACATCAGACAGTTTCAATAGTGTGTCAAGCTTAAATGCCTGAGCACCGCCACGATAGGTGCCATCGTTCATCCGGTTGCCAGTTTTTAGAACTGCTTCTAATAGTTTCAGGAATAACCTGCTTTTTCTGAGGTTGCTGCAGGCAACCTGCCATTCAGATTTAATTAGCAAACAATAAGCTTACATTACTCTCTCTCTCTGTTCTTGAAAAGATCATGTTCGATCGGTGTAAACTTAGGAATCTCATCAATTCGTACCTCTAGTGTTGTAAAGGACTCTTTGAGACTCGAGACCTCTTCGGTATAGATAGTCATGAACATCAAAGATTCAAGTCGTTTGAAAGCGAAGGGAATGTCAACCAACACCTTGAGGAATCTCTCAGCGGGGCCAAGTTGATTCAGGTTGCCATTGAATAATCTAAGCTTTAATTCCTCGTCTGCTGTTAGGTTCATCCTCAGCAACGCGTGGATGATCTCAACCGGAATCTCACTTGCTGATTCAAATTTAAATCCACAGATTTTGAAGTGATTCTTGCTTTGAAATGCACGAGTATCAAATGATGATATGCTTATAGAGAATAAATCACTTCATTTGGAGCTAAACTATTTTTACTAGTACGAAATTGTTTTCTATATGCAAACTAAAGAGTGTTACCTTCGTCAAGGGCATCAACAACTTCTTCGGTTGTCACATTCAGCGCCCGTAAGAGAATTGATAGATTCTGTGCTTTTCTAGGGTCAATAATCTGAATGTATTGAGTTGAAGGTTCAAAGGTTGCTTCTTTCTTGGCTTGATTTTTGTTCTGGTTGCCACAACCAAATAAAGACTCTATCATTTCCTCATTGAACCTGAAAATTGTCATGAGGATATCAGTAATTATATTAGCATAGTTTACTTCAGTTATTCATACATAATGAAAAGTTAGATTTTCGCAGGGCTAGTGCATGGTCTTACTGGAATGACCCCTGACTGATCTGTTGCCAAACCATTCCTTGATCAGCTTTATTAACCTTGTCCCAGAAAAATGGCTTCAATTTGGGTTTTGGAGCACCGGATTGAGCACCCTCGCCAGAGTGGCCGTAGCCTTTATTTTTACCGTGAATCGGTTTCCGAGGAAGAGGTGGAGCCTTAGCTTTTGGAGGTGGAGGTGGTGGGGAACAAGGAGCAACTGGCGGCGGCGGGGACGTGGACGGAGGATCTAATTTTCCCGGCGGTGGTGTCAGAGGAGGGTCATCAGCCATTTGTCCTGTAGATAACGATGTAGTCTGGTCAGTTGTTATGAGTGAGCAACCTTCTGCAGAGTTTGCGATCAGATCACCGCCGTTGGCAGTAGATTCTTTCTTGTCAGACTGTTCCAAAACAACAGACTTATGTGGACCTGAAACCAGAAAAAAATTATTTGAGGACCCACAAATAAACGGATTCAATGGGCTAATGTCAAGGACCAAACATGAACTTACGAAAAAAAACATCATCCGAGACTAATGTGACTGTAGCTGCGTCACTTTGTTGTGGCTCTCTTGGGTCGATTTTGTTGGTTGAGGCGCCCCAGCAGAGGTAGATTAACAATAATGCCGCGATTACACATACCGTTACAGCAGCAATAAACGTTATTTTTTGTGCCTTATTGCTGTTATGGGGTTCAGGAGGAGGAGGAGGCGGCGGTGACGGATGAAACAAAAACTCATATGAAGTTGGAGGAGAATAGGAAGGTTTTGTATCACGGCTTGGTGGTTGACCTGCAAGTGCAGCAGGAGATGTTGGAGGCGGAGATGATGAAGATGGAGAGGGAGATGGAGATGGAGATGGAGATGGAGATGGAGAAGGAGAAGGAGAAGTAGAGGGTGGGATTTGGGCATCTGGTGAATCAGCAAGCAAATGTCTTTCACGGCCCCTGGTCAAGTACTTGTGTGGAGAAACAGGGGCATTATTGGAAGTTTTGGTTGTGATGGAGTCCAGCAAGTTTTGTTGCAGTCCAAGCAGTCCAAGTGAGGATCTCTGCTCATCACTGCTCCCTGCTGCTTCTGTTTCTTGACTCCCACCATGCCTCCTCTCTACCAACTCTTTTCTACAAAGTTTCCAAGTTTGCTCTAACTGTATCAACCAACTCACACAACACTCTTGTGAGTTTTTTGTTTGTTTGTATCATTGTACAAAAAGTTTGACAATATGTCAGTACATCACAACAATCTTTCCTTGGGGTATTTAATTTAATTTGTTTTGCACAACCTAATATCCTCACGTAATGGCCTCAACATTCTCCATCCTCTTTAGTTAAAATTTGATATTTATGAAAGAGATATCATTAAGGGTGTGTTTAGTTTGAAGGGAGAGAAAAAGGAGGGGAGGGCGGAGAAAATTTTGATCAAACTACCCATAAAAATTTTTCAAAACTACATAATTTTTTACACATTAATTGATGAAAGTATTTTACATCATGGTCATTTATGATTTTTCACGTTAAAAATTTTCTCCCCCTTCACCTTAAACCAATGTACCCCCACCTCAAACAAAACACATTGTAAATACGTTAACAATACACAATACGGAGATGCTTGGTTTTAATTAATTATATGCTTTGTGTTATTGTGTATACTAATGCCTGACTGTTACGCGCGTGAGTCAAAGTTTATTTACTTCTTGAAATACTAATGCTTGGCATTCGGGAATATAAATTTATACAATTGAATAAAAAGCCCCTTGTAAAAATTTATTATTCCCTCTTTCATTCTTAAATGAACAAGTTGTAAACATGACTTTTATCAATTTATATATTATTTTTAAGGGTTTAATGTTTCTACATTTACTGCAGATTTTTTTTTTCCCGTCACACTCATATAAAAATGAGTGAGTCTTAATATTTTTTTCCTCTTCTTTTTATAATAGGATCCATCCATTTACATTTATGTGAGTGTGAAAGATAAAAATTTCTGCAGTAAAAATAGAAACATTAAACCATATTTTTAATGTATGGAAATTCTTATAAATATATTTTGTTATTGTAATCTGAGAATCTGAAAGTCTTGTTAATCAAGGTAAGTACATGGGTATATATACAAGAGAAAGGCTAACAGGAAACCCTACAATTATGGATCTAACTTAATCCCTAATAATATGGATCTAATCCATATTATAACACTCCCCCTCAAGTTGGAGCATATATATTGATCATGCCCAACTTGTTACAAAGATACTCAACCCGTGTGCCATTTAAGGCTTTTGTTAAAAGATCTGCTAGCTGGTCGTTTGATCGCACGTGCCCGGTAGATATGACATTTTCTTTGATCTTATCACGAATAAAGTGGCAATCGATTTCAATATGCTTTGTACGCTTATGGAACACAGAATTCGATGCTATATGGAGTGCTGCTTTATTGTCACACCATAATTTCGCAGGTAATGTCGTGATGATGCCAATTTTCTTCATGAGTTGAAATACCCACACAATTTCCTGTACTGATTGTGACATGGCTCTGTATTCGCTTCTGCACTTGACTTTGACACAACACCTTGCTTTTTACTTCTCCAAGATATCAAGTTTCCACCAACAAACACACAATAACCTGTAGTGGACCGTCTTGTGGCTTTAGATCCTGCATGATCCGCATCACAGAAGCACTCAACTTTAGTATGCCCATAATCTGTATAGAGAATGCCGCGACCTGGGGAACCTTTCAAATAATGCAAGATATGCTCTAAGGCTTCCCACTGAGCGACTGTTGGAGCTTCCATGAATTGACTGAGTACACTGACTGAGAAGGTTATATCAGGACGAGTCACTGTCAGATAATTTAGTTTCCCAATGAGTCTTCTATATCACTCAGGAGATGCAAATGGCTTCAATTTCTCTGGATCAATCTTCTTCTTTAAGTCATCAGGAAGTTCATCAAACATGCTATCATTAAGATCCAAGAACGGATTTGAAATCATGGGAATGCTACTTGGTGCAGCACCAAGTTTTCCAGTTTCCTTTAACAGAACAAGAACATATTTCCTCTGAGTTAAAAGGATTCCTTTCTTGCTTCTCAACACCTCAATGCCAAGAAAGTACTTCAATGGATCTAAGTCTTTTGTATGGAAATGGGAGTTAAGGAAGATTTTAAGCTCTGAGATTCCAGAGACATTACTCCCAGTAATCACGATATCATCAACATACACTACTAAAAGGATCATGCCTGCATTGGCATGTTGGTAAAACACAGAGTGATCACACTTACTTTGGCTTAACCCAAACTTCTTGACTACACCACAAAACCGATCAAACCAGGCACGAGGACTTTGCTTCAGACCATACAACGACTTACGGAGATAGCACACTTTCCTAGACTCCCCCTGAGCAACGAACCCAGGTGGTTGCTCCATATAAACCTCCTCAAGAAGGTTACCATTCAAAAAGGCATTCTTAACATCCAACTGATGCAAATCCCAATGATAGGTGGCAGCTAGAGAAACAAGGAGACGAACGGAACTGAGCTTAGCCACAGGGGAGAAGGTCTCAGAATAATCAATGCCATAATTTTGAGCATACCCTTTTGCAACAAGTCGAGCTTTCAACCGTTCCAAGGAACCATCAGCCTTGGTCTTAACAACAAACACGCATTTACACCCAATGACCTTCTTTCCAGAAGGGAGATCAACAAGAGTCCAAGTACCAGCGTTTTCAAGGGCCATCATTTCTTCTTCCATCGTTGCACGCCAACCAGGATGAGTTAAGGCTTGGTGAAGGCTGGTAGGGGTAGAGATGGATTCAAGGGTGGCCACAAGGGAAGAGGAAACAGGTGACAAACGTTGGTAGGAGACAAAAGATGAGATAGGATAGGTACAGTCAGCATATCTCTAAGGAGGATGACGAGGACAGGTACCTTTTCGAAGGGAAATAGGCAGGTAATTAGATGGGGCAATAGCAGAATCAGGTATAATTGGGTCAGGAACAGGAAGGGCAAGACTTGGATCTGATGGCGAAGCAGGTACTGGCAAGGGCATAGTATTGGCAACATCAGCATCATTGACTATATCAGGTTCTGGAACTGCAGCTTGTACTGGTGAGATAGGAACACGATAAACTAGAATATCATCAGACTCAGAAACTACAGAAGAAGACTCAGACAATATCGAAGACGAGACGAAAGAAGAAGACTCATGAAAGGTCACATCTGTGGACACAAGGTAACGACAGAGATCAGGAGAGTAACGCCGATAACCTTTCTGAACTCGAGAATAACCAAGAAAGACACACCGCAAGGACTTTGGATCAAGTTTACTCACACTGGGACGAACATCCCGAACAAAGCAAACACAACCAAAAATTTTAGGATCAATAGGAAAAAGTTTAGTGGTGGGAAACAAAATAGAATAGGGAATGCCACCACTAAGGACAACTGAAGGCATGTGATTGATGAGAAAACAAGCAGCAGACACGGCATCAGCCCAAAAGGATTTAGGGACACAGGAGTGAAACATGAGAGCATGGGCAGTTTCTAAAAGATGGCGATTTTTTCTTTCAGCAACACCATTTTGAGCAGGTGTATCAACACAGGAGGATTGGTGAAGAAGGCCATGACTATGCATATACTCGGTGAATGGGGCGGAAAAATATTCTTTCGCATTATCACTTCGAAGGATTTTCACAGGCGTATTAAACTGAGTTTGAATTTCGGTACAAAAATGACGAAAATGAGTGAACAATTCAGAATGGTGTTTCATTAAGTAAAGCCAAGTAGTTCGAGAAACGTCATCAACAAAAGTGACAAAATATCGATAACTAGTGTGAGACAAAACTGAACAAGGACCCCAAACATCAGAATGAACCAACTCAAAGGGGGACGCAGCCCGTTTATTGACTTGAGGTGCCAAATGAACACGATGGTGTTTGGAAAACTGACATGACTTACAATCCAAAGAAGACACAGACGAAAATTGAGGATACAACCTCTTTAGGGACGAAAGAGACACATGACCAACACGACAATGGACTTCAAAGAGAGACGACCCACCAGAACAAGCAACAGAACGCGGCACTTGATTATCAAGTATGTAATGTCCACCAGATTCATAGCCTCTACCAATAATCTGCTTCGTCGTGAGATCCTGAATTAAACAATGGTCAGGGTATAGTGAGATAAAACAGTTCAAATGGCGAGTTAATTTACTTGGAGACAAAAGATTAAACGTAAGATCGGGAACATTAAGAACTGAAGAAAGGGAAATGGATGTAGTGGGCATAACAGTTCCTGATCCAAGAACGCGGACCGGGGAACCGTTGGCGACAAAGATGGAGGATGGGTTGGCATAGGGGGCATACGATGAAAATAAATGATGGTTACCTGTCATGTAGTCGGTGGCACCTGAATCAATAACCCACTTTGTGGAAGTAGTAGCAAGGCCAGAGGAAAAAGTACCTGTAGCGAGGGCCCCTGCAGATGATGGATCAAAATCAGATTGATCAGGTGTCTGGGCAATATGAGCAAGGCCATGCTGTTGATCACGCTGGCGTTTATTCTGCAATTTGCGACAGTTCTTCTTAATATGACCAGGTTCCTTGCAATAGTTGCAGATAATACTGCCAGAAGTCAAGGGTGGAGCAGTAGTGTTTTGTTTCGAGCCATAATTCTTGTTTTCAAAGGGACCACGCCCAGCCAAAGCACTGGCATTTGGATCAACAGATGGACGAACCAAGCTATCAGCACGAAGAACTCGTGAGAACACATCGGCAAGAGATGGAAGCTCCTGACTAGATAGAATCTGGGATCGGATGGTGTCATAAGATGGATCAAGAGCTTCAAGGAAACTGATGATGGCTTGAAACTCCAGATTCTTGATACGGGTCTGAAGATCTGCCTGTGGGGACATAAGAACCTTCATCTCTTCATACAACTTCTTAAAGTCCAAGAAAAAATCCTTCAAGGGACGACCCTGTTGTTGAGAGCGATAAAATCCTTTACAGACTTCGTGAATTCGAGTAAAATTCCCTTTACCAGAGAACAAAAAGTCAAGATAATCCATAATTTCCTTCACCGTGTTGCAATGACTAACGGAAGACAAAATCCGGGGTTCAATAGAGTTCCGAATTTGAAAGAAGAGACGAGCATCCGCTCTAGCCCAAGCCAAACTTTTCTCATTATCGCCAGGAGGAGGATCTTGAGTTAAATGAGTTTCCTTTTCAATACCCAAAAGGTAGACCCGAACAGTTTTGGTCCAATCAGAATAGTTGGTCCAATTTAATTTAGAGTCGGTAATCTTAGCAGACATAGGTAGCATCTCGGATGTCTTTGATTCGGCCATGAAAAATAATCAAAGACTCACAATAACAATAACAAGATGGGATTCGGCCAAAAAGAAACAGATCACCCAAACACCAAAAAGACGGCCAAAAACTGATTTCCCAAATGCCAAACACGGCCTTAACTGCTCAAACGCCAAACACGGCCTTAGCAGTCCCTAATGCCAAAACAGTGCCGGAGATACCAAACTGAATTCAAAAATCTACAAAGCAGAGTCAAACGTCCGAAGAGGACCAAAAGTGAATTCAAAAAAAATCCACAAGGCAGATTCAAACGTTCGAAGAGGACCAAAAGTGAATTCAAAGATCCACAAAATTGCTAAGGTTGCGCAGAGACGAGGAAGGACCACAGAGCACGAAGCACAGCAACAATGGTCGAGCAAGTAAACCGTCGCTGTAACTGGAGGCGGACCTATGGGGAACCGCCGATCGGAGGCAAAGGAGGGAACAGAGTTGGGCGGTGAGATGCCACGCTCACGGTGGAGGAATTTGCAAAGACATGAACCGCCACTATGAACACGCTACAGTCGCAGCAACAGGAGAGGAAGGGGGAAAATATTATTCTAACCTAGCAGGTGAAAAAAATATTATTCTAACCTAGGCTCTGGTACCATGTAATCTGAGGATCTGAAAGTCTTGTTAATCAAGGTAAGTACATGGGTATATATACAAGAGAAAGGCTAACAGGAAACCCTACAATTATGGATCTAACTTAATCCCTAATAATATTGATCTAATCCATATTATTATAACAGTTATGAAGTCAATAATTATATGAAATACTGAAAGGTAAAATGAGTCGTAACTCATGAAAAAGTTATTGCATGCACGGAACATTTTAACTTAGTAAAATTTATGATCTCGTGTATCGCATAGCTAATAGAGTATGTATAACGAAATTTCAGATAAAAAAAATAGAGTATGAAGAAATGAACTCCGAATATATATATATATGAGTGTAAATCTGTGATCACACAAATCGATACACTGTGTTTCAAAAAAACCAATTCCATATGTAATATAGACGTAGGCATGCGTCATACATAACTATTACCTGCCTGCAGAATAATGTCCAGTAAGACGAAGAAAACTCTATATATCAATCACAGACAAAAAACTAGAACTCCACCCTCAACCATGCACGTTACAATATAACACTGGGCTTGATAATATTAGCAGAAGAACAACGAATTTTCGTGTCAAAGATGCATTTAGATGGAAATAAAAATTTATCCTCAAAAACACGAAAATATAGGGGGGAAAAGAAGAAGAAAAGCTCAGATGGACATTCACATTCCAGGGAAAGAGTTCGAAATAGAAGGAGATCGAAGAGTGGACGTTGAAACGAGAAAGCATATACATACCTTTTTTCCATCTTGAAGGAGTGGCGGAGACAAATGACGACATTGTTCATTGAGAAAGTCATGCAGATCCAACCTCTTACCTTCGGAGCCTCCTTTAGCCAACGCGCAAAGAAGAATCACATAGATAACTGCATAATTGTATCTTGTCATCATCTTCATTCCTTTTCATCCCATTGAATCTTCTCAACCTCTTTAGAGCCTGCGATTCATCAACTTTTCAATGAGCCTCCCTCCCTCCTCCTTGTCCAAGATCGATCCTTCAGGTATATATATAATCTATGTATGTATATACGCCTCTGGGTCTTTAAGAACCCCAAGAACCACGTTTAAAAGCGATAATGATTAATGGCAAAGGAACAGAATGTATAAAGAGTTTGACAGAACAAACTAAAGGATTGAATGAATTAATGCAGATTATAAGGGGCAAGCACTCGAAACACAGCCTAAACGTTTGCTGAAAATTTAGGAATGGATTCAGCAAAAAAATTTTCCTGCGGTTTCGAGTGCAAGATATTCTCCTGCAAAGGAGGGAATTTGTTCATGACAGACCTTCTTGTCCTTCAGAGCGCCACAGGAGAGAGAAAGACGGCGACGCGTTGAGACGTGAGGACAACAATGTATGTGGGACAACACCCATGACTTCTTGACTCCTGATCGTTATTATTATTAATATTAATTGATTGATTACTACTACCACCTTCTTAAATATAAAACATAATTTATATATATAGTACAATTTACACTATAAACTATGTCCTATATTTAGAGTTGGTGGAGCATTTCTTTTGGTTCCAGTCCTCCATAGTATATTTGAGGGTTTTTAAACCTTTTCACAGTGCCTTCCTCAATATATTTCTTGTTTCTTCCTGCCCTTGCTGTTATTACAATCCTATATATTGGCCTATTATCTATAAATATGTGCATCATATTGTAATTGGTATTAGTTTCTGTAACTGAAAGTTTAAAGGGTAAAGTATATGTTTAGTCTTTCATGTTTTTTCTTGGTATTATTTTAGTCTCTTAAGTTTGTAAGGTGCACGTTTGATTCCTTAATGTTAACACCGTTAGTCTAATTTAACGGAAAATATTGACTCAACAATTTTAAGCGGTGACTATGCAATTAAATGCTGGCCAAACATATTTATATGCTAGTATTTTAATAAATTAATATTTTAAATCCTATTAATTAAAAAATATTTAATCTTCACATGCTGTTTTATAGTTTTTCACAGTTTGTGAAGATTAAATATTTTTCAATTAATAGGATTTAAAATATTAATTTATTAAAATACTAACATATAAGTATGCTTGATCAACATTTAATTGCATAGTCATAGCTTAAAATTGATGAGTCAATATTTTCCTTCAAGTCAGACTAACGGCGTTAACATGAAGAGACTAAACGTGTACTTTTACAAACTTAAGGGACTAAAATGATATTAGAGACAAACATAAAGGACAAAACATATAAAGTTTAAAAGATTGATGGAGAGGTGGGAAGATGATATAATCATATTTTTAGCATGCTTTGATCAACTGACCGGAAGGACAACGACCGTTAATTAATATCTATTAACCACAACTTCCGCAAACAATAATGTCTATTCTCATCGAGTCCATGACGTGGAGTTAATCTTTAAACTTGAGAAGCACTACTCATAATAATAATGATTAACAATAATAATAAAAGTAAAATACATCAACCTACCCTCTATTTACTCTAAATTACATAGACCTTCATTCTATATTTTGAAAACCTATATGAACCTCTTTTAAAATCAAAATATATATTGCATAAACTTTCCTTCTAGTTTTGAAATTCAACTCTCATCCATTTAACCGTTAGTTGACCGTTAAATCACAACATTGACTCAATATTTTGACCAAAATACCCCTCCTTAAAATAAATATTATTACTTATCATGTAATCCTTGGAAAAAAAAATCATTTAATCACATATCTTTATTCAAAGTTTTAAAAAAATTAGTATATATTTTTATATTTTTGTCACCCTCTTAAATTTATCATTATAAAGTTCATTAATTTTATCATTATAAAATTTAATTTTCTAATAAATTTAAATTTTTAATCTCTTTTATTTATTAAATTTATCATGTAATTTTTAAATTAAATATGCATGATGATGTTTTGCAATAATAATTAAGTTACATAATTATAAAATGATATTATTATGAGATTTACATATTAATATCTTATAATTTAATTTTTTTAAGAATATTTCATTAAACATATTTTCTTAAAAATAATTACTCAAATTTTGAACAAGTTATTAATAGGGTTAAAGGCCTAATTTGCCACGGAAGTTATGCTAAGGGAGCGTTCAGTGTAACACCCCAATTTTCAATAACAAAATCTATACTTAACCAAAGCATTTGAAATATTGCTAATCAACAAAACAAAAAAACCCCATTCTTTTGAGGGCCAAATTATTTTCCCAACAAGGTATACAAAATATTTACAGTGCCAAAATAAATTTCTAAAATATTTCAGAGTTGATAAAATGTAGAAGTCTTATGGTCATGACAAATACAAATAATACAACATATCCTAGGAGTACAAAAGAGTCTTCAAGACTCACTCCACAGGTGTATTCCCTTGCTCCCTACTAAAATAATATCCTGAAAAAAAAAAATGAATATTGCAACCATAAAATCCTAAGATCTCAGTAACCATTGGTTATTCAGAAATATACATGCAAACCAAGATCGAGAACATACGGTTCAAAATCAAGTATAACACAATAATTTGTTAATATTATAACATAAAACCTTTCACAAATTAGTTCTCGATTTGGTTAATAAAATCCCTTCCCAAAAAGGGTTCCAAAACTATGGAATATCATTTCATTTTCCAAACATCTTTCACAAGAGATATCATATAATATACCATACAAATATGCAGCATGCAATATGCCTTCCTTATATCACCGTCCATCCTTAACCGCTGACTGGATCCATAGGCTAACACATAGTCCAATAGAAACTCATCCATTTAACTGGATTGTCTCAAGCTCACCAGTTCTTAAGATACACCCGGCCAAAGGTGTCACATAACTATGGCTCCCCTCCTTAAACATAACTAAGGAGGTGTCACATGTCCCACAGCTCCAATGCAATCCCGGCCAAAGGAATACATAGAAGAAGGGGCCCTGACAAGTACCATACACTGTGCACCGAGTGATGGCATAAAGAAATCTCATCATAAACATTCCTCCTTACTCCAACCCATCACAAATGTACCACCATTCATATGCATTAATGACAAACCATCACAATAAAATAAATAATATTCTCATCATAATACATAAGCATGCCTAAAAAGTTTTCAAAGTACATATCCATGAGTTCTAATATACAACAAGCATGCTTGAAAAGTTTCTCATCTCATCAGTATAATTTTAGTCAAATATGTAATTCCAAATCAAGCCCTCCATAGGCACAATAAATCCCAAAACAGTTTAAGATATACATATATATATATACAATTGACATGTATATAAAAGAATAATCAGGGTTACCTCAACTCCAAAGTTTACAGGTAATCACACAAGAGTTACTCCAAAGTTCTCAATGAGAGTCTACAAAGTCACAAACATAGATATCTATTAAATATTTCTCCAAACTATTCTTGAGTTACTCTAGCACTCCTCTAAAATTACTCTAAAGTCTCAAGCAACCCTTTAAGAATTAATGTTATATAGATATATATTTACTAGCTACCATGTATCAATTTTTATATAGAAATTAATTTTATACTAGTTGGAGTTTAGAAATAAAAATTATCTACGGTGCATAAAATGAAGGGTTAAGGCTGGTTGTTTGTTGAAAGCAATTTTTGTCATTTAGTAGTAGAGAGTTTCTCCAAAAATAAAGTAAGATAACTTAAACAAGAAAAAGGGACGAAGGGCTTCAACAGGACTGTGAAAAAAAGGCAGACATAAATATATATAACACACACATTCACCAACGAAAAAAAAAAGGAAAACTAAAAAAAAGGTAGATGATTTAAATACATGCACATGTGCAGGGAAAGGAGAAGTGAGTAAATGGGGGGTTTTAGCAAAATATATATAATATAGGGTTAAGGTGCAAAAATAGACATGTACTTTTGTCAAAAGAGCGCCCAGTAGCAAATACTTTTTTTAGGTGCAAAAGTGACTATGTGGTTACAAAAGTGGAGCAAAATTAGCATTGACCGTTAGTTGATTTTTTCTGAACTGAAAATGATGACATGGACGATGACGTGGATGTTAATGCTTTGTAAATTACAGTTCAGCCCCGGATGCATTTAAAAAAATTTCAATTTAGTCCCTCTATAAACTTTTAAAACTTTCATTTAAGTCCCTGGTCAAACTTTCAATTTAGTCCCTTCTTCCTCCTCTAGATCCGAGAGGCAAGAACCCAGGAGGATGATCTTTACCAGCTTCGTGAATATAGCTTGAGGAAGAACAGATCGAACTGCCGTTCTAGCTCTCTTTGACACCTTTTTGAACATATTGCGGAGAAACCTAACCAATAGATCCAGGCTTCTCTCTTCCTCGTCATTATCGTCGTTGCCGTCATCCTCATAATCGTCGTCGATGCCACTGCGTGCTGAGTTGATAGTGCGTCTCCATTTGACCTTCTTCTTCGCAGACTGAACCAAGCTGCCCCACCCTGACGATTTCGTCACCCCCATTAAAAATGAACCAGCCACAACTTCAACCTTCCTCAAATCTGAAAAGCGTTTCAAATGACAAAAAACCCAAAATTAACAGTCATAATTTCTTGCAATTTCTGGAACCAAAATTGAAGAAGCAGAGTGGCAGAATCGGACAGGAACCAAAATAAAACCAGAAAGAAGAAGCTTCCATTGAAGAAGCAGAGTGGCAGTTCGATGTTCAAAGTAGAAGAAAAAGCCATTGAAATCTTAAGAAAAGAGAGAGAAGAGAGCAGATCTGAGATTTTCAAAGCAATTAATAACAAATCCAGATTTTGTTTCTCATATCCATCTTTTTTTTTTTTTTTTTTTTAAAAACTTCCCTTTCCCAGACGCCATGAACGCCTCAGAGCTTTAAGTGTGGGACAATGCAACCTTCGACATTGGCGAAGTACCCATAAAAGCTTCATGGTCGTCGAGTTTTGATCCGTGTTCGAGAACCCTTTCGAATCACGGGATTCTAAACGCAAAGAAGGAAAATCGAAGCCTCAGAACGGTGAATTCCTCTATTTCTATCAAATCTTCGGTCGCGATTAAGCCCCTTCATTGGAACAGTGTCCCCAGAAGTTCACTGAGAAAACCTTCGAAGGTTTTGGCCAAGAAGAAGAAGTGTGAGCAAGACGATAAGAAAAAGATCAATGCAAAGATTGAAGCATTCAAGAGCGATAGATGAAGTTAAAGCAAGTAGAGATTATTTGCCTGTTGCATTTTTGCGTTTTGCTTCTTTGACTGAGAAATCAGTTGAGCAAATAGATATTCCTAACTATGAAGCTTTGATACAGTTGTTCTGAGGTTGAACATATGGAAGAAGAGGATGAGATTTTTTTTCATCGTTTTGAATTTTTTTTCCAGATTTGGCGAGAAAGAAGGGAAGAAGAAGGAAGGGAGTTGACAGGAGAGAGGAGTGAAAGAGAGAAAGAAGGGAAGAGAGAGGAGTGACAGGTGGAAGAGAGAGGAGTGACAGGTGGCAATATTTTAATAGAGAAGTCAGATCCCACTGCCACGTCAGCGTCAGATAACGGTCAACTAACGGTCAATGTTACTTTTGCTTCACTTTTTTAACCACATAGTCACTTTTACACCTAAAAAAAGTATTTGCTACTGGGCGCTCTTTTGACAAAAATACATGTCTATTTTTGCACCTTAACCCTATAATACATACACATACTTGCAATTATTGATGACAGTCGTTGGACCTATGCAAAATAATAATAATAATACACACACACTCCCACCGGGTACATATTTTGAAGGAGAAAGAAGTTGAAAAGAAAGAAAAAGAAATTTGGGAATATATGTCAGTCTCCCTCCACACAATCAAGACTCAAAAGGCCTTTAGTTTTGAAGAGTACATTCTTAAAATACTCACTTGCACAGTAAAAAGAGATTGAAAGGAATATACATACGAGAAGGCTAGGAGAAATCATGAGAAAAAGGATAAATGTAAGAACACTGTTTGAAAGGATAGGCACAAATGAAATGAGCAGTGGAGAAAACAAAGGGAGCACCTTTATACAAATCCACAGGTGCCGCGTCTAATGCCTATTACTGGATGGAGACAAAACCCATTCCCCAAACAATTGTTCAAACCTGAGGACCGTGCTTGCAGTTAGGGTTTGACTCATCTTCTTAAAAAGATTATTTTATCCTTTTTAAAAAAAATAATATTAATATTTATTTATTCTTTCTCTCTCATCTTTTTTTTCCAAATTATTTAGAAATGGATTAAATTATTTCATGAAGATTTTTTTGTTTTTGTTTTTACATCCACTTAATATCATTCGTATCCTAAAGATACAATGAAACTTGGCAAACTCAAACATCTGGCTATGAAGTCCCATGTGTACAAGTTTTCTTGCTTATGTTTAAGAAATTCCTCTTCCTTTTTATCAGATGTCAAAGCAATATGATAATAATAACTACATATTTTTCCCTAAATTATTTCCAAGTTACCACACTTCACTTACTAGGTTGTGTCGTTCGCTTTACCACTTCTTGTCTGTTTTCACCAACAATACAGTAACTATGTACACTCTTTGATAAGTAATACAACTAACCATATAAAAATTTCCTTTAATTTCTCCACATTGACCAACTTCCAAATTCTAGCCTAAAGTCCTAATAATTTCATACGATCTTTGCGAGATCACTTGTAGATGCAACCACACGTTTACATGAAAAGTGAATGCTTACTTGTATAAGCCTTATCATCAAGCCTCCTAATAGTATGGAATTCAATAATACTTTAATCATAAAATTTATCTATACCTCCATTCATATTTGATGTGGCAAAAACCTTTGATCAAGGGAAATTTAAAAGTCTACTTATCCTAGTGATTCTATCATTAGAAAATCCTTACATCAAAATACAATCGGGAAGTATGCCTATATCCTCAACATAAAAAGAACATTGACTTTGTTTTGGAATCATCATTCTCCTTTTTCTCATTGTTAACTCATACATAGCCTTCTTTGTCTCATCTTCACATACTAAATTCTTCTTCTTTGTCAGCTCTTTTAACCCTTTTATTCAAGTCATTTAGTATTTTAACTTTGACTATCTCATTGAAATTTAGCATTATACGCCTTCTTTCTAACAAGTTGCAACATCTTGATATAATTGCTTGCTGCTAATCAATTGAATATCTTGGGTCAATCACCTATAAACTTAATGTCAAATCATTTAATACTCCATCCAAAAATCCATGAGTTTAGTGTCCAACCAACACTATGGGTTTAAGGATTATTGATTCAATATGTAAATATACTCCTAACAATATGCTAAGTCTCACAACTTCATGATAATTCCAAAATACATGGAAAGATATATGCTAATAGAATTTTTCTTTGGTCAAAATCCAATCCACGGATATTTTTACTATATAATGAAATCATTCAAAGTAAAAATGGTATAATATGTCAAAAATAATACATTTCACTCCCAGGCCCCAGCCCTCATAGAGACAAGTTTTCTTATCAAAATCTTCCCCCTCCACCTTTTTATTTTATCCTAAAGAAAATTATTAAAATTAAAGAGTTCTATTGTCTTACTTCCCAACTCAACTTAAAGGGGATACTTGATCATATCTACATACACGATCCGCTAGTTGTTGTCACACCCTTCTTTGTTTATATGTGACAAGTTTTTTTTTAATCAATCATTCTAAACTTTAAACCGTCTAATTGATATGTAATACTATATCACCAACATATATTTCTTCTAAAACTTAATATCATTTATTTAACTTTGACCATTATATCTCTTATTTACTCCTAGATTATATCTTTTGCTTTTGCTGCCAATTCTCGTTACCAATAAGTGAAATATCTTGGGTTCACTCATTTCTCCCCTCCTATGAAAAATACCACAAGGACACTAGGCAAACTAAACAAATAACCACACAAATTCTACAACTAATTAAAGGGAAGTGCACATTTTAGAAATTTATTTTGGCACTGTAAATATTTTGTATACCTTTTTGGGAAAATAATTTGGCCCTCAAAAGAATGGGTTTTTTTTTTTGTTGATTAGCAATATCTCAAATGCTTTGGTTAAGTATAGATTTTGTTATTGAAAATTGGGGTGTTACATTCAGCACCCGAAAGTTTTTTTGGTACCAAATTTGCCCCGGAAGTATGAAAAAGGTGCCAAATTTACCCAAAACTAACGGAAGGTCAAACGGACGTTTGCCACGTCGGATTTTTTTGGGTTAAATACCTAATTTGCCCCGAAAGTTTTTTTTGTACCAAATTTTCCCCGGAAGTATAAAAAAGGTAGCAAATTTGCCCAAAACTGACAGAAGGTCCACGCAGGTCGTTAAAATGCCACATGGCTAGGAAAGAAACACAGTGAAGAGTGATTCATATGCCAGATCATGTAACCACGTTAGCACCTCATTCATCTCTCTCTTCCCTCTCGCTTTCGGCAGTTCGTGCTTCTGAATTTTCTTCCACTCCTTCACCGACTGGTATGCCAGCTTCCACAACAATGCCTGCCAACTCTGTTTGCGACTTTCCTCTGCTTCAGATCTGATTGGTTTCGATCCCCAGAAAATTTCAAACAAGATGTTAGAATTAGCTCTGGATCTGCAAAAGCCATCAGTTAGAGATAATTCCTAGAACAATTTTGTATTGCCATTGTACTCTAAAAAATGCTCTACCAAGAAACCAAATAGTTCTCCGAATCAAGCTAAAAAAAAAATCACCAAATTGTAAAATTTCAAAGAAGCAAAATAAGGGAATGGGGGGGGGGGGGAGTGAGGAGGTAGTACCTGAAGATTTGAGAATCGAGAAATTGTAAGGGTCTAAGGTATAAAATCGTTTGGTATGAATTTGCCACACCGCCTGGCAGGTCCTCAGCCCCACATCAAAGAGCCATGGTGTTCACAATGATCCCATCGACACTGTCTCCACTGTGTTTCTTTCCTAGCCATGTGGCATTTTAACGACCTACGTGGACCTTCCGTCAGTTTTTGGCAAATTTGCTACCTCTTTTATACTTCCGGGGCAAATTTGGTACAAAAAAAAACTTCCGGGGGAAATTAGGTATTTAACCCCCAAAAAATCCGACGTGGCAAACGTCTGTTTGATCTTCCGTCAGTTTTGGGCAAATTTGCTACATTTTTCATACTTCCGGGGCTAATTTGGTACCCAAAAAACTTTCGGGTGCTGAGCGCTCCCTTAGCATAACTTCCGTGAAAAATTAGGTATTTAACCCTTATTAATATTTACCACATAAACAGATTACTAAAAATTATTATAAATTAAATTTATTAAAAATATTAAATAGATCATTAATGAACATTAAATATTGAAAGATAAATTAGGGAATTGGTATAATGAGGGGTAAATTAGTAAACAACATTTATTTAATATGGTTTTTAATTTAAAAATATACTTGAAGAATCTTTTTAGAATATTCTTTAATAGTGTTAATGATTTGGACTAAAGTGTATATTTTTAAAATAGAGGGGAGGTCCTTGTAATAAAAGCAAAACAGAAAGTTGGTTAAAGTATTCTACTCTAATAATAAACTACATTCCATGTTTAAAATTATTATTTTGTTAAGGTCCTATTTTGTTCAGAAATTTTATTGTATGTAGAAGTTTTTGTTGAACCAATACTATCATAAAAGTGTTGAAAAAAAAAACAATGTTATCTACCATTAAAAGGTAGCGTCAGTATTAATTTTTTAATGGATAAGGATGAAGATATTACCTTTTTTTTTTTACATTTTTGGAGCTTTGATATCTTACAGGTATTTTCATGTCTTCGTAATATTCTCACTTGCTGAGAATGAAACCTCGACAATGATTGAAATTTGTTGCAATGTAATTTAAAACATTCTTTGAAGTTGATGTAAGTGGGGTAGTTTAAAGCCAGAAAAAAGTAGTAATAGAAAAAAAGTCAAAAATAAAGTGTTTGGGTTAAGTTTTAAGTTCACTGGGCTTTTTTAAAAGAAACTTCTAAAAGTTAGTTATAGAAAAAGTTCCAAGGAGTAGCTTTTTCCAAAAAGCTCTCAACTTTTTGACGTAAGCTCCGCTACTTCTACGGCTTTACCATCATCAATCCAAATACAAATCATATTTACAACTTGACTTTTTTCCTACCAGGCTTTTAAAAAGGTCAGACAGAAAATAAGTCATTGTTCCTACCATTAACCTAAACAGACCCATTAGCTCTTGAAGGATTCCCAAGGAATACTTAGCTAGTAAAAAGTTGACAAGCGCATGTATTTATTACTCCTTTTACACCTAAAAATAAGATATAATTGATTTTTTTTTTGAAGAGATTACAGAAGCGAATTAAGTTACTTTAAAGTATTTATATTTATCATTTTTCCTCTAAACTATTATATCTAACTTATAAACTAATATATAATTTAAGGATATACAATATATGATTATTTAGAGCTGGGAAATCGGGCCGGCCCTTTTAAGCCCTGGCCCTTCAAGGGCCGAGCTTGTAAATTGAAGTTTCAAAATGAAGTTGGCCCTGCAGGGTCGAAGGCCTAAAAGAGCCAGCCCTGTAGGGCCAATGGCCGGCTCATTAGGCCCTTTAATTTTTTTTTTTTGTTTCATAACTTGACTTGACAATTTAATTTATTAATTTATATATATTTTGTATTTGTTATAGAGTTATTTATTCATTTAATTACAAATACATAATAATTATACTTTAATTTCATGATTTGGTTTAATATTTGTTGCAAATAAAGATTATGGATGTATTCATGACATGAGAGAATATATTCTTAATATTTTTACTCATGAATCATAACATATTACTTGAAGTGAAGCATAATCAGATGCCTTTGAAAGTGATGATAGTAGTGAGAAGATGATAATGATAGTCATTGTACTTATGTTGCTTAGTGGTAAGCTTGTTATGCTTTGTGTGAGTTACTTGTGGACAATAGTTTACTCTTGATTATGAATTAGTGGCTGCGTTTGTTTATTGTATTAAATGTTTTGTGTAGACATTGATGTTAACCAAATTTATTTGATAAATTATAACTTTAATTGTCATAATTTACTAATTATATTTCTTTGGAAAAAAATAGAGGAAAAATAGTTAAAATTTGGAATAGTAACTGTAGGGATGGCCTTGGCTTGGGTGCTCTTTGGTCGGGCTTTAAAAAACATATGTTTTTCTTACCACTGGCTCGGCCCTGATTCCCAGCTCTAGCTCTAATATGATATGATTAAGTCAGTGGCGGAGCCAGGAATTTAAGTTTGTGGGTGCATAATTAATGTGCCCCCGATTTTTTTTTTAAGGAGTATAAAAGGCAACCCACTTCTTCGTAAAGTTTAGGACTAGAAATGAGGTTCAATTGAAAAGTATTTCCGAGGAAATCAATTTAAATAGAACAATATACTCTAATCTCATGACATACAAATACTCAGATGTTACACAATCAAATTCCAAAGCAACATGCAAGGAAAAATTATTATGGTTTGTCATATGTGATAGGATATTAAAAAGTCAACAATCAACGAAGGAGTAAAGGAGCATAACAAATGCTAAAAAAGTCTGATAATATTTATATTTAATTTAATCAGATAGTCATATTAAAAAAAAACGTCATACTAAAAAAGTAAAACGTTGGCTCTGGCAGCGGGTAGTAAAGCTTGGGCCCATAAAAATAAAACCACCAATAGCCTCATAGCACTATATAATAATGTCCCATGTTTTGAGGGGAATTATGGGTGTTTATGCTAAGATATGTAGTAACTCAACAGTCAGGAAAAAAAAAAACTCAACAGCCACAATTTTATGGGTGCACTTGCACCCACATGGAACAAGGTGGCTCCGCCACTGGATTAAGTAACTTATTTAATCTCTATAAAAAAAATTTAACTTTGTCTTATATTTAAAGGGATATGATATCGTCACTACCACTTTTTCACCGTCAGATCAGAATCTCAACATGAGAGAGAAATGATAAAGGTAGATGAGATTCTGATATGACGGTGAAAAAGTGGTAGTGACAAAAAATAGTAGTGACGATATCCTATCTCATGTTTAAAATAGTTGAAGTACTTTTTTTCCGTGCATTTTCATCTTTTACTATCACAGGCCTCAGACAGAAAAACATATATTTTATAATTGGGTAAAGGTGCAAAAATGCACATGTGCTTTACCCTCAGGAACGCCCAGCACCATATGCTTTATTTGGGAACAAAAATACACATGAACTTTTAAAACTGGAGCAAATTTACCATCTCCGTTAATCTGAGTTACTTTGACAAAAATGTTGAGATAGAAGCTGACGTGGCTTTCCCTATTGTAACATCCTAATTTTATTTTTAGGATTTAATTGTAATCATGAAATAATTATATATGATTATTGTAATTTTAGGGAAGAAAAAAATATATTAATATTAAAATAAAGTTGGGCCTCTTAAGATAATTTTGTCCATTTCTGAAAAAAAAGGGGTGAAACATGACTGGTGGTGGAAGAAAGGAAAAATAAATAAATAAATAAATAAATAAATAATAATTAGATCACCGCCTCATTAATTGAGGCGGTGACTTTTGGCATACATATATAAATAATTAAATATATGTTGCACCGTGAGATTGGGAGAATCAGGCAGAAAGAATTGAGAGTGCAGAGAGGGGGAGAGGCGGTGATTGAGTGAGGAGAGAAGAAGAAGGAAAAATGAAGAAGATTTGAGTTTTTTGAGGTATGTTATTTATCTTATAAGATTATTTTGGTAGTTAAATCAACTTCTTTTCAATAAACTTCCTTCATGAAATTTGCTCTATATATTTTTATCTTTCCAATGAACTTAATATCATGTTTGTTAGTGAAAATTTTGAGGTTATGATTTTGGAAAAGTTTTGAGTTTTGATAATAGATGACTGTATATATGTGTAGAACGATTAATAACTAGTTTTAATCGGTTTAGAATTTTCGATTGATTGTTGTAAGAATTTAAATTAATTTTTCTACTCAAGAAATTCAGAATTTATATCGCACCGGATATTTCTACCGATTAAAAGTTGTATAAATTTTATTTTGGGTTAATAGAGGAATTACAGAGATTTTGATCGGTTAGTTTTGAAATTTGAAGGATTAAACGATTCTTTTTAGTTTTTATTATAGTAATATATATTTATTTGAATTTGTGTAATTTAAGATATATGAAATTATAATTGTGATGATGCAGAGTTTATTTGTGACCGGTGATTGTTCTCGTTTTACTCCTTAAGATAAGGTTTAGCTGGAAGTTGAGATAACCGGGGTTAATTTATTTTATATGATTGTTTTGGACTGTAAGGTGTTTTCTAAATTTTACTCTCACATGATTAGCTGACATGTGTTTTGAAAAATTGTGCATGTATCTGAATATGAAATTATTTCAGTTAAGCAGTGTATTTTCCAATACATTTATGTATATAAGTAATATTGTTATTGGGATTGTGTTTGTGGTGATAGTCATGATGTTTGTTATGAAATGTCGTATATGGAATAATAAACTTTGTTAAATATTGTTGTTATGATGTTCGTTACGGAATGTTGTATGTGAAATAATATATTGTACGATGTTTTTGAGTAATTGTGGTGTTGTATTGTTTATCTGTTAGGGATATGTTGGGTTTTGTGGAAGAGATTTAGGGTGAAATTGTGTCCATCGGCCCTCTCATTCCTGACCCGGAATTTGAGTTGAGTGTTTTGTGCAGACACCTCCCTGTTACGGTATATCGGTGGTGATATGGGAGATGACAGTATTCTTGAAGTGACTAGCTAACATTGGTCAGGTATACTAGCACTGATAGGCTGTACCACGTCCAGATGATATAAGGAGGAGCAGGATAGATGAGTGGGGATGGTTCTACTTATTGTCAATTATTATGGATTAATTAATTATTTATGTTGATTTTTATAAATGTGTTAGTAAACCTACTTCTCTGACTTACAATCCTTTCTTGCATATGTGATAAATTAATTTTGGTTATTGGGACTTTATGTCTCACCCATCAATATTTTTTCAGGTGAGACCTCTAGTTTAACTAAAAGTCAAGGGAAGCAACCGGAGGCATAATAGTTGTAGACTTTGTAAGCCTCTTTTGGTATTGGTGTTGTATGAGTATATATATTGCCATTTTAGGGCCCACATGTTCTGGAAATACTATTTTAACTATTTTGGGATGATTGTCTATTTACTGTTGAACCCAAGGTTTTATTTTATATACTAATATATATTGGTGGGTCCACAATCAAAACTTGTGTGGAAATGTTTTGGTGTAGACCTTTTGTTGTGAATTTAGTGTTGTAAAGCTCGTGGGCTGTATATTCTTCTGCTTGATTATTGTGCCCAGAATTTTGAATTTTGTCTTTGGTGAGTTTGTGCCTTGGACTCCGAAGTGCTTTTTTTTTTTTTAAGAAAAGGGTTTTCCTTAATCACATGTTAACCCTTTTTAAAGAAAACATTATGGTTAATTATTGTTTAGTAAGGAAAGGTCTTTTCACCTCTCATTCCAGCTCACCATCACGTTCTTCCTCCAAAATTCACTGACAAATGAATGTCAAAAGCGCAATTATTCCAAAATGAAAGCTTGCTTTCTCCAATAAAATTCACCAGACACTATCTAAAAGAACATTAGTAAATTGCATTTGAAAAATTCCAACTCAAACAGACAGTTCAAGGCTTCAGCTAGATCTTAAAGCAGAACAATTAAAATCAAAATTCCATGGACCACGGCGGATCCTTGGAAGGCTTCAGCTAGTTCAAGGCTTCGTGAAATAAAACAGTGTTAGAAGGGGATCGATCGCTGGCGTTCCTTGGACCATGGCGGATCCTTGGGTTGGCTCCTTGCATGGAGATAGACTCATCGTTGACGTACATTGATGGTGAAGGGAATTGATGGAAAGGAGAGTGAGTACGAGTCCCGATTTCTTCTATGAAACCAGACCCACAATCAACCCCAATTATAACCCTAACAAACTGATTGCATCTGTAGCACCAATAGGAGGATCCCACTGAAGCCATGATAAACCAAGATCGAGCAAGAACTTCAGTAACCCTCATTGGAGAAAGAATCAACAACAACAAAAAAATCCCAAATCCATACCTTTAATCCAAATATTGAATAAAAAACCCTAATTATTCCTGGAAATAACTCAAAAACCGGAAATAGAACAAAAATTCCAAACCAAATGCTTCAAAGCGTGAAAGCGAACAAAGCGAAACGGAAAGTGGGTAAAGATCGAATAAATAAAGGATGTACTTGATCTGGCCCGTTTGAGCTTCGTTTCAAGATGAGGAGCGGTCCTGGTCTAGAGAAATCGTTCTTTTGTCATCCAATGAGTTCTCTGCGTCTTCTTTTCCTCCTCATCTCCCCCGAGGAGGCGCTAAAGCCCGTTGACTTGAAAGAAAGTGCGTTGTTTGTGGAATGGAGCATTTGAAGAATTTAACTTTGGTGGTGGCGGAGAACGCAGCGGAGGTGGGGATCGATGGCGGGGGAGTGGTGAACGGACAAGTGATGAAGTACGTGGTGATGAAGGATGTGAGGAAGAACGTGATGGTGAGCTGGAATGAGAGGGGACTTGCTTAGGGGAAGAGGGAAAGCCACGTCAGCTTCCATCTCATCATTTTAGTAAAAGTAATTTAGATTAATGGAGATGGTAAATTTGCTCCAGTTTTAAAAACTCATGTGTATTTTTGTTCCTAAAAAAACATATAATGTTGGGCGTTCTTAAAAGTAAAATATATGTATATTTTTGCTCAGATTATGGTTGAGCTCTCGCTCAGCATGCTAGAGGTACGAGGATCGATATCCCTCGTCTGCAAAAGACGTTTTCCGTATTTTTATTTCTTTTTAAATCCCCTTCACCTTGCTTTCCCCGTTCCACCCTAGCGGAAAACTCAATTATTCGGTTACCGCCGCCGTCTTACGCTCCTAGTCGATAAAGATATTTTGTCACGGCGCTGGCCTGTGCTTCCCTTTCATGAATGGCACCTTCTCTCTCATACTCAAACGGTGGAGCAATAAATCCCTCCTTCTCAAATCTTCATACACCACCGTCACTCCCCTGCCGGAACAATGTCTTATCCGCCCACTCACCTCTTTACAATGTGGAACCGTGTTGCAGTCGCTCACCAATACCAAATCCTACGCATATTGCCTGCAACTTCATGCCCACATGATCACTTGCGGTACTCTGGTACACAACACCTATCTAAATACCAAGCTCGCTGCCTGCTACGCTGGTTGCGGGCGCATGGCTGAAGCTCAGGTAATATTCGATCAAATTGTCTT
The DNA here is from genome assembly GCA_025563575.1 of Acacia pycnantha. Taxonomy (NCBI): domain Eukaryota; kingdom Viridiplantae; phylum Streptophyta; class Magnoliopsida; order Fabales; family Fabaceae; genus Acacia; species Acacia pycnantha. Next base: position 200,804 of record JAMWYP010000332.1, on the reverse strand, counting down.
TAAGAGTTCTTTTTTATGGAATTTCATGATCAGAGGTTATTCTTGTAACGGGAATGCCTTGAGGTCTCTTGTTCTGTATCGTCAAATGTCCAATGTTGGTGGAAAGTCAGATAATTTTACCTTCCCATTTGTTCTCAAAGCGTGTGGTGATCTACTGGTGTATGAAATCGGCAGAAAAGTTCACGCATTGGTATTGATTACTGGCTTGGCATCTGATATTTATGTGGGCAATTCTCTGCTTTCAATGTATTCCAAATTTGGGGATATGGCAACGGCAAGAATGCTGTTTGATAATATGCCTGTAAGGGATTTAACATCTTGGAACACTATTATATCAGGTTATGTGAAGAATGGAAAAACAAGAGATGCATTTATAATATTTGATCACATGAAAAATGCTGGATTTCGTGGAGATGAAACAACATTACTTTCTCTCCTTTGTGGTTGTGGTAACCTTATGAATTTAAAAGTGGGAAGGGCTATTCACGGTCATGTTGTTCGAAACAGTGGTAAACTATGCAACAAGTTTCTAACGAATTCCCTAATTGACATGTACTGCAATTGTGATTCAATATCTGATGCAAGGAAGTTATTTGAAGAATTAAAAATGAAGGATACTATATCATGGAATTCTTTGATTTCAGGTTATGAACAACATGGGGACACTTTTGAATCCCTAAAACTTTTCTATCAAATGATTATGGAAGATGAAGTTCCTGATGAAGCAACTATTATTTCTATGCTTGGTGTTTGTAATCAAATCTCGGCGTTGCTGTTGGGCTCATCTATTCACTCCTATATTGTTAAAAATGGTTTTGGTGCAAATACTGCAGTTAGCACTGCTCTTATTGACATGTACACTAAATGTGGAAGTTTGCCTAGTGCACATCATGCTTTTGATGAGATGCCTGAAAGAAATTTGGCTTCTTGGACTGTTATGGTTACAGGATATGGGATTCACGGGATGGGAAAAGAGGCCATCTCCATTTTTCATGAGATGTTGGGAAAAAATATCATTCCAGATGAAGGAATGTTTACTTCAGTTTTATCAGCATGTAGTCATTCTGGATTAGTGGATAAAGGTAAGGAAATCTTCTACAAAGTGATGAGAGAGTACAATGTAGAGCCTGAAGCAGCTCATTATGCTTGTTTGGTGGATCTTCTAGGGAGAGCAGGGAACTTAGATGAAGCATATGCAATTATAAATGATATGAAAGTGAAGCCTAATTATGATATATGGAATTCTCTCCTGTCTGCTTGCAGATTATACCACAATGTGAAGTTAGCAGAAATCTCAGCTCAGAAGCTTTTTGAAATGAATCCAAAAGGAGTAAGCAGTTATGTTTGCCTTTCCAACATATATGCTGCTGAGAGACGATGGAATGATGTTGAAAAAGTGAGGGCACTGGTGAGAAGAAAGAGATTAAGGAAACCACCTGGTTATAGTTTTGTCGAGCTAAATAAGATGGTTCATCAATTTTTTGTGGGAGATACATCCCACCAACAGTCAGATGATATTTATGCCAGATTAAAGCACTTGAATGAGCAACTTAAGAATGCTGGTTATAAGCCTGACACTTATTCAGTTCTGTATGATGTTGAGGAAGAAGTAAAGGAGAAGATGCTTTGGGATCACAGCGAGAGGTTAGCACTTGCTTTTGCTCTTATCAATACTGGTCCAACAACCACAATCAGAATAACAAAGAATCTTCGGGTATGTGGAGATTGCCATACAGTAATGAAGATGGTTTCTAAACTCATGAGTCGAGAAATCATCATGCGAGATATTCGTAGGTTTCACCACTTTAGAGACGGAGCATGCTCATGCGGTGATTATTGGTGAGTTGATAGGAGCTTAATGAAATGGTCGATTAATCCCAATAACATCCGCACCGTCATAGTGCCATGCTGCCTTTACACCTGAGATTGTGTTCAACGTGTATGGCAGAATTAAGCTAGTTAGGACAAGTAGTGCGTGACCTACTGAACAAGTTCTGTGATCTGCTCCTGGCATCTGAACTTTGTTCTGAGTCCCTCATCTCAAGAGTGATGTTGAAATTGGCATAATGGCAAGGTGGAATCCTTGCAATAAGATGGTAACCGTCTTTGTCATCTTGGTTGTAATATTTAGCAGCGAACTGTAGATATACAGTAAATAATTATACCTCACTATGACAGAGTAATAGATAGACAAGTAGGTTTCAACTAATCTAAGTAAAGTTGAATCGGAACATAGTAGTGTGAAGTCTTCTCAATAGAATTTGTGTTATTCGTAGGACTTGAATTTAGGAAATACATCTGCGAAATGATAGCTAGAAACTTCCAAAAATTTGTTCGTTTGCGAAGCCACATTGGCAAATTTTTTTGATACAGACATTGGCAAATTAATTTATAGCGAATTCGCCAGGAAACTTATATATAAATAAAATATTTTTTTATGCAAAAAAGTCTAAGTGAGTGAGTTAGGTTCTAGCTCTTACTAGGGTTAAGGTATGTCTCCGTGCTCAAACAACGATTATAAAGATACTTATAGATTACTCATTAACAAGGTCGTGTGAGTTGAATTTACAACCCTATGGATAAGGGCCCGATCCTTCCACTAACTGGACTAACCTTTGTTAGTGAACTTCTACATATATTGTATTCAAAGAAGTATTCCCTCTGATCCTTATTATAAGGTACCAACTAATTTTTCTCACAAACCAATAAAAGCAGTTAAAGTCAATAAAATTGTTCTAGAATCTAAGTAATTTCCAATATTACTCCTACTAATTGCACTAAACTCTAATATTATATTAATTATTACTTTGACTTATTACCCTTATTAATTATGGGCCGACATAAAAAAAATAATTAATGTTTATTGGGAACAAGCGAGTGCCTTATAAAAAGAACTAAATAAACTTGTTAGTTAATGCTTTATAGTAAAGACCAGAGAGTAATTCATCTAATCATTAGGTCTGGCACAATTGGCACTCAACTAAATTCTTTAAGCATTTAGTTACAGGTTCGATTTCTCATGGTGTATATGGAAGGGTCTCATCGTGGCCTACCAAAAAAAAAAAAAAAATCACCCATATGCAATAAAATGTTTTCGAAATGTCAATGACAATCTAGAATTAATTATATTGATGAACTTTTATAGTATTTGAAAATTGAATGGTGAGAATCAAATTGTAAATCTTAACTTTAATTTTTAAAGTTGCATGACTTAAGTCAAAAATTAAATTAAAATATAGAGAGAAAATATATAAATATTCAATTGGGACCAGCCCTGGTCCCCTCTTTTGGACCTATAGGAACATTAACATGACGGTCATATAATAAGGAGGCAATAAAATTTATAAAACAGGATTATCATCGACCTATTTATTTGGGTGGTGATTAAGCATTTCCTGAATATGTATAATCATTGATCATCATTTGTTGGATTTTTAATTATTATTTGTAGGGCCGAGTGAAGAGTAACCATCCATTTATTATTTTGAGTGTTTCATCAAACGTCACCCCTACCCTAACATGGCATGCAGCACACCTTATTCCTGCCAACTTGAAATTTATTTTGGGTCACAATCACAACAGACCTAAGATGGCTCATTCCTTTTGTGGATAATCTCAACCCCTTAATATTAGTATTAGGAGGCCAAGTCAACAGAAGGAGGCCCTTTCTATATTCTGTCCATCCCTCTTCATCCTGATTATTAAAATTTTGATCCAAGGGGCCAGATTTATTTTTGACAAAACCGCGTGCGGTAAAAAAAAAAGTTGGCAGATAAGGAGGGATGAGCAGAATATGGAAGAGGAGAGAAATCGGACCCCTAGGTCAACACATCTATTTCTATAATACTACCTCCTTCGGTTCTAATTATAGAAATATTTTTATAATGTAAATTGCATTATAAAAGTGTTACCGGAGGGAGTAATAATTAATTATTACCTTGATGATTTATCATTAATCTTTAATTTAACTGCTTGTTTTTATTTGTTTATTAAAGAAAGGGGTTGGTTGGATGAAATTAACGTCTCAACGGGGAGTTCGAATGTTAGAGGGGCCAGCCCAATCGTACGGACGAGATGACATTTCCTCCTACGTTGTTTGTAGTGTATGGATCGCCGATTGGCCATGGCACACTCCATCTGCTGCTTCCGTCAGCCACCCCCTATTTTTCACTCTTTCTGGGCGGTAAATTAGGGGTCAGGGCCAATAAACTAATCCCAAAGGAAGAAATGAGCATGTTAGTGATGTTACTAGCTCAAGTATTATTATATTCTTACGCTATTTATTCAGTGCGCTTTAATCCCTCTCACACACTGTTTCTTCTGCTTTCACTCGCAAGATGGACATCGACTCCTCACACACCTCCAATTGGCTCTGTGACTATGGCTTTGGTGTCTCTGTTGCCGGTGCTGAATTCCCGGTCGTCCCTTCCCGCGGTTTCAACTGGGTTTCTCCTACTTTCCACGGTTCTTCCGATACCAGGTGGGTTGGCAATAGCATTCTTTTTAGACTTCCTGTTTGGTTTCCAGTCCATGAGGTTCATGTGAGTGGAATTTTCCATGAATATGGTAATCCGGGGTTGTTCCCAGTTGGCTAGTTGGTCTAGTCTTCTCAAAATCCAAACTACTCTGTGGCAAGATCAGTTCATACATTTGTTATTACAGAGCATGGTACTTTTCTGCTGCTTCCTCACTGTCAACAGGATAGTCTTAAGTCTTAACTGCCGTACTGTGAAGTATCCTATTATTAACTGCCATAGGTAAATGAAATGCTATGCTCTGTTCATTTGGCGTCTGGTCGATCGGTGGTTGGCATTCGAAAGAAAATCCAAAACCATAAACATAAGTTGAGGGGTTTAGACCCCGGTAAAAATTTATCTTGTGGTTTAAGGCATTTCAATGGTCAAATCTGGGTCAGTCCAAAGAAAAAAGTCAATTTTTTTTTGTGTGTGGATAAATTGAGAGTTTTAATTACTTTATTTTGTTTTTAGGTTTTATGGATCAAGAAAATTGTGTTTGAACTAGTTATTTGATATTGTGATGGAAACATGGTTAACCTCCTGCTGCGACAACTTCTCACGGTTCTGTTGGTTCCAGATATCATTTAGCAGTTTATATGGTGATTCTGGGTTCAACTGTCCCGCCAAAGCAACATGCATGTGTGTCCTATTTGTTATATGAAAAATGATGTGAATTTAGAAGATATCACCTTTGGATTGTGGCTTTCTCCTAAGACATTTTTAATGAGAATATTTAGAAAATAGCGCATCATTTTAAATCTCAGACGTTTTTTTTTTTACCATCTAGTTTAAGAACCTTTTGTTAAAGGGGAAGTAACTATCCTAATTTTTATGTATTTCCTTTATTTATCGAATAAGATAATGCTGTCCGTCGACTGCTGCACCAACTACTGCAATATGGCACGTTTTCTCCTTCAAGGACCATGAGATCTATTTTCCGTTATATTTCACAAAAAAGTGGATCTAGATTCTGTAATTTGATATAACATTCATTGTATATGGAGCTTTTATTTTTGAGTCGCAATGTGTTGACAAAAAGGCCGTCATACTCCCTGAGTAGGGTAGGTTGTTGAATGAAGGACAAAAAATATTTGCCAAAATAAGGTTGTATTATGTGACTTAGGACGGGTTGTACGTAACAGTTGACTTTGACTACCGTATAGCAGCAGCATGTGTTATTTATATTATGTTGTGATGTTGTCCTCTTCATTGCTTCATTATTACAGCTTGGACCTGGAATACTCACTGGACAATTCAACTTTCATGGAAAATGGCCCTTCAAAGCGGTAATGCCTTTCTTCTGTGGCTCTGTAAACAAGGTTTACTGTTGTGTTGTACCTCACAATTTCTTAACTACACTATAATGGCTTCCAATGATGTAAAGTGAAAATCTTATCGCTTACAAAGCTGCAGCTAGATCTTTATTTGATGTAGATCTTCTGCATCCCTGAATGTTGAGGAACGAATGGATAATATTGACATGTGTTTTTAAGAGAGAAGCCTTTTTCATAAAAGTTAATCGAAAATGAACGCCTTTAATTGCCCCTGCCACCCAACCTGTATGAGACTTAGGAAATGGAGACCACAGAGGAGATGCTTTTCGCAGATGCAAAGCAGAGGATTAGGGAAACTGTTAAGGATGATAAGAATCCCAATAAGACTATCCTCTGCAACCCACGGCAATGGTAATGATTAGTGTGAATCTGGAATCAGCTGCATTCTTGCCAAGTTTAATAATTTATATGGAGTCAAGATTATGAACCAAAAAAAACGAAGATTTAAATATTACTGATTTGTGATTTATCTGTTCATGTATACAGAGATAATGGTGCAAATTATGGAAAAACAGAAACTTAGTCAACTAATGACAGGGATGATGGAGTACATTTCTCTATTCTTATTGTTTGTTTTCTATTTGTCAACTAGTGAAGGCAACCTGTAAATTTCGCCTCATTTGGATTGACATTATGTCTAGATACTGTTTGTAACACGTTATTACATTAGCCCGTACATTTCTTGAATAAATGCAGCATGTATTTTTTCCCTATTAATTGACACATTATTTGTGGAATGAGTGGGCGCTTTGATTTGAGACTTTCACGCACACAAAAGTAACTGTTCTTTCAGGTTGAAGACTGAATCATGTGCATCAGGCTCCAAGGCATGCCGTGAGAAACTGCGGAGGGATAGACTGAATGAGAGGCATGTGTTATTGTTCTGCTTCTTGTCTGATTAATTTTTGTCTTCTATATCTCATGTCTTGAATTTGGCATGATCTGAAGGTTCCTGGAATTGAGTTCTATCTTGGAGCCTGGTAAGCTGCCTAAGACGGATAAGGCTGCTATATTAACTGATGCAGTTCGAATGTTGACAGAACTGCGTAGTGAAGCCCAGAAGTTGAAGGAAACAAATGATGAACTGCTTGAAAAGATTAAGGAACTGAAGGTGAACAATTTGTTTTCAAGTGTTACTACTATTTTAGTGTCATGTGTTTATTTCTAAGGTGCTATAGTTTCTTCTTTCTCAAAATTTCTCGGCCTAAATAGATATGGGGATCCTTGCAGGCAGAGAAGAATGAGCTTCGTGATGAGAAGAATAGGCTGAAGATGGACAAAGAAAAGCTGGAGCAACAGGTGAAAGGGATGAATGCACAGCCGACCTATGTTTCTCACCCTTCTACTGCATTTACTGCTCAAGGCCAAACTGGCAGCCACAAGCTCATACCTTTTGTTGGCTATCCTGGAATCGGCATGTGGCAGTTTTTGCCACCTGCTACTGTTGATACGTCTCAGGATCATCTGCTTCGCCCTCCTGTCGCTTAAAGTGGTTAGTTCGAATCCATCGCATTTCTCTGTGTGTGTGTGATTGCTTCACTTATCTCGTGTTTATGACTAAGTTGTTAATCATGTCCAAGTGTGTTTCCTGAAGTGAGACGATGATGTTGGTGGAATTGGTGGAACGTCTACCGTTAAAACTAATTACATCTATGCTTGTGCGATCTAAACCATAATAAAGAAATGTTTTATGTCTTGGTTGTCACGCTTGAATGCTTCCTACATTTGCTTGGTAGGATAATCCGAATGACAGGTTCATTATAAGGCTATAACATCAAATTGAATCGCTTACAAGATATCGTTTTCTGTCCATCAATAAAGCATGCACGCATCTCTGAAATTTTAACCAAGACAACAAAGAAGCAAACAGAAAATCTCACACACAAGTAGCTCTCAGTGACAGTGCTAGACTTAGAGATCGACCTATCCTATATTTAGGAGGCTAAAAGCATCAATAGAAAGCTAAACACAAATGCGACGAAGGCCTGGAGGTTTCCTTTCTTTGCTGGTGCAGTTGATTGGTCTGGTGACTTCTCAGTGGAAGGAATGACTGGGGACAAAGTAGGACTCTCCAAATGTGTGTCAAAAAACGGACTGGGTGCTGCCACGGTATATTCTGGAGATTCTGCTGCTGTGTTCCCAAAATCCGGGGACTCAGCAGAGGGAGCGATAGAAATCACTGGGAAAACCGCGGGTGAAGGAGATTCTGTTGGAGGGGTGGAAGAAGTTTCCCTTGCAAGAGTGTCTATTTCAATCTTCATACCTTGGCCACAATGTGCTAATGACCCACAGATGAAGTGTCTCTTGCCTGGAGAAGTGAGAGGGATGGTTGTGGCACCATCATTGTAGGACTGGATTGGCTTGGCTGGCTGGCATGAGTCATAATCTGCCTTTGTAACTTCAACCACATTATGGTTAGGAGGATACTGAAAAACTGCACAGTCAATACAAAACATATTAATATATTTTCAATCAAAAGGGAATTGTATGTCTCATAGATTTATAAATCCACGCCTGGTGGTGGAAGCATGCAGGTGACTTACTGAGTTTGTCTCCCACTGAAAACTTCTGGGAAGATGCCCATGCTTGAAGGTTTGTGCTTGTATCCCACCCGCCATTAGGTCCTCCAACAATGTGATTTGCGGCCACGGCGATTTCGATGAGCATAGCTACAAATGATACTCTGATGAAGGTTTCAAGGGTAGCCATATCTTCTAAACTATTTAGATATATGAGAAATGTTTGGATAGATATGATTGAACTGTGACCTCGTCCTCACTGTGGAAGAGTATATATAGAGAGAGGCCAAAAGGGATTGTGCAGGCCTCATCTTCAGTCATTAGGACATTGGAGTTGTTGAGGTCATGCAAATGAGATTTTGGTTTTTTAAATAGGAACGTAGGTATCTCCCTTTTTTTGCTTATCAACTGAAAAGGAGAAGGTGGCGGGGCTGTTGGTAGATTCCCTGATAGAGACTAAGACAAGAAAGCAGTTAACGTTGTGTCGACGACAACTCAGGTTTCAGTTTCACCTTCTCCTCAGATTTTGAGAATTATTTAGATCATCAGTTCCACTACCAGAAATATATGTGCGGCCTCGACCCCTGGCTTTTGATAGTTATAAATAAGGAAAATTCATTTCAGGGCCTTTTTAATAGAAAAAAAATCCAAAAAATGCCCTAAGATTCTGACAATCTCAAAAAAGGCATTGATTTTGACAATCCCAAAAAAAGGCCCAGGGCCTTTTCTAGGATTGTCAGAATCTTGGATGAGTTGTTAATGGAGCTGATATAGTTGTTAACGGGTAGGTCATTAACAACTAAATCAGTACCATTAACAACAATTTTTTAACAACTAAATCAGTATCGTTAACAATTATATCAGTACCCCGTTAACAACTAAATTAGCCCCGTTAACAACTCATGTAGATTTTGAAAATATCAGAAAAGGCCCCAGGACCTTTTCTGGGATTGTCAGAATCTTATGGTCTTTTTTAGATTTTTTCTTGTTAAAATGGCCCTGAAATGAATTTTCCCTTATAGAAAAGGCCACTGGGATTTTCAATAAATGTTTGACCAATTAAAATGCGCCAGCACAAGCTTGGAAAAATTCTTCTCGACAGGGAGGAACCCATGTGATAGTGTTCTAAGGAAGGAGGGCAATTCAGAGGCTCTACCAACTACCAAGTGTCGCACCTAATCCTTGTAGTGTCCAACCCATCATGCCACAAATATATTACTTCGTGAGATGTGGAGGTCAAGGATAAAGAAGGAAAATAATATGATAATAACCAAACATCATAGTATTTCATAATTAGTTATCTTTTTTTTTTTCTAAGCACAAGTATCTTTTTATTATAAACAATCCTATTCGAGATATTAAATGTAAGCACATCTCGCAATTTTTTTTTTTTTTTTTGATACAAAAATTTTAGGAAAGGGGTTGGGTTCACCCACAATCCAAGGGCAGGGCGAAATCTCCCTTCCTTCTAGGTGATACCGATGTTGGGCAGGGCGAGCCGTCTATTACCCTCAGGCGTTAATCTAGGCACCTAGGAGTTAGGATGCCTCCCCCAGCACCTTGACCAACTCCAGGATCGAACCCCCTCCCTTTGGTGAGAATTTTAAATGTATGGAACAATGATATCTACTTGGTGCGAGGTGACGATGGAACAATGTGATGGTCGGGTGAATATGGGGCCACTGTGGGAGTGGGACTCTAATTTTTTTTTTTTGTCCATCCGGTATCTAGAACTTCACCCTGACTAATTCAGATCCGACCCGCATCGTGCACTTGACTATAGTGGGAGAGTTTCCCAAGGGACTTTTCTGCATTCACAAAATTCGAACTTGAGATCTTAATTAAGTGACACAAACCGCTTACTACTTATATCAACTCCCATTGATGACTCCATTTTTTTTTTGATAAAAAAAAATGGAGTCATCAATTACGAGAGAGACACACCTCTGCTGAATTTACAAATGCCTCGAATGGCCAATTCCAAGGGATTTTGGCCCATATCACTTTTAGGGGGTCTTATGTTTCCAACTTTGGCATTTTGACCAATTTATCCCTTATTAATTAACTAATTACCATTTTACCCCTATTTGAAAACTATACATCAATATACCACTGTTTAGTCGATTACATGGGTATTTTAGTCGATTACATGATGTAATCGACTAAAAAAACCATGTAATCGATTACATCATAAAAAAAAAAGGGTTAAGGTGCAAAAATAGACATATGCTTTTCTCAAAAGAGCGTCCAGTAGCAAATACTTTTTTTTGGCGCAAAAGTAGACACGTGGTTACAAAGTGGAGCAAAATTAGCGTTTGACCGTTAGTTGACCGTTATCTGACGCTGACGTGGCAGTGGGATCTGACTTCTCTATTAAAATACCTCCACCTGTCACTCCTTCTCTCTCTTCCATATCAACCTGTCACTCCTTCTCTCTCTTCCATTTGACTTCTTCTTCCCTTCTTCCATTCGACTCCTTCTTCCATTCGACCACCGCCGACGATCCAAACCCCACCACCACCGCCGACGATCCAAACCCCACCACCACCGCCGACGATCCATACCCCGCCACCACCGCCGACGGCATACTTGATCACCCATTTTTACCCACTTTATATGCCGAGTTCGATGCTTCTCATTACTCTTGCTTGGTCATGGAGTTACGTCCTGGTGGTGATTTATATGCTTCTCGACAATCAACCAGAAAACGATTCGGTATTCAATCGACCAAGTATGTTCCTTTTCTCTCGAGCCTGGAGACGGAAGCTTGCTCCATATCAAAAAAGCTTGCTCTTTGTTTTAATTTTTCTGTGGCATGGATCAAAGTTGAATGTATGCATTCTCTATCATCTATTTGTGTAGTCTGTCAGGGATTTGGAATACCATTGATTTCGAGATCACGTCCTCATCTCCTTTCGGTTGATTCGATTTTAGGTCTCTTTCTTCCCAATTTCTTCTTTTTCCAGCGATTGTAGCCCGACGGAAATTTTTTTTTTTTTCAATTGGATTTTCCCCCCTGTCGTTGTGTGTCCAGAGCAAGGAAAAAAAAGGGGGGGTTGAGTGTTGTTTTTTCTTTTTTGTTTCAATTAGGACTTTGAAGTAAAGGGTTTCTTGGCATATATAAGTTGTTGCAAGTTTATTCATGGGGGGTTCGATGTTTGTACACTGGAGAATTATTGCCGGCGAACATGGCGTGGCCTCTCGCTCTTGAGGAAGAAGAAGAAGGTCCCTGGTCAAAATGCAAGTTTTGACCAGGGACTTAAATGAAAATTTTAAAACTTTATAGAGGGACTAAATTAAAATTTTTGAAATGTATCCGGGGCTGAACTGTAATTTATAAAGCATTAACAGCCACGTCATCGTCCATGTCATCGTCCACGTCATCATTTTCAATTCAGAAAAAGTCAACTAACGGTCAAACGCTAATTTTGCTCCACTTTGTAACCACGTGTCTACTTTTGCGCCAAAAAAAAGTATTTGCTACTGGACGCTCTTTTGAGAAAAGCATATGTCTATTTTTGCACCTTAACCCTTAATTAATTAATAAGAGGTAAATTGGTCAAAATGCCTTCCAACTTTCCATGATGTAGTGTATCCAAAAAAATAAAATAAATAACTTCTTGATATGTGCTATGCTATGCTACATATATATTTATACTAAAAAAAATGAATGTTTCCTCACCATCAAAATATCTAATTTTTTCTCAATGAATAAAGTACCCTAAATTAAAAGGCAGTGGTATACACTAGGAGGGATAAAACTTGTTACAAATTATAATCTTATATCGTAAATTCATATGGCTCATTAATTATGATTATTTTATTTATTGATCATAATTGCTATCTAAGGCAAATTAAAACTTGCTGTCCAAGTTAAAAAGTTACCAAAAATTTGATCACATCTGAGATTTTGGAAGATACCACTGCTTGTTAATAAAAAATATTTAGCCGGTGATTTTAGTTTTTCTTACCTTAAATAAATCTAGTGTGACAGATTCTATTATTTTCTCTTTTTTTAATGATTTTATTTTTAATCATTTGATCATTCTTCAGTCTATTTGTTTTCCCACTACTAGAAAAAGTCAAATTTGCTACGGATTTTTGCGACGGAAAAAAATCCGTCGCAAAAAAGAAATATTTGCGACGGAAAAACATTCCGTCGCAAAATTTGCGACGGACCGCCCGTTTGCGACGGAAGGTACGGTCCGTCGCAAATTGCGACGGACCGGACCGTCCGTCGCAAAAAAAATTGCGACGGACGGTCCTGTCCGTCGCAAACACATTTGCGACGGACCGACCGACCGTCGCAAATCGCAGAGTCTCTTTTTAAGAGACTCTGCGTCTTCCTCCCCCCCCGCGCACAGCTCCCCCTCACCCCCCCCTCCGCGCAGCTCCCCCTCCCCTTTGATTTCTCCGGCTGCCCTTCCGTTTTCCGGCCTCCCCCTTTCGTTTTCCGGCCTCCCCCTCTCGTTTTCCGGCCTCCCCCTCTCGATTTCCGGCTCCACTGCGATTTCGGGCGCCCTCCTTGCTTGTGTTGGTGCGGTGGTGGTTCTTCGCTTGCTCGTCGGAGTAGGTGGTGGTTTTTCCAACGTTCTTTGTTCTTCCCTTTATTCACGGTTTAGGTATGTTTAAATGTTTGAGATAGATTATTGTATATAGATTAATATGTAATTGATATTGATTAGTATAGATAGATTAAATATTGATTTGATTATGTAGATTAAAATGTTGATTAGTATGTTTAAATATTGATTAGTATAGATATAGTTGATGGGGATATTGATTAGTATAGATAAAATAAATCTTGATTAGTATGTTTAAATGTTTAAATATTGATTAGGGTAGATAGATTAAATATTGATATTGTTTAAATGTAGTTGTTAATAAATATTGATTTGCCTATGTAGATGAAAATGTAGTTATTATGGACATTGATTTGCGTATGTAGATTAAAATGTTATAGTTATTGATTTGGGTATGTAGATTAAAAGGTACTTGATGTTGATAATTTGTTAGAGGCTTACAAAAATTGTTATGATATTATATTAATTGATAATTGGTAACTAGATATATAATTTGTTAAAGGAATTAATTAATTAACATAAAGTATAATTAAAGAAGATAAAGATTTAAAGAAAAAAATGACTATTTAGTTTTATGAAAAAAAATCTCATTTACATTCATTATTTCAATTTATCTTTAACAATTTATATAATAAATAAAGGTTGATAATTTCAAAAACTAAATTATAAATACTATTTAGATAAATAGGTAATTATAAATACAAAATATAAAATTCCTTTTACATATTATATAATCTTGATTTGTTCTTATAAATTGGTCACTAATATATAAATTTACATATTTGTGGCATGTTGAGATGTTAATTAGGTTAGTAACTGAACTAGCTAAGAAGTATGGAACACAATTATGATAGAAGTTGGATGTACAATCGTCTAACTGATAGAAGAGAACTAACGCAAGCATTCTTGGCGGGTTTGGAAGAGTTCATCCAATTTGCTTTAGCGAATTCAAATACTTCAAGTAGGGAGATCAGGTGTCCGTGTGCCAAATGTAGGTGTTTAAGATTTAGGGATACGGGCAATGTCAAAATTCATTTGTGTCAAAAGGGATTCATGAAAGATTATGAATGTTGGGAATGTCATGGCGAAGTCCGTCAGACACCGAGTGGTTATGACGGGGACGGTAGTCATCGAGAGAACCTTAATCAATATGAGCAGATTGGTTATGGATGCCGCGGGACCGTCGATCGGCCAATATTTTAATCCCGTTACTCATGCTGAGTCATCATACATGGGAGAGGAGACCCGTACACATACCCAACCATCATACATGGGTGAGGATCCTCATCCGGAAGCCGCTAGGTTCTACAAAATGCTTCAAGAAGCCCAACGTCCGTTATGGGAAGGTTGCGAACACTTTGATAGTAGTGAATATTCATCGCTATCGGCTACCCTAGCAACACTAAGCTTGAAGACTGATCACCATATGAGTGAGAGGAATTACAACGAAATGATGCATATCATGAGTAAGGTTGTTCCCAAAGACACTAATTTGCCGAAGGATTTTACCAAGCAAAAAAAAAAGGTGAAAGAGCTTGGGCTTGGATGTGAAAAAATCCATTGCTGCCCCAGAGGATGTATGTTGTATTACAAGGATGATGCTGAACTGACCGATTGTAAATTCTGTGGAGATGACAGATATAAAGTTGTGGGGAAAGGAAGGAAAATGACCCGTCATGCGTTAAGTAAGATGTGGTACTTTCCTCTGGTTCCAAGACTTACGAGATTGTATGCATCAGGGTTCTTACGTATGATATATCATTGAGTCGAAATTTCACCATGCGGGCTGCCTTAATGTGGACCATAAATGATTTCCCGCATATGGGATGTTGAGTGGCGGCAAACGTCGGGAAGCTTGCATGCCCGGTATGTCTTGAACAGAACATGGGTTTTAGCTTGAAACACGGTCGCAAGGTCAGTTGGTTTCATAGGCATCGGCGATTCCTACCCCCCGATCATCCGTGGAGGAGAAATAGAAAAGACTTCACGCGGAATGTTGTCGAACGAGCAGAACAACCCTGTCGTTTAAGTGGCCAAGAAATATGGGATAGAGTCAAGTACATTCAAAGTGTCGAAGAGGGGGCCTTCCGGGGAACACGAGGGATACGGCGTTGATCATCATTGGAACAAACGCAGCATCTTCTGGGAACTACCATATTGGAAAGATCAATTGTTAAGACACAACCTCGATGTCATGCATATTGAGAGGAATGTGTTTTGCAACATTCTGTACACCGTGATGGACACCAAGGGCAAGACGAAGGACACAGTCAATGCAAGACGGGACATAGAAGCGATATGCAGAAGGCACGCTTTACATTTGGTGGGGAGTGGCACGGACGGACATCCAAACCTAGAGCGCCGTACACATTCAACAAACAACAGAATTTGGAACTGTTGCAATGGGTTAAAGAACTGAAACCGCCCAGACGGTTATGCGTCAAACATGAAAAGATGTGTCGACATGCACGAGGCGAAGTTATTCGGCATGAAGAGTCATGATTGTCATGTTTTCTTCCGAGATTGTTGCCTTGGGCCTTCAAAGCACTTCCGAAGCATATATTGTCAATTCTGACGGAATTTTCCATGTTCTTTAGAGAAATTTGTGCTTCTGAGCTTAATGTTGAAAAGTTACGGCACCTGGAGGCGAGCATGCCCATAACGCTATGCAAGTTAGAGATGGTGTTTCCTCCTAGCTTGTTTGACTCAATGGAACATTTGCCCGTTCACTTGGCCTACGAAGCAAGGTGGGAGGCCCGCAACAATATAGATGGATGTATCCGTTTGAGAGGTAATATATATATTTCTATCGCGCTGTTATTAATTGACCGACATGGTACTTTAGTTTATAAATATCCTCTGATATTCCATTGTAGGTTTTTACGCACACTTAAGAACAAGATCAAAAATCCAAGGTACGTTGAAGGATCTATCACTGAGGCATACCTTGTCGAAGAGGCCGCAAAATTTGCTTCATACTATTATCCCCCTGAAATGATATCAAGATGGAGAGGGTACCTCGCAACGATGATGCCGGTGATACGAGGGATCAAAAATCAATATTTAATTTTCCGGGCGAGTCGTGGGAAAACGTTCTAGGTCAACTCTTGACGGAAGAGATAAGCGAGTAGCGGAGTGGTACATTCTAAACAACTGTGAAGAGGCCGCCCAGTATTTAAAGTAAGATTTCTTTTCTTTTTGTTGTTACGCTAAGAATTCCAGTATTAAGAGCATTTTTTTCTTCTTACACTTACTTCTCTAATTCGGTCCGATCGGAAATCCTTCAATGGCGGAATCGAAGTTGACCAATTCACGATGTCGAGTTCCCAAAATGGCTTCGATCCTACTTCGTGGAAAATCCATCGATCCCAATGAAGTTGCGTGGAGTTTGTCCTATGGAGCTGCAATTAGTGTTACCGGTGCAAGAAATACATAATCAATGGGTATCGGTTTTCAAGCTGTCGAGGCGAATGCGGGTACACTATGTTGTAATTATGGTGTATGTTGTCGGGGTGACAAAGTTGATGGGGTGGAGACTGACTACTACGGGAAGTTAGTTGACATAATTCAACTGAGTTACCCGTGGGACAAGGTAGTGACCCTTTTCAAATGTGAGTGGCTTGATAACAGTCCGCGTGGGACAAAAATGGACAAACATGGAAATATTGAGATCCACTGGACAAGGAGATATACGGTTGGTTATGACCCATTCATCCTTGCTCAACAGGCGGAACAAGTTTACTATACATCATACCCCACATCCCGCCCAGGTTGGAGGGAAGTTATTAAAACCAAAGCACGAAATATTATACCAAAGTCGAAAGAGCCGGAATCAAATGACGGTATGGCTGAACCGTCCAAGCTGATGTGGAACATGTACTCCCCATAAACATCTTCGATGACGAAGTACCAAGCAATCTATTTGATTCTGCTGCGGGGTTAGAATTAATTCCTATACAAATTGACGATGAGGAAGAAGTGATTTACTCTGATAGTGAATCGGAGTTCGACGACTATGAGACCTCCTCAGAGGAAGACGTGCAAGCAAATGTTGATGTTGATGAACAAGAATCGTCCGATTGATTTTCGTTAGTTCTTTGTTTGTGATGATTTGTTATACTACATACTTTGTTAATGCGCTACTTATTGTTATATATTTTTGACATTATGTCTATGAGTGTTTAGAGATGGAGCATCTAGGAGGACGTTCGGGTAGTGGACGGGGTAGTGGTCGAGCCCAACCCCGTCCTACAAGGGGGATCACAGGTTTACAATATAATTTCTGACTGATTTACATAAGTTTAGTTACATATGATTTACATATGTTTATCTTCAATACTTCACATTCCTTCCTTAGCACAATGCGTCGCCTCATAGCCACGTTGGGGAAGAAGGTAGTTCCTCCGATCCACCAATCTGGAGCTCCAGAGATCCTTCGACACGGAAGCTTTGGATCCGTCCCGACGGCGTCGGGTAAGTCATGCCAAGTTACCGGTAATGTTACAATTTTCTCTATGTAAATGGTTTGTATGGTAATATTTGCATGATGTCATCTCTCATCGATTTGAGCCTCATAATGAGGTAAGGGACTTCATCTCGGCCCAATTATTCCGCAATTACAACCATCCTTGGGCCAAGTGGACGAAATTCCTAGCACTACTCGAGATGCTTGGTTCGATGAGTTCTTGGTAAGTTTTTGTTTTATGGTTATTTAATTAAGTACTTTAAAAATTTGGAGCACTAATGGTTCGTTATTGATTTTCGGCGCCGGACATATGACGTTACTGAACATCGTGCGAACCGAAAGCAAATTATAATCATAATGGAGGCCGATTTTTGCGTCAAAAGCTTTACGGCTTGAGAAATAAAAGAGGCAAGAAAGACTGGATTCCCAGGACACGTAGACGAATTATTGCAGAATTGGGCCACAAATGAAAAGTTTCAAAACATGAGCACGAAAAATAAGCAAAACAGAGCCAAAATGGAAGGACCGTCATATCTTTGTGTTGCATTCCTATTGGTGAGCATCGACGGAAAATTGTAAGTACACTCTATTTTCTATTTAGGTATTTGATATTTTATACTTTGAAGTAATTAATTAAGGTTCTCATCCGCGTTTGCGGTAGAGTGCGGGAAGTTCTGAAGGATCAATTGAGTGGGCTACCTTTGAGCGGACCCATTCCCGACGATCGAAGGGAGTGAGAGACAATGGATTAACCAAAAGGCGCTGCAAGTAGCGGTTAGACATTTATTGCCTTTATTACTTGTTTTATGCACCACCATATTTATTTTATTTTACATGTCTAATAAGCTATGTATTTTTGTGCTTGTAGGAAACCTTTCGAAGGCGTCGCGGAGAGAGGGTCGCGGCTTGGGGCGACCCGCATCCTCTCAGTCCGACAATGAGAGTCTGTTCTTTGAGGCCGCAGGTGGATTTAACAAGAAAGGGAGAGTCTTTGGATACGGTGCCTCTGCTGGCCGACTGAAGCAATCAAAGCGCTCCTCATCCAGCACTGAAGGTGTTTCTCCAGGTACACGTAATACATTTCATATTGATAATTTCCATTCTCTTGTTTATTCAAATGAAGTACAAATAATAAATGTACTTCATAATGTATTTGCGAGATGAGTGAAGAAGATGAAAGCGTTGGTGGAGCAGCAAGCAACACGGATGAGTCGGCAACGGGACATCATGAGGCGGAGATGCTTCGAGAACGGGAGAGGATGGAGCGAGGCAATGAATCAGGAACGGGAGAGGATGGCGCTTGCGATGCAACGGGAACGGGAGAGTATGCGACAGCAGATGGATCGATGCAAGCGGAGATGATGAGACAGATGCAGAATCAACTCCTGTCTCTAATGACACAAAAGGGTTCGGGGTCGGCTCTGGTGATGATGACCATGCGGGTGATGATGATGATGATCACAATGCTTGATGTTTAGACTACTTTTTAGTATTTGTTCCTTACAACATTATTATATATATTTTGTTTTCTCTGTTTAAACTCTTTTTATTATATTCATGATACTTTTGCATTCAATTTTCAAGAAAAAAAAATTTAAAAAATTAAAATTTAAAAAGATTCAAAAATAAAAAAAAAATTTAATAATTTTGCTACGGATTTAAAATTCCGTAGCAATTTGCTACGGAATTTTATCCGTAGCAAATTGCTACGGATTGCAATCCGTAGCAATTTGCTACGGATTGCATTCCGTAGCAAGTAGCAAATTGCTACGTATTGTAATTCCGTAGCAAATTGCTACGGAATTTTCAATCTGTAGCAATTTGCTACGGATTTCGAAATCCGTAGCAATTTGCTACGGATTTTCCAAATCCGTAGCAAATTGCTACGGGGTTTTTTGCTATGGAAAAATTCCGTAGCAAATCGATTTTGCTACGGAATTTTGGCATTTTCCGTAGCAAAATCGATTTGCTACGGAATTTGCTACGGATTTTTTCCGTAGCAAAAATCAATTTTTTTTGTAGTGTCCCCTATCCTAACAAAAATAGTAATAATTACTGGTTACAAGGATACAACTTCTTTTTGTCAAAGACCCAAGCATACAATTTAAAAGGCTATAAACAAATACATAAAAGGAACTAAATATAAAATAGGAAACAATGTAATCGAATCGACTGATGATCGAAAGATTTGGATAAACTCAGTGCGTCGACAAAGCAAAATAGGAAAGAAAGTAAATTAGAAAATTTAGTTTGTAATAAATAAAACTTTCCAAACTAAAGTTTCAATGAGTGCGAAAAAAGTACGTGGCACGACGCGGTCATCACTTCCATGCACATAATATAAGCATGCATAAACCGGGTCTGGATCCTCTCATTGACGTTTTCTCATTGTCCCTCATCAGCTTTAAATCTAGACATACATTTGAGATAACTGCCACATCAACAATCTCATTAAGTCAAATCAACATTTTGGATTGAATAATGAAAGATGAGGAGAAAGTTAGCTAATAAGAGAATCTTTTTCCTGCAGAAACCAAGCCTTCTCATCAAAAACCAGATTCATTACCATTCATAAACCAGTTCATTTGAAGAAGAATAGATGGGCTGCATTATTACATGCAACAAAACCTTGCATCCTCAGAAGGTATTGGGTGAACTTGAAGAAGAGGAAAAGATGGTGAGGCCTGCAGGCAGCATTGCTACTAAGTCAAGAGAACTTAGCGGTGAACATCACTGGAAGGATTTGCTTGATCCACTTGATATTGATCTTCACAAGTACATAATACACTATGGAGAAATGGCTCAAGCTACATATGATGCTTTTATCTCTGATAAAACATCTCAATATGCAGGAAGGAGCCGTTATGGGAAAACAGATTTCTTTTCCAAGTTGGGTTTGGAAAACGGGAATCCTTTCAAGTACGAGGTAACAAAGTTCCTATATGCAACCTTAGAAATTGGTTTTCCTGTATTTCGTAATGTTGAAGAATCAGATTGGATAGGATATGTTGCTGTGGCCACTGATGCAGGCAAAGCCGTGTTAGGAAGGAGGGACATTGTAATTGCTTGGAGAGGAACTGATCAAATCATAGAATGGATAAAGGATTTTCAGTTTTTTCTAGGTGACGCTCCATACATTTTTGGCCATGAAGTGAATTGTAAAGTACACCGAGGTTTTTATTCCATTTATACAGCAACAAATTTATCAGCCTTCAACAAAAATAGTGTCAGAACCCAGGTAAGAAATAAATCTATTTTACTCCCTCGGTTCTTAATATAATAGATATTTGGGGAATTAATTAATGTTCTAAATATAAGACGTGGTTTTTATATTTGTTAATCTTTTTTTTAATTTATCTCTATTGTTCTCTCAATAATAATAATAATAAAAGAAGGAAGAGGAAATTAAGAAAAATGATTAGGATGTTTTAGAATATATATATATATGTCATTTTAACTAACTTAACTAATTTCATTAATTCAATCAAATTAGGTAAATATGTCTTGTATTAAGGACCAAAGGAGTAAATTATATATATGAACCTTTACTTGTATAAATCCATAAACTAAATTGTATAATTGAGATTCAAATTATGAATCCATGTACTATATTTTGATTAGAGGCTAAATTCTTTTAGACCTTTTGTAATATCCCCGATTAATAATAGAAATAATAATAGATTAAAATTTAGAAATTAATAATGTTTGTAGTGCTAATTTATTAATTGGCAATAATTAAAGAGTCCAACCCATCGCTAAAACCCTAGATTTTAATTATAAACTTAGGTTTAGCCTCCTAAACCTAGAAAATGCTCGACTCTTTTTCTCTGCTACGACATCCTCCTCCCGTACTCTCATCAAATCGTTTTTCTAGAAGGCTAGCAAAGACGAAGACCAGGTAATCCTAATTCCCATATAGCCTAGGTTAATTCATACTACATGTAACCCTAATCCCATGAGTCCTAGGTTAATAGGAATCTTTTTCTTCTTCTTGATTTGCGCGTGTAGTTTCTTTGCAAGGTCATTTAATATTGATTACTAGGGGTTGTACGTTGCTATCTCTGGGTTTCGGTTTTAGGAATTGAATATGTATATATATGATAGACTCCTTCTGCGCGTATAGTGCTTTGTAAAGTCATTCAATAGTGATCACACAGTGCTGTACGTGCTATTGCCCTGGGCTTGATTTTGGGTATTGAATATGTATATGAATAGAATGCTTCTTCTCGGTCTGCGCGTTATTTCTTTTGCAAGTTTGATATATGCCTTGATTTGTTAATAGCAACAACAACGTTAACACCATAATATTGTTGATATATGCCTCGATTTGTCAATTTCTTTTGCAAATAATTTAACTTATTTAAGATGCATAAACCACTGCACTGTGCGTATTGCTTTCATCAATTATGATATATATATATATTGTGGATAATATAATATACAATATTATGCTAGTTGTGCCTGATACTATATTATTTGATATTTTCTTCTACCTTATATAATACTAAAGATATCCCATATTTAACTAAATAATAGGAAAGTATAAAAATGGTAATTAAATAATAGAAATAATTTGGGATTTTATTATGTGTGCTTAAAATAATTGAACAGTGGGATGATAGCTTTGGGATGGTACCTCCCAAAGTGATGAACACAATTAGGCTTTATGCCTTCGTTATGTTATTTGATGTGAACCAATTATATCCGTTCTTCCCAAAGTGGTGTTTGGCAGGTTTCCGGGACACTAGTAGCAACTTTGGGAAGATGTGTGCACATTAGGATGAAATGTTTTATGGCCAATTTGATAGATTGTGACTAGCAGGTTTCCGGGTCTACCATGGTTCTCTTCCCACTAAACAGACTGGCAGGGTTTCCCGGGTCTAAATAAATTTAAAAAGATATTGAATAATATTTAATGGAATTAATATATGATTATATATATTTGATTTGATTAACATAATTGAGCTATGCAAATTGTGTTTATTAGGATTACCAGCGTTTCCTGATTTTATGTGTTATGGGCTGCGACGATCCTTCGGGGGAGCAGATTTTCTGTGAAACAGGTTCTAAAAGTTGGGGCTAGCAGTGAGAAGTGAGGAAAAACGTTCGATTAATCCTAGCTAGTTTACTTTACTATTTTTTTATGCTCCGAATAAACCTATTTATTTAAGTTTTGGATTTATGTTAATGTAATAAGTAGCCTTGCACTTGTTCCAGAACAAGTGCGGCGTTAACGTACACTCCTCAAGGTTGTTTACTTTGAATTTCAGTAACTATTTATTAAAATTATTGAAGTTTTATGTTATTATAATTGTTAGAAATCTGGGGTGTTACACCTTTGAGTATTTAATCTTGTGCAGGTTTTAACAGAGGTTAGAAGACTTGTGAATAAATTTAAGGATGAAGAGATAAGCATAACAATTACTAATTAATGGTCATAGTTTAGGGGCAGCACTTGCAACACTAAATGCACTGGATATAGTCGCCAACGGCTTTAACACTCAAGGAGACGAATCTGATCAAAATGCTTGTCTTGTCACAGCATTTGTGTTTGCCAGTCCTAGAGTTGGAGATTCAAAATTCTGCAAGTTTTCACTGCTCAAGAGGATCTGCGAACACTACGTGTTCGGAACAAAGAAGATAGATATTGTTCCAAGGCTACCATTCTTGCATTATGCAGAGGTAGGAGAAGAGTTGGAAATTGATATTATGAAATCCAACTTCATAAAGCATCCTGCTGCTGGGAGAGTCAATTTCAGAATGTGGCATAATTTGGAGCTTTACTTGCATGGAGTAGCAGGAACACAAGGGAGGAAAGGAGGATTCAAATTAGAGGTTAAGAGGGATATTGCACTTGTTAACAAGAGCTTGGATGCTTTGAAGAGTGAGTACCACATTCCCAAGTCATGGAGAATAGACGAAAACAAAGGATTGGTACAACAACCTGATGGTACTTGGAGGATGCAGGATCCTGATTCCGAGGACTAATCCCCTTTAAATCAGATATAGACCACCCTATGGCAGTCTTGTGGGTAGTCAAGACTTTCAGCAACTTCTCTTCGTCAGTAGGGGACAACTCAGCGCTAACAATAACGGGATAAGTGTCATCCTTCCCTAGAAAAACATACTTCATTAGAAGGAGCTCCTTCGGTTCCACCTTAGGAGTAACAGGTGGCGCATCATAATCTTTCTTTTTCAGCTCCTCAACCTGTAAATCGAATTCTCCTTTGCGAAACCTCTTCTTCCACTTGTAATAATTGAGCAAGATCATCCTCCATAGGCTCATCTGAACCTTCTTGAAAAACTTCTTGGATGGCCTCATCAACCACGTCAATTTTGAAGCAGTCACTATTATCAGCTGGGTATTTCATGGTTTGAAACACATTGTAAGTGACTTTCTCATCATTCATTTGAAACTCCATTTTTCCTGCAGCTACATCAATTACCGCTCTAGCAGTAGCCAAGAAGGGTCTTCCCAAAGTAAAGGAATTTCAGCATCTTCCTCCATGTTAAGAACCACAAAATCCACCGGAAGATGAATTTGTCCACTTTCACAAGCACATCCTCAATGACACCTTCGGCTTCTTAATGGACCTATCCGCCAACCGTAATGACATCATAGTAGGCTTCATCTCTTTAATTCCGAGCTTTTGAAACAGATAAGGGCATTAAATTAATACTAGCTCCTAGATCACAAAGTGCTCTGCCCATATTGACATTCCCTATTGCACAAGGAATGCTAAAGTTGCCCGGATCTTTAAGCTTTGGTGGCAACTTAGTTTGAATGATGGCACTACACTGCTGAGTCAATGCTACTGTTTCTGCCTCTTGCAATTTATGCTTCTTGGAGAGCAACTCTTTCATGAACTTTGCATAATTAGGCATATTTTCAAGAGCTTCTGCAAAAGGAATGTTAATCGCAATTTCTTAAAAATATCCCGAAACTGGCATCTTGTTGTTTACGAATCTGCTGCTTGAACCTTTGGGGGTAAGGAGGTTTTGCATAAGAAGGAGTGGGAGACTTCTTTGTAGCTATCTCCTTTGGAACCTGCTGCACATTACATTTCTCAACCTCTTCCTCCCCTTTCTCAGACTTAGCCTTCATCGGAACAGATTTCTCAACCTAGGTGAACCACTATACCACTCCTTGTAGTTATGGCCTTACAATGCTCCTTTGGATTGACCTCTGTATCACTAGGGAAGGACCCTTGGCTTCTCTCCGCTATTTGCTTTGATAATTGACTAATCTGATGCTCCAAATTCCGGATCGAAGCCCCCTGATTTTTGAGAGAAGAATTTGTTTCATTCGAGTCAACCGTGTTAAAGCCTTTTCCAGATCGGTAGTGGTGGTTTGGTGGAACTGCCGAGGTGCTTTGCTTGGGATTTATAGGAGAAGTTTGGGTGAGATTTCCACCGGGATTGTATGTGTTGCTATATGGATTAAACTGATTTCTAGGAGGATTACCCATGTAGTTTACCTCACTGTTTCTTGATAATGAATGCTGCACACTCTCCATTAGCGTGTTCCCTTTGCAAAAATCACGAGCAAAGGAGCTGAGAAGTGATAGATGATACTTGAGAAGAGGCAAGCTGTTTAGTGATGGAAGCTAACTGTTGTTGGATCACCTTGTTTTGTTGGGCAATGTTCTCATTGTGGGCCAATAGTGCATTGTAAGAGTCTAGCTGAAGAACTCCCCTCTTTGGTTGTGGAGTAACAGTTTCATTCTCAAAGGACCCCATATCTTCAAACAACTCCGGTGCTTCTTCTGGGGTTTTATTTTTAGCGTACCACTCTTCTGCAAAGCATTAATCATCATCCTAGAGGACGGAAGCATCCCTTTGAAGAATATTTTCACTGATCATAGTCTTGCGGTTCATGTTGTGGGCACCTCCTAAGCAACTCCTTGAATCTTTCCCACGCTTCACAATATGATTCCCCATTGCCTTGAGTAAAGCAATTGATGTCCGAAAGCAGACTTTGTATACTTAGAAGAAGGGAAAAATTTCTCAAAGAACTTTGTGGTAATAATGTCCCAAGTGGAGAGGCTTCCATTAGGACAAGAACGAAGCCAAGCTCCTGCTTTCCCGTCAAAGAGAAAGGAAACAGTCGCACGCGAATAGCATCTCCGAAACTCCATTCATCTTGATGGTATCACAAATTCGCGAAACGTCTCGAGATCTTGATTAGGATCCTCTAAATCACTCCCACTAAAAGAGCTTTGTTGGACCAAGCTTATGAGGGCTGGCTTGATCTCAAAATTATTTGCATTCACCACAGGATTGACAATGCTAGTTGCAGCCCGCGACTCGGCAAGTGCACCGTTCGTTACAAGTAATAAAGTGTGTGAGAAAAGATATCGTCCCACGAGGAATAGTATTACAGCCACTAATTAGTTATTTAAGCTTTAGTTGGATGAAATAGAGTAATAGGGGTGAATTGTAGCTAAAAAAAGTTTTGAATAATTAAATAAAAACTTAAGAATCAAGAATCTCAAGAATTTCAAGAATGTTTTAGAAAAGATGATTTATAGAGAAAACGCACTAGGGCATAGAATTCCCTATGTTCCTCTAAGTATTCTAATTAAATTCCTAATTGGTCTGTTATTCCCATAACTCGACGATCAATTCTCTAATATTTAACTAAGTCCCAATGTCTTGATGCTACCTTAGTCGTTATCTTTAAAAATAACCTAATGTCTCGGTGTTATTTAGAAAGATTATGTAAACAGAATTATAAGATCACACAAATTTGTAAGCCTATGTCTAGGTCATGCAATTTTATGATGAGTTAAAGGTTCTGGTTAAGTGCACCAACATCTCTATTGTCATGCACTAACCTATGGGCAATTTAAAAGGTGATCAGTCTTTTTAGAAGGCTTTAAGTAAATATAACTCATTCAATATGGTAAATAACATTCAATCGAGAATTTCAAATAAATACTTAAATTAACATAGGGTTCATCCTCGCCCTAACTACTAAAGATATACTAATATCCTTTAGATTCTTTTAGCTAGCCCCTGTACGTACGTGGCTTTTATCTTTATATATATATATATATATATTGATTTCTTTTTATCTTTTTCTTCATATAATATCTCCTGCATAATAAAATAGGATATCAATAGATTTTCTGTTATAATATTCTTTTATCCTATATTTAATTAAAAGATAGATAAGTACATAAAGATAATTAAATAAGTACAAAATATCAATGAATTCAATCCAATATATCCCAGAATCTACCCTTATTTAATTATAAAATATCTACTTATCAAACTCTCCCACACTTAAATCTTTGCTTGTCCTCAAGCAAAAGAAAGAGAATTAATTATCTGAAAGGAACCTTGCATATGAAATTCCTAAACAGAGAGCAATAAACCACCACGCTTAGATCATATCATCAAATCTTATTTAAGTTAATGTCTTATAAGAATAGGTCACTAAGTCAATAGCCTTAAACAATTATAATAATCTCTTAACATCCCATAATCAAAGGATCGGTGAATAATAAGAGCAACAATAAGATTAGTAGAAGAATATTACGCTACTTAATTTTTCCAGAAAAATTCAAATGCCCCCACTAAACCAAGCTTTTCATTTAATTTAATAAGGATCCTCAGGTAGGAAATGACTCATTCTTTTTTTTTTTTTTTTTTTTTTTTTGTCTTGAGCCGTTGTAGGTCCCCTTTTGACGCGACCCCCACATGGGTGATGCAAGACCGGTTACTCGCTTATTCCAACAGCACCTCAAGAGGCTTTTAGCCCAACTCATAACTCTCTTGGACTTTACCGTTTGACGCGACCACTGCACATGGGTGATGCAGCACCTAAGTTACTAAGTTAAGTCTAGAGATGTTAGCGGAGTTGTTCTTGTTGTTGTTGTTTTTTTTTTTTTTTTTTTTTAAGTAATTTCCCTGAACAAAAGGTTTACTTAGCTAGCAAGGTCATCATCTAATTTTCTAAAGAAATCATGTAGCAAAATATTCCTAAACTAATAATCTGTTGATCCTATTACAAACTATTCCCTATTCTCATAGTCCATCTCAAGACTGCTACAGAAATTCAAGGCTTAGAGACTTAATTGAAACATTCTTTTTTTTTTTTTTTTGACTTGATAATATTCACTAAGATGGGGAAAACTCAAAATTAAGGTCAATCCTAAACAATAAAAGATGGGGAAAACTCAAAATTAAGGTCAATCCTAAACAATAAAAAAATATTTTCGATTGTATAAGGACAAGCATAACCAATGAAATCATATCCCTCCCCCATACTTAAGTCAAACATTGTCCTCGATGTTGCCAAAAATATAAAGAGGGAAAGAAACTAGTACTCCCCTGGTTTAGGTCTCTAACTCCGATGTGGAGTTCTTCATCCGGTACCATCCATGATGTTTCAAATTTTTAGAGAGGAGCGAGTGCACACGCAAGACTTGGCAACAACGGAGTGATCATCTTTAAACCTAGAAAAATGAAAAGAAAAAAAAAAACAAAATAATAATAAAGGGGAAGGGGAAAGGAAGAAGACGAAAAAGGGGGGGTTTTCCAAACCTTTTTTTTTTTTTTCAAGTTTTTTTTTTCTTTTTTTTTTTGGTGCTGAGCACCGAGAGTTGGCGCCGGCGCAAATTTGGCGCCCTGGGCGCCAACTTTCTGTTTGAAACCCTCTTTTTTTTTTTTTATTTTTTTTTGTATGGAGCTTATAGTTTGCTCCATACTTTTCACAACCTTCCTATCCTAGAATAACTGCTAAAACTAACTAAGAATGAAAAAGAAAATGTATTGGGTTGCCTCCCAATCAGCGCTTGTTTACCGTCTCGAGCCTGACGGATGTCAACTTAATTCTCAATTTCCAATGCCACCGAGGTTCTTCCTCTGTCAATGTCTCCACCGTGGTAAGGCTTCAATCTCTGTTGTCCGGATGAAACTCTTTTGGAAGAATCCTCCTGTCATGCCATCTCTTGGTTTTTTTCTTGAATGGCAAATGAAAGTGGTCCTTGCGAGTGGCATCATTCAACCTCCTACAATCCACACACATTCTCCAGCCTGCATCTAACGGTTTCACCACCTCCTTTCTCACCACTTCCTTCATAGTCGGGTTAAGTTTCCTCTGGGCTGCCTTCTTGGTTTCACATGGTCCTCCATAAGAATTTTATGAGTGCAAAATGAAGGACTAATCCCCTTTAAATCGATATAGACCACCCTATGGCGTCTTGTGGGTAGTCAAGACTTTCAAGAACTTCTCTTCGTCGGTAGGGGACAACTCGGCGCTAACAATAACGGGATAAGTGTCATCCTTCCCTAGAAAAACATACTTGATTAGAAGGGAGCTCCTTGAGTTCCACCTTAGGAGTAACAGTGGCGCATCATAATCTTTCTTCTTTAGCTCCTCAACCTCGTAAATCGAATTCTCCTTTGCGAAACCTCTTCTTCCACTTGTAATAATTGAGCAAGATCATCCTCCATAGGCTCATCTCGAACCTTCTTGAAAAACTTCTTGGCTGGGTATTTCATGGTTTGAAACACATTGTAAGTGACTTTCTCATCATTCATTTGAAACTCCATTTTTCCTGCAGCTACATCAATTACCGCTCTAGCAATAGCCAAGAAGGGTCTTCCCAAAAGTAAAGGAATTTCAGCATCTTCCTCCATGTTAAGAACCACAAAATCCACCGGGAAGATGAATTTGTCCACTTTCACAAGCACATCCTCAATGACACCTTCTGGCTTCTTAATGGACCTATCCGCCAACTGTAATGACATCATAGTAGGCTTCATCTCTTTAATTCCGAGAGCTTTTGAAACAGATAAGGGCATTAAATTAATACTAGCTCCTAGATCACAAAGTGCTCTGCCCATATTGACATTCCCTATTGCACAAGGAATGCTAAAGTTGCCCGGATCTTTAAGCTTTGGTGGCAACTTAGTTTGAATGATGGCACTACACTGCCGAGTCAATGCTACTGTTTCTGCCTCTTGCAACTTATGCTTCTTGGAGAGCAACTCTTTCATGAACTTTGCATAATTAGGCATATTTTCAAGAGCTTCTGCAAAAGGAATGTTAATCTGCAATTTCTTAAAAATATCCCGAACTCGGCATACTGTTGCTTCGAATCTGCTTTGCTTGAACCTTTGGGGGTAAGGAGGTTTTGCATAAGAAGGAGTGGGAGACTTCTTTGTAGCTATCTCCTTTGGAACTCCGCTGCACATTACATTTCTCAACCTCTTCCTCCCCTTCTCGGACTTAGCCTTCATCGGAATGATTTCTCAACCGGTGAACCACTATACCACTCCTTGTAGTTATGGCCTTACAATGCTCCTTTGGATTGACCACAGTATCACTAGGGAAGGACCCTTGGCTTCTCTCCGCTATTTTCTTTGATAATTGACTAATCTGATGCTCCAAATTCCGGATCGAAGCCCCCTGATTTTTTAGAGAAGAATTTGTTTCATTCCGGAAAGCTTCTGCCCCCTGTATGTATTCGGTAGTGGTCTGAGTCAACTGTGTTAAAGCCTTTTCCAGATCAGTAGTGGTGGTTTGGTGGAACTGCTGAGGTGCTGCTTGGGATTTATAGGAGAAGTTTGGGTGAGATTTCCACCAGATTGTATGTGTTGCTATATGGATTAAACTGATTTCTAGGAGGATTACCCATGTAGTTTACCTCACTGCTTCTTCATGAATGAATGCTGCACACTCTCCATTAGCGTGTTCCCCTTTGCAAAAATCACAGAGCAAAGGAGGCTGAGAAGTGATAGATGATACTTGAGAAGAGGCAAGCTGTTTAGTGATGGAAGCTAACTGCTGTTGGATCACCTTGTTTTGTTGGGCAATGTTCTCATTGTGGGCCAATAGTGCATTGTAAGAGTCTAGCTGAAGAACTCCCCTCTTTGGTTGTGGAGTAACAGTTTCATTCTCAAAGGACCCCATATCTTCAAACAACTCCAGTGCTTCTTCGGGGGTTTTATTTTTAGCGTACCACCCGCCGCAAAGATTAATCATCATCCTAGAGGACGGAAGCATCCCTTTGAAGAATATTCTCACCTGATCATAGTCTTGCAGTTCATGTTGTGGGCACCTCCTAAGCAACTCCTTGAATCTTTCCCACGCTTCACAATATGATTCCCCATTGCCTTGAGTAAAGCAATTGATGTCTGAAAGCGACTTTGTATACTTAGAAGAAGGGAAAAATTTCTCAAAGAACTTTGTGGTAATAATGTCCCAAGTGGAGAGGCTTCCATTAGGACAAGAACGAAGCCAAGCTCCCGCTTTCCCCGTCAAAGAGAAAGGAAACAGTCGCACGCGAATAGCATCTCCAGAAACTCCATTCATCTTGATGGTATCACAAATTCGCGAAACGTCTCGAGATGCCGATTAGGATCCTCTAAATCACTCCCACTAAAAGAGATTTGTTGGACCAAGCTTATGAGGGCTGGCTTGATCTCAAAATTATTTGCATTCACCACAGGGATTGACAATGCTAGTTGCAGCCCTGGCGAGATTAAGCGTCATGTAGTCGCCCATGGTCTTTTTGGAGGAGGATGAGGAGGATCTACACCAATTTCGCCATTATAACCGGTTCGGTCCCAGTACTAGAGTTACTAGCCTTTCCTTTACTCGTTGAGCAAGTTTAGGTTTCTCCTTGCTGTCTTTTCAATTTCGGGATCAAACTGCAGCAAATTTCGTCTATGGTACCTCGCATAAACGAGTTAGATAACAAAAGAAAAAGAAATCCAATCTAGAGTTTTAACAACTACTTAGTGTTGAAATATTTCTATTCCCAAGAACGGCGCCAAAAACTTGTTGCGACTTCGGCAAGTGCACCGTTCGTTACAAGTAATAAAGTGTGTGAGAAAGATATCGTCCCACGAGGAATAGTATTACGACCACTAATTAGTTATTTAAGCTTTAGTTGGATGAAATAGAGTAATAGGGGTGAATTGTAGCTAAAAAAAGGTTTTGAATAATTAAATAAAAACTTAAGAATCAAGAATCTCAAGAATTTCAAGAATGTTTTAGAAAAGATGATTTATAGAGAAAAACCGCAGCTAGGGCATAGAATTCCCCTATGTCCCTCTAAGTATTCTAATTAAATTCCTAATTGGTCATTATTCCCATAATCGACGATCAATTCTCTAATATTTAACTAAGTCCCAATGTCTTGATGCTACCTTAGTCGTTATCTTTTAAAAATAACCTAATGTCTCAGTGTTATTTAGAAAGATTATGTAAACAGGAATTATAAGATCACACAAATTTGTAAGCCTATGTCTAGGTCATGCAATTTTATGATGAGTTAAAGGTTCGTTAAGTGCACCAACATCTCTATTGTCATGCACTAACCTATGGGCAATTTAAAAGGTGATCGAGTCTTTTTAGAAGGCTTTAAGTAAATATAACTCATTCAATATGGTAAATAACATTCAATCGAGAATTTCAAATAAATACTTAAATTAACATAGGGTTCATCCTCGCCCTAACTACTAAAAGGAAACTAGCCAAGCATGGCTAGGTTAACAAAATAAAGAAGATGAAAAATCAGAACTACTCATGCGTCTCTAAATTTTCCTTCTGCGCCGTCCTTCTTTTTCTTTTTCTGAATTGTTCTTGGTTCGCGGCGTCAATTCCGTTCTTCTTTGCGTCTTCGATTCTTCGTTCGTTCCGTCCTTTTCGTTCGCCTCTGCGTGTTGTGTTTCCTTAATATATAAATTGCTTCGGCTTGTTCGTTCCCTTTTTAATTCGTCTGATGTGCAATATATATATTGCTTGTGTCGTTGGCTTCTTGTGCGTCAAATCTCCACTTGATTTTTATAAAGGATATACTAATATCCTTTAGATTCTTTTAGCTAGCCCCTGTACGTACGTGGCTTTTATCTTTATATATATATATATATATTGATTTCTTTTATCTTTTCTTCATATAATATCTCTGCATAATAAAATAGGATATCAATAGATTTTCTGTTATAATATTCTTTTATCCTATATTTAATTAAAAGATAGATAAGTACATAAAGATAATTAAATAAGTACAAAATATCAATGAATTCAATCCAATATATCCCAGAATCTACCCTTATTTAATTATAAAATATCTACTTATCATGCGGCGTTAACGTACACTCCTCAAGGTTGTTTACTTTGAATTTCAGTAACTATTTATTAAAATTATTGAAGTTTTATGTTATTATAATTGTTAGAAATCTGGGGTGTTACACCTTTGAGTATTTAATCTTGTGCAGGTTTTAACAGAGGTTAGAAGACTTGTGAATAAATTTAAGGATGAAGAGATAAGCATAACAATTACTAATTAATGGTCATAGTTTAGGGGCAGCACTTGCAACACTAAATGCACTGGATATAGTCGCCAACGGCTTTAACACTCAAGGAGACGAATCTGATCAAAATGCTTGTCTTGTCACAGCATTTGTGTTTGCCAGTCCTAGAGTTGGAGATTCAAAATTCTGCAAGTTTTTCACTGCTCAAGAGGATCTGCGAACACTACGTGTTCGGAACAAAGAAGATAGATATTGTTCCAAGGCTACCATTCTTGCATTATGCAGAGGTAGGAGAAGAGTTGGAAATTGATATTATGAAATCCAACTTCATAAAGCATCCTGCTGCTGGGAGAGTCAATTTCAGAATGTGGCATAATTTGGAGCTTTACTTGCATGGAGTAGCAGGAACACAAGGGAGGAAAGGAGGATTCAAATTAGAGGTTAAGAGGGATATTGCACTTGTTAACAAGAGCTTGGATGCTTTGAAGAGTGAGTACCACATTCCCAAGTCATGGAGAATAGACGAAAACAAAGGATTGGTACAACAACCTGATGGTACTTGGAGGATGCAGGATCCTGATTCCGAGGATGATGATTTTCTTATCAATCAGTGATATGCTTTTAGATTTAACAGCATTATTTTGAATAATTAAGGTCCCTAGGTGAGGCTAGGTCTGTATATATATGTGGTTGCTTCTATGCATATATAGCTGTATATAAGGTGGCTAGGGTATCATATTTTGGGTGTATATATTATTAGGTCTCGGTCTGTAATTAGGATTGATTAAATTTTTTGGATATCTTGATGATAATTAATATTGATATTTGTGTACGTCAACGTTAAATACCTAACAAGTCCGTTTGATCAGTCTTTTAATTTAATATTACAATTTTAACGCGAGACAAGTTACTCCTATATGGAAGTAAGCCTAGTGTCAATGAACTAGAAGCGCCTTCAAAATAACAAAGTGACATCGTGCTACTCAAGCTCGTCAAAATATCTAAGGTTTTCTAAAACAAAACTTCTTTACTACTTGTCAACTATCATGCACACACATATATGTAGCACATACATTAGAACGTGGGGATTCAATTGCAGAAACCGCAAATTAGAAACTGTTGTGATCTAGGATTCAATAATAGGGGACAGTTCATTCGTACCCTTTTCCCTCTCTCATTATATATATATCAGATATGCCTTGTACACTGAGCCTCACTGATGTATGTATAAGGTTCATGATTCGTCTTGGGAGTTTCAAAATGAACAATTTTTATTCATCAGCAAATGAACATGTTATACTAGTAAGTTACAAGGAGGCCAACCTACTGATGATGAGTACTTGAAATTAGCCTTCCCTCTTAGTCTTTACAGTATATTTTATGGTTTATTAATTAATTTAAGATCATTAGCGTCGAACTTTTTCTTCGGATAAAGTTCTATTACTTACTAACAAATGGGTAGATCCCGTAACAGAAGTTGCAGAATTTCCCCAACAGCTCTGCCTCCTTTTCCATCACAACAATTTGGAAGAATATAATACTCCTATATGATAAATGATGACCTTGATGGTTTTCGTTTCTTTGAGTCGTAGATGGTGGATGCTATTTGTTGTGAAAAAATTTGGGCTTGTTTTGGAGGGAAAGTCCAAAAGGTTGGCATTGTCTTTTGACCATTCCAAGCACAATGACCGACTCAGTTAGGCTAGGCCAGTTAAGCCAGAAAATGTCAAAAGCGGCGCTGCTTCTCGCCGTTAGAATGTGTACATTGACATCATTTAATCAAAATCAGCACTCCATTCACTTCTCCAGTAGGTTTTATGCATGTAATGAATTGGTATTATAAGAATTACCAAAAAGTCATGGCACGCTATTTAACCAAGTGATGGATATCTTTGCTCGAATTTGTATTTAGAGGCTTCTTTTATATGTGTGTGTTTGTAATGCTCCACAGAATGAGATGACTCAAGGGAGGTTTTTTTTGGGTTTGTCAAAACTTTAAAAAAAAAGTTTTTCAATTAAGTAATAGATTATTTAAGAGAAATAATAAACGATACGAATACGATATAATGACACAATGAAACGAGAAATAATGATCAACAAAATTCAAAACTAGCTATATATGTTATATAGTGGATTGTTCCCAATATCATTTGAGGGTACAATTGCCAGTTTAACACAGATTTGTTGACTAAATGACGTTGACATATTTATGAACTTAAAATGATTCGAATTCTTAATTTTCATCGTGCGTGCGCCTTCTGTGATGAGATATGTTCGTTGGACGGGTTTTACAAAACTATGGCTGCATGCAAAGAGCTTCTAGAAAAGATCAGAGCTAGCTATGTATGTTATATAGTGGACTGTTCCCAATATCATTTGAGGGTAAAATTGCCATTTTAACACGGATTTGTTGACTAAATGACGTTGACATATTTATGAACTTAAAATGATTCAAATTCTTAATTTTCATCGTGCGTGCACCTTCTGCGATGAGATATATTCGTTGGACGGGATTTACATAACTATGGCTGCATGCAAAGAGCTTCTAGAAAAGATCAGAGCCAGACTTCAGACCCGACCTGCCTCTTTGATGTTAACTTATTTGTTTATCTTTTTTCGCCAACCATATTGTTCAAATCTACTTCAAAAACAGCTACTTACGATGATTAATGCAAGGTCGCATATTGTTCATATGTGTTTGTTTGGGATCACTTTTGGATACTTCAAAAATACTTATTTATGCAATTCGAAATAAATCTTCTCTCACATACTTATCTCGTATACTGTAAATCATAATTGAGAAGGTTTTAATCGCTATTCCAAACAAGCATATATGACTAGTCTAGATGCTCTAATGAAATTAAGAAAAATGGATTTTTAAATTTGTTTACTTTTATTGATATATTTGATCGATGGTATGATGATATATAATAGTATTGTCCGGCAGGTCTAAAAATAAACTCATGAAAACGTAGCGTAAATATACGTACCTGCATGCTTATTAGCTCTGGCTAAATATGTCATGATGAGCCGCGAAGAGGCGCACAATCAATAATTGCAGTAATTAAGTCCGTAATTCCAAATGCTAACTCAAAAGGTTGGCGAATCAAACTGTAACACAAACGAACACGTACATATCCCATTCAACAAACGCATAGTCATGCACTCATGCTAAAAATACAAAGATATTGTATTTCGCAACTTGTACATCATCAGCACAGTTGTTTATTATTAGTACAGAAAGGTGACCTTTATATATGGCTAGCTATATATATTAGCAAGCTGATCTAGTGTTTGACAAAGGGGTAAATCTCGTATCGGAAGTTACAGCTTCCTCCAACAACTCGGCCTCCTTCTTTTCCATCACAACAGTTTGGAAGCTCACCGATTGCATCTTCAAGACACTTATTGCAATCAATGCTAGAGAGGTCTCTGGTGCACTGCGTCAACCCATAAAGTGTCTCTGATTTTCCAAGTTTTATCTCTCCGGTTGCAAACATCTTAGGGTTTCCTGAAGCAGCCTTGGCAAGCCGGCTCAGAAATTCCTTTGTCCTGTAATTGAAAGTGGTAGGATCACTGACGTTTTGCAAGTTCCACATGTAGAACCTGTTCGTTTCGTCAATTTGACCGAAGAAATCTGAGTCCAAATACTTGTACAGACAGTTATCATACCATATGATGGCTCCTTTGTTGTAAGGACAGAGATTTCGGATTTCACTGCTTGCCTCTGAAACACAAGTTTTGCAGTCTGAGGCAGAGACATCACCGCGACAAAGAGAGAGGCCATAAGCTGTTTGGCTCTGGCCTGTGCCAACAGAAGCCACACCAAAACCAGTTGGAGGGGTTTTGTAGTTAAGGAGGCTTATGAGGCGTTTCAAGTTAAGTTCATAAGGGCTATGGGCGGTGAAGTTCCCAGAGTTTGAACAGAAATGAAAGAGAGGGTCAGCTCCAAAACAAGTTTGGAGTAGACCAAAGGTTGTGAAGAGGATAACAATGGAGGAGAGATTTGAGGAAGACATTTTGGAAGGAATATATTTTGTGGTGAATCAGTTTGGTTTGTGTTTCCGTGATGATTATGGTAATTCATAGAACCTGTAGGTATTTATAGGCAAGATCTTGGATTTTTCAGTGGATTACATTAAAAATCTTAGTATGCAGTTTTACGAGACAACGTCAAAAAAAGGGAACGGCGTGCTTGGTATATCTTTATCTTTGTCAGTTACATAATCACCACTTCGTCAACTTAATCCTATAGCAAGGGCAGGTCAAACATACGCATTGCAAATAAATAAATTATTATTGTTTGTTATTTATTTGTTCCTTTTGGTCTTTAAACTTGGTATATATGATGGACGTCGCTTATTTAAAAGTATTAGTTGAACATGGTTTTGACATGGTGGAGAGCACGCCCTCTCGTATGGATGATATTGTCGGTTTATATATATATATACTTTATCCTAATAAAGTTGACACGGTTAATATTAATATAATCAGTATGCCTGGAAAACATATTAAACATAGGTTGTGAACGATTTGACTCATTCTTTAGGATTTGGAGGATGATATGATTTTGCAATACATGAGATTATTAGTAGAAGCTGCAAACAAGGATATTTTTAAAAAAAAAAAAAAAATCGGTTTTCTTTCCAATATATATATAAGTTACGTGCGCCGTAATTTTTAGGTGAGCATGCATAATAATCTATCTATAAATTAAAGTATTATTCTGAGTCAGCAGTTACTTGCATTAAGTATTAGTTCTAGAATCCTTAGATCATTCCATAAAAAAAATAGTACTTGTGATTAGTCAAAAAATGCGATTATTAATTTTTACCCTATATTATTTGACTATGCTTCATAGAGCCCTCTACGTATTTATAGGCAACATCTTCGGTTTTCTCTCTGACCAGTCCAGCTAGGATCCAGTTGTACGGACAATGTCAAAAGGGAACTACATGCTTAGTCCATCTTAATAATTTTGAAACATTGTAAACATAGTATTTATTATTCTGAGAGTTGACTTATAATAAGGATCAAACTTTTTTTCTCAAAAAAGACTTGTGAATCAGCAAGAAAACAAGCACTACTACATAAAGCATTTTTAAGCCCTTTCTATGTCTTTTTTAAAGGAAATGTCTATGTGAGCGATGTAGTAAATTCTGAGAACAACGTCTGTTAAAAAAAAGACGTCGTAAGAGACTTATGGCATCCCTTTTTTAAAACAGATGATGTAAGTTTTTTTTTAAAAAAAAAAATCATCCAATCACCAAAGAGTTGTTCTTTTTAGAGTTTGACTTCACGTGCTTTGGACTCACAGGTTGTTGATGCTTTTGTGGTGCTTACCGGTATTGTTTCCGGTGAGCTCAAGGAAACCATGGAGAAAAAAAAGAGAGAAAATAAAACAGAGGAGCAGTATTGTCTGGCTATGGTGAAGACAGAAGTGGAACGGCGGAGGTGAAGAGCGTTTTTTTTTTCCGACAAACGGCAGAGGAGCAATAGAAAACAAAGGAAGCCATCAGTGAAGGACAGAAGAGTGGTGGGGGGAGAGAGAGAGAGAGAGACTTCTGACAATGGTGAAGCATAATGTCGACGGTGGTGGTAGGTGAAATTGTTTGAACCTCCTCTAGTACAGCTTTGGTTCTTTAGTGTCACCAAATCGTGACGCTATGGTGGTGAGAAATTGCAGGAAGGCCGGTGGTGATGAACAACGATGTGGTCTATTCGTCTCTTTCTCTCTCAATGAAGAAGCTCTGTTGCCATCGTCTTTGCAATCTCTGTCGAGGATGGTGAAGGAAAGGTCGAAGCAAGACGAAGCTCGCCGGCGACCTTGGTGGTGAGTGACGACGCCGGTGAGAATGAAGAAGACGTAAGTGTAGAAGTGATGAAGAAAAACAAGCTTTCTCCCAAAACTCCATATGGTGCTCTGCTTGTCCACGATGCTCTTTGGTTGTAATATCGAGTCTATGTGTCGAGGAATAACAACATGAAACATTGAAATAAGGCAGAGAAAAGATAAAGGTAATAGAATAGGAAAAGCATCACTAGGTGAGAGGGAAATGGTTGGTGGGTGTGACAGGTGCATAGGTGTGTGATAAGTAGATATTTTATAATTAAATAAGGGTAGATTCTGGGATATATTAGATTGAATTTATTGATATTTTGTACTTATTTAATTATCTTTATGTACTTATCTATCTTTTAATTAAATATAGGATAAAAGAATATTATAACAGAAAATCTATTGATATCCTATTTTATTGTGCAGGAGATATTATGTGATCTGAGAGAATCAACAAATTAAATTGAAAAGATATATTATTATATTATTATATTAAATATATATATATTATAATATAATATGATATGATATTAGAAAGAGAGAAGAGGAAATTAAAGACGTACCTGTGCAAAGGAAAAAAAGAAGACGTGGACCCCACATGAACCAATTATCATAGATGTTGAATTGTTGAAAGGATATTGGTGAGATATTATAGATATCTAATGGATAAACAAAGCATATCCGCACAGGCTCAACACGCAAGACCAAAATCTATATATTAGAGAGATAGACGCGACGAAGAAAAGGGGGACGAATAAAAGAAAAGACAGAGGCGAACGAATAGACGGCAATTGAGGAATAGAATTGAGGAATACGAGACGCGCGAGAGAACAAAAACAAAGAGGAGAGAAGCAGCAATTGTGGAGATCAATCTTCCCCATTTCGAAGAACAATTCCCAGTTTTCATTTATTTTCTTAATTTTAACCTAGCCATGCTTGGCTAAATTCTTTTAGTAGTTAGGGCGAGGATGAACCCTATGTTAATTTAAGTATTTATTTGAAATTCTCGATTGAATGTTATTTACCATATTGAATGAGTTATATTTACTTAAAGCCTTCTAAAAAGACTCGATCCCCTTTTAGATTGCCCATAGGTTAGTGCATGACAATAGAGATGTTGGTGCACTTAACTTAACCTTTAACTCATCATAAAATTGCATGACCTAGACATAGGCTTACAAATTTGTGTGATCTTATAATTCCTTTTACATAATCTTTCTAAATAACACCGAGACATTAGGTTATTTTTAAAGATAACGACTAAGGTAGCATCAAGACATTGGGACTTAGTTAAATATTAGAGAATTGATCGTCAGTTATGGGAATAACAGCCAATTAGGAATTTAATTAGAATACTTAGAGGAACATAGGGGAATTCTATGCCCTAGCTGCGCTTTTCTCTATTAATCATCTTTTCTAAAACGTTCTTGAAATTCTTGATTCTTAATTTTTTATTTAATTATTTAAAACCTTTTTAGTTACAATTCACCCTATTACTCTATTTCATCCAACTAAAGCTTAAATAACTAATTAGTGGCTGCAATACTATTCCTCGTGGGACGATCTCTTTCTCACACACTTTATTACTTGTAACGATCGGTGCACTTGCCAAGTCGCAACAAGTTTTTGGCGCCGTTGTCGGGAATAGAAATATTTCAACACTAAGTAGTTGTTAAAACTCTAGATTGGATTTCTTTTCTTTTGTTATCTAACTCGTTTATGCGAGGTACCATAGACGTAAATTCGCTGCAGCTTGATCCCGAAATTGAGAAGACAAAGAAGGAGAAACCGGAAACTTGCTCAACGAGTAAAGGAAAGGCTAGTAACTCTAGTACTGGGACCGAACCGGTTATAATGGCGTAAAATGGTGAAGATCCTCTTCGCCTTCCTCCTCCAAGAAAGACCATGGGCGATTATATGACGCTTAATCCAGCCCGTGGCAAGAACTAGCATTGTCAATCCAAATGTAAATGCAAATAATTTTGAAATCAAGCCATCCCTCATAGGCTTGGTTCAACAACGCTCTTTTAGTGGGAGTGATTTAGAGGATCCTAATCAAGATATTGAGACTTTTCTCAGAGATTTGTGATACCATCAAGATGAATGGGGTTTCGAAGGGGCTATTCGTGTGAGACTGTTTCCTTTCTCTCGACGGGAAAGCAGGAGCTTGGCTTCGCTCTTGTCCTAATGGAAGTCTCTCCACTTGGGACATTATTACCACAAAGTTCCCGGAGAAATTTTTCCCTTCTTCTAAGTATACAAAGTCATCGTCGACATCCGTTGCTTTACTCAAGGCAATGGGAATCATATTGCCAAGCTTGGGAAAGATTCAAGGAGTTGCTTAGGAAGTGCCCACAACATGAGCCGCAAGACTATGATCAGTGAGAATATTCCTCAATGGGATGCTTCCGTCCTCTAGGATGATGATTAATGCCGCAGCAGTGGTACGTTAAAAAATAAAACTCCGGAGGAATCATTGGAGTTGTTTGAAGATATGGGGTCCTTAGAGAATGAAACTGTTACTCCACAACCAAAGAGGGGAGTTCTTCAGCTAGACTCTTACAATACAATGTTGGCCCACAATGAGAACATTGCCCAACAAAACAAGGTGATCCAACAACGAGCTAGCTTCCATCACTAAACAAACTTGCCTCTTCTCGTGTGTCATCTAATTCTTCTCACCTCCTTTGCTTTGTGATTTTTGCAAAGGGGAACACGCTAATGGAGATTGTGCAGCATTCATTAATGGAGAAACAATGAGGTTAACTACATGGGTAATCCTCCCGAAATCAGCTTAATCCGTATAGCAACACATACAATCCCGCCGGAAAGCTCACCCAAACTTTTCCTACAAACCCCAAGCAAAGACCTCGGCAGCTTCCACGAATCCACCACTACCGATCCGGAAAAGGCTTTGACACAGCTTGACTCGTACCACTACCGAATACATACGGGGATCGAAGCTTTCCGAATGAAACAAAGTCTCGCTCTCAAGAATCGGGGGCTTCGATCCGAATTTAGAGAATCGATTGGTCGCTTATCAAAGCAAATAGCGAGAGAAGCCAAGGGTCCTTCCCTAGTGATACAGAGGTCAATCCAAAGGAGCATTGTAAGGCCATAACTACAAGGAGTGGTGTAGTGGTGCAGCCGGTTGAGAAATCTGTTCTGATGAAGGACAAGTCTGAGAAAGGGGAGGAAGAGGTCGAGCAATGTAA
Source organism: Acacia pycnantha (assembly GCA_025563575.1). Classification (NCBI taxonomy): domain Eukaryota; kingdom Viridiplantae; phylum Streptophyta; class Magnoliopsida; order Fabales; family Fabaceae; genus Acacia; species Acacia pycnantha. Next base: position 159,059 of record JAMWYP010000332.1, on the reverse strand, counting down.
TGTGCAGCGGTTCCAAAGGAGATAGTTACAAAGAAGTCTCCCACTCCTTCTTATGCAAAACCTCATTATCCCCAAAGGTTGAAGCAACAGATTCAGAAGCAACAATATGCCAAGTTCTTGGATATTTTTAAGAAATTGCGATTAACATTCCTTTCGCAGAAGCTCTTGAAAATATGCCTAATTATGCAAAGTTCATGAAAGATTTGCTTTCCAAGAAGCATAAGTTGCAAGAGGCGTAAATGATGGCATTGACTCAAGAAGTGTAGTGCCATCATTCAAACTAAGTTGCCACCAAAGCTTAAGGATCCGGCAGCTTTAGCATTCCTTGTGCAATAGGGAATGTCAATATGGGCAGAGCACTTTGTGACTTGGGAGCTAGTATAAATTTAATGCCCTTATCTCGTGGCAAAAGCTCTCGGCATTAAAGAGATGAAGCCTACTATGATGTCATTACGCTTGGCGGATAGATCCATTAAGAAGCCGAAGGTGTCATTGAGGATGTCTGGTGAAAGTGGACAAATTCATCTTCCCGTGGATTTTGTGGTTCTTAACATGGAGGAAGATGCTGAACTTCCTTTGCTTTTGGGAAGACCCTTCTTGGCTACTCGCGAAAGCGGTAATTGATGTAGTCTTGGAAAAATGGAATTCCAAATGAATGACGAGAAAATCACTTACAATGTGTTTCACCATGAAATACCCGATTGATAACAAAGTGATGCTTTGAATTGATGTAGTTGACGAAGCCATTCAGAGGCTCTTTTTCAAGAAGATTCAGATGAGTCCTTAGAGGATGATATTGCTCGCTTATTGCAGTGGAAGAAGAGGTTTGTGCAGATGAAAATTCTAATTTACGCTCGAGAAGCCGCAAAAGAAGGATTATGATGCACCACCGTTGCTCCTAAGGTAGAACTAAAGGAGCTCCCTTCTAATCAAGTATGCTTTTCTAGGAAAGGATCACACTTATCCCGTTATTGTTAGCGCCGAGTTGTCACCTACCGACGAAGAGAAGTTGCCGAAAGTTTTGACTACCCACAAGACTCGCAATAGGGTGGTCTATATCTGATTTGAAAGGGATTAGTCCCTCATTCTCGCACTCATAAAATTCTAATGGAGAACGATGTGAAACCAAGAAGGCAGCCCTGCAGGAGACTTAACCCAACTATGAAGGAAGTGGTGAGAAAGGAGGTGATGAAACCGTTAGATGCAGTATGATTTATCCTATCTCCGATTCAAAGTGGGTTAGTCCAAGACATGTAGTACCGAAGAAGGGTGGAATCACCGTAGTACGTAATGAGAACAATGAATTGATACCCACTAGAACCTGTCACGGCCGGAGAATGTGTGTGGATTATAGAAGATTGAACGATGCCACTCGTAAGGACTTCTTTCCTTTACCATTCATGGACCAAATGCTTGAAAGGCTTGCAGTCACTCTTATTATCGCTTCTTAGACGGCTATTCTCGTTACAATCAAATAGCGGTGGATCCAAAGGATCAAGAGAAAACAAATTTTCACTTGCCCCTTTGGTATTTTTGCTTATAGACGGATGCCCTTCTGCCTTTGCAATGCCCCAGCTACTTTTCAGAGATGCATGTTGTCTATCTTCTCTGACATGACTGAGAGATTTATTGAGGTATTTATGGATGATTTCTCTGTTTTTGGCACTTCGTATGATACTTGCTTGACTAATTTGTCTCGTGTACTCCAAAGATGTCAAGAGAGTAATTTGGTGCTTAATTGGGAAAAATGCCACTTTATGGTGAAAGATGGGATAGTCTTGGGTCATAGAATATCTGATAAAGGGATAGAAGTGGATAGAGCCAAGATTATAATCATCAAAGACTTGCCCCCTCCCACCAATGTACGTAGTGTTCGCAGTTTTCTTGGTCATGCAGTGTTTTACCGAAGGTTTATCAAAGATTTTTCCAAGATAGCCAAACCGCTTAGTCAGCTTGTTGGTCAAAGATGAAGACTTTAACTTCAACAAAGAGTGTCTTATTGCATTCAAATTGTTGAAAGAAAGATTAACAACCGCACCTATTCTCGAGAGCACCGATTGGGATCTACCGTTTGAGCCGATGTGTGATGCCAGCTGACTACGCCATAGGAGCTGTTTTGGGGCAAAGGAAGAATAAGTTGTTACATGTTATATATTATGCAAGTAAAGTTCGAATGAGGCACAATTGAACTATGCAACAACCGAGAAGGAGATGCTTGCGCTATTTATGCATTAGATAATTTTAGACAAGATTTGATTGGTTCCAAAGTTATTATTTTCACGATCATGCCGCTCTAAAATATCTCTTGACTAAGTTAGACGCTAAGCCAAGGCTTCTCCGTTGGATGCCGCTACTCCAAGAGTTTAAGATTGAAATCAAAGACAAGAAAGGGGTAGAGAATGTGGTAGCCGATCACTTGTCTAGGATTCAGTTAAGGAGCCGCAAGATGATTCGAAATGGAGATTCATGATGAATTTCCGGATGAGTATGTCTTAGAAATTAGCAAGATTCCTTGGTTTGCTGATTTTGCTAATTATAAGGCCATTGGGATGATACCGAGGGACTAACATGGCAAAGAGAGGAAGAAGTTCATGCATGATGTTCGGTATATCCGGGATGAGCCCTTCTTATTTTTCAGTGTGCAGATGGAATGCTCCGCGCCGTATCCCGCAGGAGGAAACTCATAAGATCCTCCGGCATTGTCATGGTTCGATTATGGTGGACATTTCACGGAGAACGCACCGCCGCTAAGGTACTACAAAGCGGTTTTTATTGGCCTACATTGTACAAGGATGCTAGGAAGTATATTGAGCAATGTGATCGTTGCCGAGAACAGGAATATCTCTAGGAGACATGAGATGCCACTCAACAACATTCTTGTTATTGAGATTTTTGATGTGTGGGAATTGATTTTATGGGGCCATTCCCAAGCTCTTTTAACAACAAGTACATCCTTGTAGTCGTGGACTATGTTTCAAAGTGGGTAGAGGCAATTGCTCTTCCCACTAATGAAGCTAAGGTGGTAATATCCTTTCTCAAAAAGAATATATTCAGCAGTTCGGGTACCGAGGGCCATTATCGCGTGACGGAGGCACTCATTTTTGTAACCGACGCTTTCAATCATTGCTTAGCAAATATGGTGTCACTCATCGTGTCACTACTCCATATCACCCACAAACTAGTGGGCAAGTGGAGATTTCTAACAGGAATTGAAGCAAATTCGGAAAAGACTGTTGGGAAGTCAAGGAAGGATTGGTCCCGTGCTTGATGATGCTTTGTGGGCATACCGAACGGCATTCAAGACTCCTATCGGCATGTCACCGTTTCACTGTTATATGGTAAATCTTGCCACCTCCCAAAGGAGCTTGAACATAAGGCGCTTTGGGCAACTAAGTCGCTGAACTTTGATGTTAAATCACGATGAAAAAGGCTACTTGCTTGAATGAGCTTGATGAATTCAGAATTTTTGCATATGAGAGTGCTAGCCTCTACAAGGAGAGAACGAAGAGATGGCATGACAAGAGGATTCTTCCAAAAGAGTTTCATCCGGACAGCAGGTATTACTTTATAACTCTCGTTTAAAACTTTTCCAGGAAATTGAAGTCTAGGTGGTCGTGACCGTTTATAGTGAAAGAGGTTACACCTTTTGGTGCAATTGTCATTGCACCAATAGGTTCGATGACGCTTTTAAGGTAAATGGGCAAAGATTGAAGCCTTACCATGGTGGAGACATTGACAGAGGAAGAACCTCCGTGACACTAGAAGCTGAGAATTAAGATGATATCCGTCAGGCTCAGGACGTTAAACAAGCGCTATTGGGAGGCAACCCAATAAGTTTTCTTTTTCATTTTTAGTTAGTTTTAGTAGTTATTCTAGGATAGGAAGGTTGTGAAAAGTATGGAGCAAACTATAAGCTCCATACAAAAAATAAAAAAATAAAAAATAAAAAATTCCAGAAAGTTGGCGCCCACGGCGCCAACTCTCTGACCAAGGGCTTCTCCTGGCCACACAAGAGACGCCGATGACCACTCCCATGACTTTTGACAGGAGCACTCCACATCAGAGTTAGAGACCTAAACCAGGGGAGTACTAGTTCCTTTCCTTTTATTGATTGTTCAAACATTGAGGACACTGTCTGATTTATGTGTGGGGTAGGGGATATGATTTCTTTGGTGTTGCTTGTCCTTATTCAATTGAAAAGACTTCCCTTGAATTTTTTTTTTTTTGAGTTTGTTTAAATTGACCTTAACTTTGAGTTTTCCCCATCTTAGTTAATATTATCAAGTCAAAAATTAAAATAGAAAAGAATGTTTCAATTAAGTCTCTAAGCCTTGAATTTTTGTAACAGTCTTGAGATGGACTATGAGAATAGGGAATAGTTTGTAATAGGATCAACAGATTATTAGTTTTTGAATATTTTGCTACATGATTTCTTTAGAAAATTAGATGATGACCTTGCTAGCTAAGTGAACCTTTTGTTCAGGAAAAAAAAAACAACAACTCCGCTGACATCTCTAGACTTGACTTAGTAACCGGTGCTGCATCACCCATGTGCAGGGTCGCGTCAAACGGTAAAGTCCAAGAGAGTTATGAGTTGGGCTAAAAGCCTCTTGAGGTGCCTGTTGGAGTAACCGAGTAACCGGTGCCGCATCACCCATGTGCGTGGTCGCGTCAAAAGGGGACCTACAACGGCTCAAGACAAACAAAAAAAAAAAAAAAAAAGAATGAGTCATTTCCTACCTGAGGATCCTTATTAAATTAAATGAAAAGCTTGATTTAGTGGGGGCATTTGAATTTTTCTGAAAAAAATTAAGTAGCGTAATATTCGTCTACTAATCTTATTGTTGATCTTATTATTCACTGATCCTTTGATTATGAGATGTTAAGAGATTATTATAATTGTTTAAGGCTATTGACTTAGTGACCTATTCTTATAAGACATTAACTTAAATAAGATTTGATGATATGATCTAAGCGTGGTGGTTTATTGCTCTCTGTTTAGGAATTTCATATGCAATGTTTTTTTCAGATAATTAATTCTCTTTCTTTTGCTTGAGGACAAGCAAAGATTTAAGTGTGGGAGAGTTTGATAAGTAGATATTTTATAATTAAATAAGGGTAGATTCTGGGATATATTAGATTGAATTTATTGATATTTTGTACTTATTTAATTATCTTTATGTACTTATCTATCTTTTAATTAAATATAGGATAAAAGAATATTATAACAGAAAATCTATTGATATCCTATTTTATTGTGCAGGAGATATTATGTGATCTGAGAGAATCAACAAATTAAATTGAAAAGATATATTATTATATTATTATATTAAATATATATATATATTATAATATAATATGATATGATATTAGAAAGAGAGAAGAGGAAAGACGTACCTGTGCAAAGGAAAAAAAGAAGACGTGGACCCCACATGAACCAATTATCATAGATGTTGAATTGTTGAAAGGATATTGGTGAGATATTATAGATATCTAATGGATAAACAAAGCATATCCGCACAGGCTCAACACGCAAGACCAAAATCTATATATTAGAGAGATAGACGCGACGAAGAAAAGGGGGACGAATAAAAGAAAAGACAGAGGCGAACGAATAGACGGCAATTGAGGAATAGAATTGAGGAATACGAGACGCGCGAGAGAACAAAAACAAAGAGGAGAGAAGCAAAGAATTGTGGAGATCAATCTTCCCCAATTTCTGAAGAACAATTCTGGTTTTCATTTATTTTCTTAATTTTAACCTAGCCATGCTTGGCTAAATTCTTTTAGTAGTTAGGGCGAGGATGAACCCTATGTTAATTTAAGTATTTATTTGAAATTCTCGATTGAATGTTATTTACCATATTGAATGAGTTATATTTACTTAAAGCCTTCTAAAAAGACTGATCCCCTTTTAGATTGCCCATAGGTTAGTGCATGACAATAGAGATGTTGGTGCACTTAACTTAACCTTTAACTCATCATAAAATTGCATGACCTAGACATAGGCTTACAAATTTGTGTGATCTTATAATTCCTCGTTTACATAATCTTTCTAAATAACACCGAGACATTAGGTTATTTTTAAAGATAACGACTAAGGTAGCATCAAGACATTGGGACTTAGTTAAATATTAGAGAATTGATCGTCGCTATGGGAATAATGACCAATTAGGAATTTAATTAGAATACTTAGAGGAACATAGGGAATTCTATGCCCTAGCTGCGCTTTTCTCTATTAATCATCTTTTCTAAAACGTTCTTGAAATTCTTGATTCTTAATTTTTTATTTAATTATTTAAAACCTTTTTAGTTACAATTCACCCCTATTACTCTATTTCATCCAACTAAAGCTTAAATAACTAATTAGTGGCTGTAATACTATTCCTCGTGGGACGATCTCTTTCTCACACACTTTATTACTTGTAACGATCGGTGCACTTGCCGAAGTCGCAACAAGTTTTTGGAGGGTGTGATGGGAATATGGTTTTGCGTGTAGGAGTAGTGTCTTCAGCATCCCAATTTAAAAATAGGACGCTAAAGGTGGTGCTTTTAGTGCCAAAAGCCCTACTCCTAGTGCCCCTTTTCAAATTGGGATGCTAAAAGTAGGGCTTTTGGCATCCCAATATGAAAAGAGACACCGAAAATCAACTTTTTGAGTCTTTTTTGTTATTGGGATGTTCAATATATCAAAATTCCCTCTAATAATTACAAAAATGTCACTGTGTTTATTTTTTACTTCCCTTTTTGAAAAACATACGTTTTTTGGGGAAATAAAATCTATTTCTTTTAGTAGTAAAGCTACAATAGTACCATTTTCTTCTCTCACCGCTAGCTATGTCAACGCTGACAAGAGAAAAGCAATGGTGAGGGCACACAATAGAGGAATGACATGAGAAAATAGCAGCGACAAGGGCACACAATAGAGGAATGACATGAGAAAATAGCAGCGACAAGGGCACACAAATTGGCGGCGGCGGTAATTAATGACAGAGGAGCGACGTACGAAAAAGGAGTGGGACGCGACAGAGGAGTTTAGAAGAAGCGATCAATCGAGCTCACAGAGTAATCTCATGCAGAAGAGTGGATTTAGTGAGTGAGATTCAATCCACGACGAAGAAAGGATTCAGAGAGCGAGATTCAATTTAAAGACCCACCTTTTAGATTGGTTATGTTCAAAATCAAGTCTAAAAGTCTATGTTTTAAACCAGTTATTTTAAACATGGTCTTAAAAGGAATGAATATATTATTTTTTAATTGCACATCTTTTAAATCAATTATTAGAAACAATGAAGTCCAAAAGGTTTCATCTTTTAGACCGGTTATTACAGACATCCAATCTAAAAAGTAATAAATATTTTATTTTTTAATTGCTTTTAATGCAGAAAATATATTTAGACTTCTTATATAGAGAACCGATCTAGAAAATATATTGTATGTGATTTTTTAATTATTTTTATCTTTTTAGACCTTGTGTTCAGAAATCTGGTCTAAATAATGTCTTTTAAACCTTATCTTAAAAGAAATTTTTTTTTTGATCAAGTATCTTAAAAGAATTGGTCTCATATGTTCTTTATAATTATAAAAATGTCATCAATCATACTTTTTAGTCATTATCATTTATAACCAATCTAAATGTGGTGGTCTAAAAAATCTATTTTACACTAATGGAGCTAAAATCAATAATTTATTATCATAATAACTGTTTTTCGACTTTAAATGTAAGAACTATTTTGTAATGTAATATTTAGAATGTGGGTAGTAGAATTTTGGAATCTTGTGATGAACCGCAGGGTTAGTAATTGACAATGGTCACTATGCCCAATGCTGTGAATCTCGATCTACTCATTGACAATGCAACTTATATCCTATATTGGTATAGTTTGAAATCTAGTTTTGATCTGTCAGCTTTATTGACCTTGATGAGGTGCAACCGAAGTCATAGAAACTATTGTTTTTTCATTTTTAGAAAAAGGTTACTACTTCTAATTTTAAATATAAAATTTAGTTTATTTATTTTTTCTAAAGATATTAAGAAAGCTAAATATACTATTTAATCCTAGTATACATTTTGCATCATCAGTTTATAAGTTACATAGATTATTTTAAAGAAAAATTATAAATATAAATATAAATACTTTAAAGTAATTTATTTAGCTTTATTAATTTCTCAAATTAATTGAACCTTATATTGGGAGATAGTGTTTTGCTTTTTGGGTTTTTTTAGGACCCGTTTGTTACAAAGAAAGCTTGGGGAGGGAAAGGGAAGATCTCAATCTTCCCATGGATTTTGGTTGTTTGTTACACAGAAAGTCCAACAAGATCTTCCAGTGAGGGTCCATCTTCCCTCATTTGAGGGAAAGTGCTTTCCATCCGAAAATGGAAGGAAAGCCGCCATTTTCCTGAAGATGGTTTTTTGACGATTTACCCCGAAATTCAAATTTGGCGGGAAGTTCGAACTTGGCGGGAAAGTTCAAACTTGGCGGGAAAGTTCAAATTTGGCGAAATTTTTCTTCAAAAGTTCGAACTTAACAATAATATATTTTTTAAAATATATTTTAGAAAAAAATATTTTTTTATTTTGAATTAATTTCTTTTAAGGGTAAAATAGACATTTCCTAATTTTTACCAACTTTCCTCTTCATTTTCTTCCTACCAAACAACTCAAGCCATCTTCCCTCATCTTTCAAATCTTCCTTTCCTTTCCTTTCCCTCCTCCAAAGTTCCTTTCCCTCCCCAAACTTTCTTTATAACAAACGGGTCCTTAGTATCTCACCCGATTCTCTCCGGAACCTTCAATTTCGACTAATTCAGATTTCGCTTCTTGATGGGCCCACTTCTACTGAAGTGCTAATTCATTTATAAAATGTATTGTTGTTGGTTGTTAACTGATCTAATAGTTTAGTGAACATGCGTGCACACGTGTTTGTAGACAGTTAGAGTTCTGTTATGATGTGTCACACCAGCTGTCATGGTTGTTGCGTTTCTGTTAGATTTCTCCTAATGCATTCACATGTAATACGTATCGGGACTGCACTATATAATGCAGGTTATCCCTCTCTATCAATTAGATTGGTTCTATCATTCTGAATCATATCTCTGATCTCTAAAGTTTGATATGGTATCAGAGCCATAAACACGTCGGAAAAGCTCTGTTCTCCGATTAAGTTCTGAGAACGACGAATATAGATATTGGCGGTGATCAGTCTCCATCGTTGTGGATTGACAGATCACCAAACACAATGTCCACTTCTGCTTTTCCGGCGTCCACCGATTCAGGCCTGTCCAGTCGAAATTTCACAAACAAGAAAATCACTGTGAAATTAGATGATTCCAACTACCTCATCTGGAAGCAACAGGTGTATTTTATGGCAAAACAACACCGGTTGTTCTTTTATCTTGACGGATCCGTTAAGGTCCCTGCTCGAAGAGTTCGAAGCACTGAGTCAGGACTCGAAGTTGATAATCCAGACTTTGAAGTCTATGAGCAACTCGATTCTGCTCTTGCGTCATGGCTGCTTGCTTCGGTAACTTCATCTGTACTTCCTGATCTAGTTGGTTTGGAGACATCTGCTCAAATATGGCAGAAACTAAACCGCTTATACTCTGATAAGTCAGATTCAAAGATACTTCACTATAAAAACCTCTTGACTAACCAGCGTAAGGGTGAACTCAGCATGCGCGATTATCTTGCTAATTTGAAGTCCATCTGTGATCATCTTGCGTTGTTAGGAGAACCTGTACCTGATACAACTAGAATTTCTCATGTTTTAAATGGACTTACTATGGAATATGAATCAGTGATTGCCATTATTAACGCTACCAAACAGAAATTTGATTTGGATACTGTCACAACTATGCTACTCGATTCTGAAGCTCGTCAGAAGTCATTCATTGCAAACTCCTTGGCATTGGCTCACTACACAAATACGTCACCACAGTACTCTGATTACTCAACAGATGATCAGTCAGTATATACAGCTCAGCATTATCAAAACTCTCAGGTGCCTGGATCTATGAGCAGAGGGGGATATCACAACAGTTATCGCCCTCAATACTTTAATACCAGAGGACGAGGCCGTGGTAGAGGTTTTCCATCTCAATTCAAGGCATCGTGTCAAATATGCCATAAAATTGGCCATCTGGCAGATGTATGTTACTTCAGAAATGACTCCTCTATGCCTGTTCGACCCTCAGCTCAGGTGCACTACACAGATTCAAGCATGAATCACCCTCCTTCGGCTGATGCTGATAACTATGGGTGCTGGCCCTCTCAATACAGTGAAGCTCCACTTTCTACACCTCACTGCATTGATCCCAACTACACTTCTGGTCATCCACTACCTGTTAACCATGCTACTCTCGGTCATCAGAGTGCTCAGCCAACTCCAACTCTCATGCCTTCTGCTGCAAAGTCTGATAAGCCTACAATGATGAGGAATGTGTCTATCTCATCTGACCCTACTGTCACACCTCATGCCTTTGTAGCCTCACCCGAGATAATCACCGATGAGGCATGGTACCTTGACTCCGGAGCTACTCAGCATATCACCAATTCCGTGGCTACACTCAAATCTGCAGCACCACCAAAAGGTACAAGTAAAGTCATAGTAGGAGGAGGTACTAGCATACCAGTGTCTCATGTTGGTCACACATACTTAACTAGTTCTGGTACAGCGTCTAAATTGTGTTTAAATAAAGTACTATGTGTCCCAACAATGCAAAAGAACTTAGTATCTATTGCTCAAGTCACCAAGGAAAATGGTGTGTCAATTGAATTTTTTCCTCACTCATGTGTAATCAAGGATTTGCAGACAAAGACACCACTCTTGACTGGGACTGAATTAGGAGGAATGTACTGTCTTGATGCTGATGCTACTGCAACAGCTTTGCTGAAGAATCAAGAAAGCACGTCATCTGAATATCAACATCAAGATGCCCTGTATTCCTGCAATTTCGCTGCAGCTGAAGATCACTTTGCACTGTGGCATAGAAGACTTGGCCACCCTTATGAAGAAACAGTCAAAAATATACTCAAGACACTTAACCTTCCTGTAACTAAATCACTCACAAATTTCTGTTGCAAGGCTTGTAAAATGGGAAAGAGTCATAGACTTCCCTTTGTAGGGTCTTCTACTATATACAATAAGCCACTACAACTTGTGTCCATGGACTTATGGGGTCCTGCACCATTTGCTTCAAATAGTTTTGTCTATTATATAGCTTTTGTGGATGTCTACAACAGATTTACTTGGATTTATCTCTTAAATAAAAAATCAGATGCTCTTGCCAAGTTCAAAGAATTCAAAGTCCTTGTTGAAAACAGGTTTAGCACTCGGATACAACAGATGCAAAGTGACAATGGAGGAGAATTCTTATCTTTCACTCCTTTCCTAACTCAATGTGGTATACAACATAGGTTCACGTGTCCCTATACATCTGAGCAGAATGGGATAGTTGAAAGGAAACATAGATCTATTGTGGAGACGGGTCTAACATTACTAGCCACAGCTTCTCTTCCATTATATTATTGGGGAGATGCATTCATATCAGCTGTTTTCCTGCTCAACAGATTGCCTACAACAGCATTACAAGGTCTTACACCTTATGAGAAGCTCTATCAAGTTAAACCAGATTATTCATTGTTAAAGGTGTTTGGATGTGAGTGTTTTCCATTACTGCGCCCCTACAACAAACACAAGATTGAGTTCAGATCTGACACATGCTTGTTCTTAGGCTATAGTACTCATCACAAGGGATACAAGTGCTTACACAGACCTACTGGACGTGTCTACATCTCAAGGCATGTTCAGTTCCATGAATTCAGCTTCCCAGCTAGCTCTCAATTCAATGTCAAACACTCCTTGGAACAAACCTCACCTACTCCCAGCTTCGATCCACCTTTTTCTGTTTCACCCTTGCACAACAGTGGACAATCGCCTAACACCTCCACTGATTGTTCTTCCAACTGCACACCCATTTTGACAGCACCTGACTCACCATCCCCTATTTTCCCTTCTGTTTCCCCACCAAACCAGTCCACACCCGTGCCATGTCCATTCTCTCCCAGCCATCCACCCTCCTTATCGGATTCTGACTCTGCCCCACTCAGCACCCAGCTTAATCTCCCTCACACCCTTGCCAACACTCATGGTATGATCACTAGGAGTAAAGCAGGTACTTTCAAACCTAAGGTGTTTGCTGTAGCTGAGGATACTGTTATCCCCAAAACCATTGAAGAGGCCCTTGCAGATCCTAACTGGCGTAAGGCTGTTCAAGAGGAATTCGATGCACTAAACTCCTTTCGTACTTGGGAACTTGTCCCTTACCCCTCTGATAGGAAAGTTATAGGATGCAAATGGCTATGCAAGTTAAAAACTCATGCTGATGGTTCCATTGCTCGATATAAGGGGAGATTAGTGGCCAAAGGATACTCTCAAGAAGCTGGAGCTGATTATCGAGATACTTTTAGTCCGGTTGTTAAGGCTCCCACCATTAGAACTTTGCTTACCCTTGCTGTCACAAATTCCTGGAAACTTCACCAAGTGGACTTCAACAATGCCTTCCTCAATGGTGAGTTAACCGAGGAGGTCTTCATGGAACAACCACCAGGATTTGTACACTTGAATTCAGATGGCAAGCCACTTGTATGTAAACTCAAAAGAGCCTTATATGGTTTAAAACAGGCCCCAAGAGCTTGGTTCAGCAAGTTGAGCAATTATCTGACAACTCTAGGCTTTGCTGCTGCAAAGTCTGACTCTTGCATGTTTATTAACAAAGGTCAGGATCATGTTACCTATCTCTTGGTTTATGTGGATGACTTAGTGATCACAGGGTCCAATGAAGCTTTTGTTCAAACTATAATCACTAAAATGAGATCAGTCTTCTCATTAAAGGATCTCGGTGACCTCTCTTATTTCTTGGGCATCGAATTTCAGAGAACATCTAGGGGGCTCCATCTCACACAAAAGAAATATATCCACCAGCTCCTTACCAAAACTCACATGATTGGGGCTCATGCATTTGGTTCCCCTATGGCTGTGAACACACATTTATTTGCTAGTGACAGTCAACTATTTCCAGACCCTCATCTCTATAGAAGTATCATGGGCTCACTCCAATACCTATGTTACACCAGGGCAGACATTGCATTTACTGTAAATAAACTATGTCAGTTTCTGCATGCACCTACCATTAAGCAATGGAATTGTGTCAAGAGACTTCTTAGATACTTGAATGGCACCAGCACTCATGGCCTAATGATTAAACCAGTCCAACAGTACTGTATCCAGGCATATGCGGACTCTGATTGGGCAGGACTCAGCAAGAAAAAAAATAAAGATGATGATGAAGTTCCTGTTTTACCGGAGAACAAACGTTCTACAAGTGGCTACACCATTTATCTTGGTGCTAACCCAATCGTGTGGGTATCCAGAAAACAGCAAGTAGTTTCTCGGTCAGCAACTGAGGCCGAGTATCGTAGTGTAGCAGATTGTATCACTGAATTAATGTGGGTTCTGTCCCTTCTCAAAGAAATGTTCATAGATATAGTCAAGACTCCTTGTATTTGGTGTGACAATACAGGGACAGTAGCGCTATCATCCAATCCTGTGCTCCACTCAAAAACCAAACATGTGGAGTTAGATGTACACTTCATCAGGGAGAAAGTGACCGCTGGAATTGTCACTATAGGATATGTTCCATCTTCTCATCAAGTTGCAGACATCTTAACAAAACCTCAGGTGTTTGGAATGTTTGCTTATTGTCGTGACAAGTTAAATATAGTCTCTCAAGATGAGGCACACAACGGTAGATCCAGATCAGAAGATGACGCTGCTCTTCAGCGGGAAGAATGTTAACTGATCTAATAGTTTAGTGAACATGCGTGCACACGTGTTTGTAGACCGTTAGAGTTCTGTTATGACGTGTCACACCAGCTGTCATGGTTGTTGCGTTTCTGTTAGATTTCTCCTAATGCATTCACATGTAATACGTATCGGGACTGCACTATATAATGCAGGTTATCCCTCTCTATCAATTAGATTGGTTCTATCATTCTGAATCATATCTCTGATCTCTAAAGTTTGATAATTTCTTACCGAGAGGCCAGAGAAAAATCACAAAGCTTCTCGTAGTAACCAGGGTGGTCATCGTCTCACATGCTAGTAATACTTCTCCGCTCGCGTATAATGGGAATATAAATACCGAGATCTCGCCGGCTTAAACTATTAGCTATATTGCTGAATCTTTACGCATGCTCCAAAAATAATCAAACGTTTGAGTACACATAAAGCATTTTCACATGGTTTCTTACCCATCGTCTTTCTTTTTCCTGATTTCTCTAACAAGTTTAGACTTCAACTCTACTTGTATTCGTAAAAATTGAACCTTTAGATCGACGATGCTCTTTCAACCATCCACTCTAGTTCTGTTCCGCAATGACGTCCTCTGAACCCGAATAACCAAAAAGGTGGTTTTAAGAGATAATTCTGTCAGTGCGCATAGATCAATTCTTCGTCTTCGCATTCTCTGATTGTAATCTCCATTAAATGACGAGGGCTAGAGCGCGAGACATCACAACACTGCCTTCTAGGAGCCTGCAACTGAATTAACAAAAATAAATAATAACCCCGTCTAGTCTTGCTCATATTATTGTATCCCTGAAACAAGGGTACTACTGTCTGATATAAATTAAGAATATATACCTGTTTGATGTCAAGGTCGAGTTTCTTGGTAAAAACTGTGATCTTTTCCAGTTTCCTGGGCGACGCCGCGTCATATGAGCAGTTTTGAAAGGTTTTCTTATAATGGGTAATGATTCTGCCTTCCTTACCAGAAGACACACTGTCAAAGTAGAAAATTGTGGGTCTTCTACATGGATCAGGGTGAAGTTCTCTGGTGTTGAAAGTATATACTCCGGACAAAAGATCTCTCCTAGTCCACTGCTTGAACGTTGATTGAACGTTCAGAGCATCTGGCAGAAACATGTGGTACGGGAACACCTGAACAGCATAGCCCCATGACACTGAAACTGTCCACGAAAACCATCTGTCATAACAAACTGTGTGCTGTAAAATCCTCTGGGAATCAACATTCACAGCTTTAAATAAATGTTGCAGAGCCTGTTTTCTGGTCATGTTGGGAAAGATTGGATCTGTGTAATCCAAGTGATGTAGGGATAACAGGGGATTCACTGGATGTGCAGCCAATAGACCAAAGATATCTCCCCGCAAATCAACCTGACTCATCAGTTTCATTCAAAAAATGAAAAACAGGGGATTATTTTCATGAGAAAATTAAAAATCCCAGTTAGGTTCTGTATTCGTACCTGATGAAACCCGGGCTCCTTTGTTAAGCCTACACCGAGCTCTGTTATGCACGAGAAGACCCTCCCATCACTTCCATAAATATGGGGATATCTTTCTATACAAGAATCAAAAACCTTGGCTAAGACTTTCGCTAGGGAGGAACTGATAGCGAAGCCTGCTCCACCAAAAGCCATTCCGAAGCTATACAAACGGTTCTGTTCGTAAATCTCAGATTGAGAGCCGAGATAGTACCAAAGCCGATGATCATACTTTGACAGTGTTTTGATGAGATTCTCCGGGAAGAAAATGGTGTCATCGTCCCCAAACACATACCACCTCACATTAGAATGATTCATAGCCACAGTCTCTGCAACAACGCGTGCCACTCGAATCGCCAACCGGTTACCTCTCCTGAAAGTGTAACGGAAACGCGAAGTATCTTGGGAGACGCGGAAAAGAGGGAGAGAAGCATCGTGGTTGGCACGGCGGTGTTCAGGAGGAGGGAGGCTGTCGGCGAACACACATCCTCTGGTATGACCAGGTTTCCACCATAGCCGGACATTGTCCTTCCGATCAGGCCAAGAAACCATGGTTGTAGAGAGGCCAAAAACGACATGATCGAGGGTGGTCGGTGCAGGTGCATATTCTGATGAAAGACGATGCACGTTGTCTAGATCACCAGTGCGCAGATGTAGTACCGATACGAGGAGGAAAACAGCACAGAATGAAACGGAGACTGTTATGAGGGTGCACAGAGATTTGGGTTTGGTAGGACCGAGAGAGATCCCCATATTAACAAGATAATGAAATGGGATATGATGAGCCTGCGCAGAGGTTGAAATTAGTATTTCTAGTGCATTAACAAGGAGGAGCTATTTGCAAGAAAGAGAGCAACCATAGAATTAGGACTATATGAGTAAGCAAAAAGGCTTCCGGAAAATACAAGCTTTCACTTTGAAAGGAAGTGATATCTCATATATGATAAAAAAAATAAAATAAAGAAAAATGATTTTTAGGTCCCAACTAAAAAAAATGATATCAGGAAATTTTTTATTGATAAGTGACCAAAAGAAATTAACAAGTGAAGTGAATTAGTTATCATTGGTTTGAGCAAAAAAAAAAATTAGTTATCATTGACAATTTATAAGACTCATCAATAAATTATTTTTCTTCCTTTAAGATTTATATGTCATTCTCTGCTGATATTTTAGGGCCAATACGGAGAGCGGGCAGGAAATTCAGTTACTTGCTAGCGGCAAAAGTAGTATCCGGGGAATAGTCGGGGAATAGTCAAAGTCAAGTCAGCCACTCCCATGCGTTTTTTAGTTTTTACTTTTTTTTTTTGGTGAAGGGGGCGGTGTCAGGCTTATTGCAATGATGAGAATGAAGGCCCTTCATCATTTCCATTATCTAACACCACTCTAATTTTATTTATAAGTTTATTTTGATTAAGTCTCACGTACTCTTTTTAGTTTTTATTATAATGTATCAACTGACAAGTTTATTTAATCTTTTTTATAAGACACTTACTTATTCCCAAGAAGCATTTTTTATTTGTTTTCATATATGCCCCTAATCAATAAGGGTAGTGGGTGAGAGTAATAATTTTATAATATTAGAGTTTAGTGCAATTAGTAGGGGCAATATTGGAAGTTACTTAAATTATAGGACAACTTTATTGACTTTAACTGTTTTTATTAGTTGGTGAGAATTGTTAGTTAGTGTCTTATAATAAGGACCAAAGGGAGTACCAATGAAAGTTAGTTGACTCAATGATTATGGGGTAAATTTTCAACTGTTCCTTCTCTCTCTATCTTCATTTTTTGCTCGAATCTCTCTCTATCTTCATGGGTGCAATTAATATGGATAAAATTGTCACAATCTCATTTATTACATGAAACTAGACTTATAAATAAGACCAAATTTTTTTGTCAAAATGGACTTCTAAATAGGACCAAATTTTTTGGTCAAAATGAATTTATAAATAAGATTAGAGTGGTATTCAAATCTAATTTAAATAATTTATATTATCTATTTTCTAATTTTACTTCTTTTTAACAAAATTATTTTACCAGATATATATTATAAGATAAAAATAATCTCTTAATTATCAATTTTTTAAAAATTACCACTCATGTCCTATTTATAAGTCCACTTTGACCAAATCTCATATACCAATGAAAGGTAATTAACTCAATGATTATGGGGTAAATTTTTAACTTCGCCCTTATTGATGATTGAATGTTTTTCAACTGTTTCTCCTCTCTCTATCTTCATGAGTACAATTAATATGGGTAAAATTGTCACAACCTCATTTATTACATGAAATTGGATTTATAAATAGGACCAATTTTTTTTTTTATCAAAATGAACTTATAAATAGAATCAGAGTGGTATTAGCTAAAAATCTTATGCTAAACCATTGAAATTTTATTTAAACTATGCAAATCTCACTATAATGAATAGCTCTCAGTGTTTATCACTGTAATGGGCACTGAAACTAGTTGTGGGAATGAGAGGAGAGAATGAAGATCTAATATATGGATCTCCCTGTGTACATGGATTATAAGAATAAATTGATTATAATGTATTTGGAAAGTATTTAGACTTGTAAAAGGGGATAATATACCTCTTCAAAGAAAAAGAAAAGCAAGAAAGAAAGAATGGAGGGGGAAGTAGAAAGGATTCAATTTGAGAGCACAAAAATTCCCATTGCCCCAAGGCATGACGGTTGCAGTGTTTATGCAGAAATAAATGACCTGGCAGGTCTCTGGTTACATGATAAATAGGCTTATTACTTTGATAAAATCATTATGGGAAGGTTCTCCTTCTAAAAATTATAAATTAACTGTGTATTAATGCAGATCTTATTTGGGAAGTTTCAATTAATCCTACTATTCTTGAGAAAAAAATTAAAAAAATAAATCAAATCACTTCTCTCTTTTATTTTAATCATAAGATGAAATAGTTTAGTCCAAAATATAAGGTAAGATGTGGAGTTTATTATTGTTCTCATTAATTTTCATGGAAAATTTTATGCTTTTAATTTTGTAAGTTTGAGAATGCGGAAAAAAAATACCATTATATTTCTTAAGAATTGTAACATCCCAAATTTTGGGATTTGAAATTTGAAATATTTTATGGGAATTAAATTATAAAATTTCAGCATAAAATGATTATGAGAATAATGATTGGAATTTAAGACATATTTTCCCATAAATTAAGGATAAATAATTAGGGAATACTTTTTGATATAAATATTTTAGAGATAATATTTTAATGCCAAAAAAAATTTAATTAAGAAAGAAAATTCTTAAATGCAATTAAGGATTTGATTTTAATAATTATTCAATATTTATAAATATGAGTCTTAAACAGAATCAAGGGAGATAATTTCTTAAAGCTAAGTAGCCCAACTACCTAATATGACATATGGCCCATATATTCCCTTCAACTCATTAATCCATCAGCTCCTACACGTAATAGGAGAGGAACAAAAACAAGTTCACACCATAATATCCATTCGGTCCTAATCAAACCATTCCCATAATGGCCTATATACACTTTGATCATTCTCCAATTCAAGAACCAGGCCATGCACGCAACAGAGAATGAGAAGTAGCAAAGCCTATACTTCTCCAATAACCATTATCATATTAGCCTATATACTCAACACCCAACATCTTTTATCTGATACATATCAGCTGCACACGTAAACAGAGACACACAAGAAGATCACGCCATGCTTCTTCGTCAGTGTATCCTCTCAAACCGACGACTGTTCACGCAAGATCAGGAGGACCTGCAACACCCATACGTCTTGAGCCAAACGCCACCCCCTCTCATTATAAACCAAGTTGCGTTCTTGCAGCAAGAAAGAGGCCAGAGTTGAACGGGTGTGAGTGGGAGAGAGGCCGATAGAGAAGGAGAAAGAGAGAGAAAGAGTTGGAGGAGTTGAAGAACACTTCCTCCTTTCTTAAGCTATCATTTCAGTCAGTCCTCATACACATTCTGATTCATTCAGCTCTGCACAGAGGGAAGAAAGCGGAGCAAGAGACGGAGAGAGAAACAAGAGACCGAGATCAAGAAGTTGGAATGGAAGGAGTCCGAACGTGCATGCAAACTCAAAAGCTAAGCAAGGTAAGCCTTTTGAGCTTCTTCCTTCCAGATTTCGTGATTTCTACACATTGGCTTTGGTATTTGAAGCTGAACTGTTGCAAGTCTCCATTTAACTCTGTTTTATGAAGCTAAAACAGAGACGTCTTTGGCATGTTCCTTACGTCTAAAATGTCTAGATAGCCACACAAACTATTAAAGCATGGAAGAGGATGTTTAAATGGTGTATATGCATATGCGAGTAGGAGTCATACGCATGAAATGATCAGCTGATGATGTGATTCTGGAAACTGGATGTTTCAGCTGGAACAATAATCTTTGGGTAATGAAAAACCAGAGTAAACGAACTCCTTTGACCCTAAATTTTTTTAGAGATTTAGTGCACATCATGAAACTTCCAACGAGCCAAAGAACACCTAAATCGGATGTGTAGATTGAGAGATGTGATTTTCCAAAGTTTAGCCAAAATCTGGAACGTTTTCTGCACTTCCAGTGAACAGTAATTTTAGGGCTTGACTTTGAAATGAAAAACATTTGATTTTTTCCTTGAAATTTTTACAGTAAATATTAGACTCAATAAGGTTTAAAACTAGCTTTAGATCATCTTAAACAGAGTTCTATAGATCCAGATATAAATTTTAGAAGTTGAGCTAAAAATCTGAAAATTTATGGTATGCTTCTGGAGTATGAAAATGACGTTGGATTTCGGACGAAGTAAACAAAATCATAAAAAATTAAAATTTTCCAGATAAATAATAGACACATAGAGGTTTAATTTGATAGGTAATTTGTAGAATTCCGATAAGTATTGAAGGAGTTATGATTCCTCAAAGATTGGTCAAGAAATCTGAAAAATTCTAGACATTGTTTATGTTTTTCGAAAGTTAGAAATTTTCTCAGTCATAAATCAACTTGGTGACTTTAATTTATAAAAATAGACTTATCAATGTTTAAGTAGAAATTGGAATCACTTCATTTAGAGTTGTATCAGTCAAGTTATAAATTTTCTAAATTCTCAGAAAAGTTAAAGGCTGAATTTTTAATAAGTCTTAAAATAGTCACGCAAGTTAACGTTAATTGTGCATCAGATTGGAGCTTATATGGAGTTAATAATTATTAAGCTCCTAATTTAAATTTAAAGTGTTGGAATAGCCTATGAGGGTTCAAAATAATTATAGAGGAATAATAATAAATAAATGGTAATGAATAATATTATTATTAAGAATTTGTATATTTTAAATTTTATGAAATTATAAGTTATAATTTTGATTTTGTAGAGTTTTAGAAGAGTTATTAATGGTTAGTAAATTGGTTGTGGTAAATTGATTTTTGGCGTGTATTTGATGTTGGAATCCGTACACGCAGCGGAAAAAAAAAAAACTTTTAACGAATCCCTTAGGCGGATCGCTCAACAGCGTTTAAATCAAGATTTAGGGTTTCCGAATCATACCTATGCGGAGGTTCAGCGTATCATTCGCGTTTGCGCCTCGATCCTCATGTGCCGCAGACGTCGTACGTGTCGAACGAGGTGGCATCTTTTATCCGTGCTTCTTGATCACGTGGGCTAACGCCTTCTTGTTCGATCAGACAGGGTATTCTTGCGTCTCTCTCTTTTTCTCTCTAGGGTTTTGTGTTTCGCGGCCGTCTAATTCATTCATATGTTTAATACGACTAGATCAGTATCTGTTATAGGGTTTCTAAAACCATAATAATGTGTCGTATTAAATTATTCAAAATTAATCCAATTAATTTTGAATTTGGATTAAATAATATTAATCAAATCTGTCCAACAGATCTAATCTAACTACTTGATCCGAATTTATAGGCCTTCAGATTTAATTTCTATTTATAAATTAAATCAATATATGATATGCTTATATTTAATTTAAAACGAGATCCGATATCTTAGTTCAAATTAAATCTGATATGCAATATCTATAGTTATTTAATTTATCAAATAAATTAAATACTATATATAATAATATTATTATCAATAAATAATATCATTATTATTTTCGAATTTAATAATATATATATACACACACATCCTAGATTAAATAAGTATTTATTAAATCTTAAACACATTTAAGATTCAATGAATCTGGACGCTCTTGCTCGTGTTGGGTCATTCTTGTATGCGACCCTGTAGGCCCACATTAGATTGGCAGCAGGCCAATACTGTACTAGCCCACAAGTTGCAAGCGGTCTCTAGTAAGACATTGCGACTACCCAATTCATATGGGGATCGTTGATGCGATATAACCTATCGTACAACCATGTCACGTCCCTTTTGTCATGCGATAACTTGGTCAAGGATGAGGCATGGATGATGTCAACTTCCTGTTCTTGACCATTACTTTCTCGATTCTTGAGTAGTCTAACAATTGAAATGGAAACTCCTTTCCATCGTAGTATGGCCATACATTTCTCGGACTCACTCATCGAGGGCCCAAGATTATCTCTCTACAAATGTGAGGGACAAATTCCATCTTGACCATTCACATTCCTCTACATGAAAACCACTGATCTCGATCCAAGCCTTTATCATCACCCGGTCAAAGGTGACTTTTGACTAGGTCAAAAACCAGCGACTCATCATGTAACAATCCATGATGATCTCAGATCAAAGGGTGTTGTGATGCGGTTATACATGAGAAAAACTTATGACTTGTTTCATGCAGCTTTCTCATAGTGGGTCGGTCCAGCACCGTGTACTCTTACAAGTGTCTATGACTTTGATTCGTATCTTCATACCTCATCAATGTCATACTGGTCTTATCTCATCTTCGCTCCCGCATAGATGACCGACCAGGGACATTTAGGATAATCTATTAGATATATCCAGGGATACAGTTATCAATGTAAACATGCAAACGAAATGATAACTAAAAGATAATACTTTAAATAACATAAATGTCTAAAGTACAATGACTTGCCCTTAGGGCATAATTTCCAACATTTGAGCCCTTGGATTAGGAGCAATGTGATAATAGTTAGCTTCGACGAGAGGTAACCACATCTTTCCACTTGTTAAGTGTATTGATATGTGGTTGAGTATGTTATGAAATAATTATGAATATTTTAATAGAAATTTCTCTGTGGAACCTTATGATTTGAACTGTGAAATATATGCATATATTTATATATGTATAAGAATTGAGAATTGAGATATTATGACATGGCTATGAGAATTATTTAAATAACATGATATGAATGTGAAAATCTTGGAAATTTTTTGTTGAGTTATTTATTATGATAATTATGGAAATGGTTGAATTGAGAAGAAATGGAGTAGTTTATTCCACCACGTGGTGAGGCCTCCATTGGTGCACGATCAGGGGCGGAGCTAGAAAATAACATTAAGGGGGGCGAAAATTACAGACAATGACCCAAAGTTTTAGGAATCATATTTCAGCCTCATAAAAATTTAAGTATTTTCATTATAGTCCTTATATGACACTTTTATTAGGGACTAAAATAAAAACCTTGAAACTTTTATAAGGCAGAAATATGATTCCCTGAACTTTTGGGTCTTTTTCTATAATTTTAGGGGCGGGGGCCACCCCTAGCCCCCCTCTAAATCCGCCCCTGTGCACGATGGTTGGCTTTCTATTATCTCATCCGTTCAATGAGGGGAAAAGACCCATGGTCTGGGACATGTGCTCTGAGAATTTTGGTCGATCCTCATCACATGACCAGTGAGTTTTGAGTAACCAGTAATATGGATGTAATTTAGCCCATGGGTCTAGTCGGAGGAAATAAGACGGTTCGATTGAATTGATGGGGGGTATCTTGGGAATTGTGTTTATGAGAACTATGATACATAATTTTGATACAAAATTCATGACATGAAAATTTGTGACGTGTATATTGGTGAATTATATTTTTAATACTTTGTTATATAAATTGTTCCACTTGGCACCTCACTAGCACATATTAATATTCGTAATAAGTTGGATTGATGGTTACCAACATTTTTCATGTGATAGTTCTCGTGCGGATCCATCAAGGAAGACCTCGGAAGCTTAGGCTACTTCTGTTGAAAGTAATATTTCCGTTTTTTTGGTATATGTTGGATGATTGTATATTGTCATGTTATGACTCATTTTACACTTTGATTTATTTTGTATATTTTGGTAAGCTATGAAGCATTACTTAGTCGTTGATCAACCTTTAATCGTTGATTATGTTAAGTAAAATGGAGGTTGTTATAAGAATCACATGCATAGTGGTTAACTTTATCCTATAATTGAAATCAGGGAATGGGTGTTAAATGTAATACAGACCAATTCACATTGGAGATTTCATGATGTAGTAACTAATTTGTTCAACACAAATTTGAATTTAAGACCTTGAAGTGTCATTTTGCTATGATTAACACTTGTAACTTGAAATTAAATCTGTAATACCCCTAATTAAAATAATAATAATAATAATAATAATAATAATAGAATTAATATGTGTACATATATAGAGAGAAATAATCTAAATTGATTTCTAGAGTTTCTCCTAGAATCTAGGCACAATAATTTGAAATTTAAAAAAACAAATAAAACAGTTAAGATCACATAATCAGATATGATTAGACTAGGTCACATAACAGATTAGGGTTTAAGTGATAAAGGCCCATTCCAACAAAAGATAATAATAATATATAAAATATCTAGAAATTAATAATGTTTTTAGTATTATTTTATTAATTGGCAATAATTAAATAGCCCAGCCCAATCGCTAAAACCCTAGATGTCAATTATAAACTTAGGTTTAGCCGTATAAACCTAGAAAACGCTCGACTCTGTTTCTCTGCTACGGCTTCCTCCTCCCGCGCTCTCGGCAAAGCAGTTTTCTAGAAGACTAGCAAAGACGGAGACCAGGTAATCCTAATTCCCATATAGCTTAGGTTAATTCATACTATAAGTAATCCTAATCCCTAGGTTAATAGAAATCAATTGTTGTTTGATTTCCGTACGGATGTATATATGTAATTGCTTTGCTTCGATTCGCGTGATTAACCATTGAATATATACATACAATATTCTCAAAACCTTGCTTCAGCTTTATCCATTCCTTGCGTAGGGCCCACGTCTGCTTACGTCTCGCTTTGGTTTTGTTTTTCTCTCATGGCATACTATCTTTTGATAATCACATATACTATTATACATTATATAATACTTATATTATATGTTTGCTCTGGGTGCGTTTTGTTCTTTTTTTGTTTTTCCTTTTCTTTTCTTTTTTTATGAAACCTACAACCGCCTTTTTTTAATATAAATATTTATATATTTATATATATTGAGAAATACATTTTGTGTGTTGTTGAAATAATTAAATCATGGGAGGATAGCTTTGGGACGGTACCTCCCAAAGTGATGAACACAACTTGGCTTTATGCCCCCGATATGTTACCGAAGTGAACCGATTATATCCGTTCTTCCTAAAGTGGTGTCTGGTCAGGTTTCCCGGGAAGCTAGTAGCAACTTTAGGAAGAGGTGTGCACATTAGGACGAAGTATTTTTGATGGCCAATCTGATTGATTGTGACTGGTCGGGTTTCCCGGGTCACAGGTAGACTGGTCGGGTTTCCCGGGTCTACCATGGTTCTCCTCCTACTAAACAGACTGGCAGGGCTTCCCGGGTCTAAATTAATAAAGAATTATATTTAGTGTAAATTATATATGATTATTTTATGTGATTTATATAAAGTATTCGAGCCACTTAAATCTTTTTTTTTTTATTGGGATTACCAGCGTTTTGCTGATTTTGTGTATTATGGGCTGCGACGATCCTTCTGGGAGCAGATTTTCAAAGGAAGGTGTTCTCGAGTTGGGGCTAGCGGTGAGAAGTGAGGAAGAATATTCAACTATTTATGGCTAGGTTTATGTTATTTTGCTTTGAATAAAACTATTTATTTAAGTTTTGGACTTATGTCATTGTAATAAATTAGCCTTGCACTTGTTCCAGTACAAGTGCGGCAGTAACACTTCCCAAGGATTTACTTGAAATTCAGTAATTATTTATAAAAACCATTGCAATTTTATGTTATTATATTTGTTAGAAATTGGGGTGTTACAAAATCATTATAGTTTAATTATTAATTTATATTAAGAGGTAAATTATAAATAATTTAATCATAAACGAAAGTGAACATATATGATACTACCTCCTGTCCTTAATAAGATATACTTCTGTACTTATATATAAGAGCCTTTCAACCAATCACGAGATTTTAAAAAAACAGTTAAATTATTATGTGCAAAGTTTTTTTTTTTAAAAAAAAAACCGTATTTATGAGTGAGTGGGAGAGAGAGTAATAATGAGAAAATAAGAAAGAAAATGCATGTAGTATAATAATTAATTAAGGGCGAAATGAGAAAAAGTGCATTTATTATTGAGTCAAATTAAAAAGATTTTACATTTAAGGACAAGCACATTTGTAACATTCTCCATTTTAAAGGACAATTATTAATTACCAATTTGATTAGACCATTCATTAAAATGTTTTATGCACAGAGTTGAGTTTTGAATTTTACTAAATCCATACTTTTTAACTTCAAAATTTGTCAAAATATCCAAAATATACTAGAGTATGCCAATGTGAGCTCTAATATGGTAATATACAATAATTCAACATGCACAAAAAATGGGGTTGGGTTTCTCTCCTTATCTTTTTCTCATTATCCCTAAATCATATCCATTCAATCAATCACAATACTACTTTAACTTCTCTCTCCTCTTTCCAATCAACGGCTCAGATGAGCCTATGAGAGAAAAGGAGAAAGAAGATTATGAGAATATCCTCTCCCCAAAAAATGTGGATTCATTGTCGTTAGCAAAAGTAATTTAAGCTTCCGAAGCCTTCCCTGATAAACCCACATGAGAACTAACACTTGAAAAATATTTGTAACCATCAATCTAGCTCATTATAAATGCTAATATGTGCTTGTGAGGTACCAAGTGGAACATTTTAAATAACAAAGTGCTAAATATCTAATTTACAAATTTACCAAATAAAAAAATTTTGTAATAAGATTTCTATATCAAATTTCATATCATGAATTACATATATAACATGTCAAGCAAAAGATCGATACCCTGACAGTCCTTATCACCCCCACCCTTATTACCCTTATTCTGCTAATAGAACCCATGGGCTGTAACGTAATAGGTTTAGTCTCTATGACAAGACTACACCAAGCTCTCCAATAATAAGGTATAGCCCGACTAAAGGCTATAAAATTCATATCGAACCATGGGTTCCCTTTCATTTAAATATAAAAAGGTGTTACTGTCCTAAGAGTTGGCCCTTAACCTGGTCAAAGGAAAAGGGTGATACCAAAGGTCCTAAAAATATCAAAGTCATCCACTATGCACCGAGTAGTGACATACTACATGGTATTTATACACAATAACTCTCGTCTCCACTCCACATCCATCACACATATACCACATATGTATTAATGGAAAGAGAGGAGAGGCAGTGGGAATTAATTCCGCCTCTCCAAGTAACATGGCACCATTAAAAAAGAAGCTCTTATATATGGAAACAAATGGAGTAGATTGAAATATAAAGTGTACTACAAACTATATCTTGCGCCAAATGACTAGAGGTAGTAGTTAGTAAAATTAAAACCCAACAATCAACAATTATAACATATAAATATTTCTTTATTAATTCATACTTATTTCAATATTATTAGTCTTTTATATTTTATTCTTAGGTTTTATTTTAAATTTTTATGTTAATTTAATAAATGTTTAAAATTATAATTTTGATTATTCTTAATATTCATAAATTTTCACTCCAGTTATAATATACTCTTTCTAGTCTTTTTTATAAGCAATTTTCTCTCTTATGAGGCTGGTCCTTAATAGAAACAACTTTCTTTTTGTGTATAAAAATTTAAACTACATTTTTCTTTTTACCCTCTATTAAATACGAGCTTTATATTAAATATCCCCTTAATTTTCTTTCATTCAATCATTTATGATACATTCTCTCATTTATTTTGTATTCATTCTCTCTCATATACTCTATTTATAAATGTGGGCATATTTGGAAAAGATATGACATTTTTGATATATTTATTGTTTTTAATTAATCTTAACCGTTAGTTCGTTTGGCGTAATCAAGAAAAAAATTGCTTATAAAAAGGATCGAAACATTTCTTGTATCTGTGTTTTTTGAATTGAAACTAAATGCGATACAATTGGAATTTGGAATCTGTTCAAACGTCAAGTAGTCTATATGTGGAATGCGTTTCCCTGGGGCACTTAGTTCATCTGAGCTGTCCAAGATTTATTTATTTATTTTTAAAAAATAATTATTTTAATGGATAGAAAATTTAAAATAAAGATAATCTCTGAACTAACATTTTTTTAAAATGTTTTATTTAAAAATCATCAAATAAAAAAAATAAATTTGGACCAGATCCCATCTGAAACCACCTAGATGGATTGAACCCAATCTGCCTATCCAAACTATCCAGGGCGGAAACGAGTTCCGTGTTCCTGTCATGTTTAGATGCAATTATTATTTCTTTAGGTCAAAAAGGAGAAAAGAAGGAAAAGAGCGGAACAGTTACTTCTTCTGCAATGTTTCAAATCTAACCCATAAATTCTCTGCATCTCTGTTTTCTTATTAACAAATGCTCAAAATCTATCAAAATTCAATAACTAATTAAGATGAAAACAAGTCTGCCCGTTGTACAAAAACTGCAAACAAAACAAAGTGCAAAAAATGTCCATTGGTGTTGTTGGCCAAAACAAAAATCCCCAATGGCTTAGTCAGAATCATATTCTTCTTCTGCTTTCACAAATCTACCTTTTATCCGTTTCCTAGTATCAGCTCTTGCTTTGCGAGACGCGTACCTTATTTGTTTACCAAACCTGCATATCAGAAACGAGCAAACCAGCCCAAGAATAATGCATTATGAGAGGATGATGCCTGACGAGATCAACTTGTCCTTTTGTATAAACAAGATGTGCAGCATATAATGTGAAAGAGCAAAAAAATTTGAAGGTCTAAAAGGCACTCACGTTCGATTCTTCTTTTTCTCAAAGTACCTCACTTTAGCTTTCTCCCTTGCTTGTGGGGATGAAGACTTCAAATTCGGTTCCCGTGGTGGCGTATCTACTAGCAACAGTGGTGAAGATAAGCCACAATCTTGAAATTCAGAAGTGGCGCAATCCTGAAAACCCCTAGTGGTAGTGTCAACATTACAATTCATGATAGATAATGAAAGTGGTATACTTGAATGAACTTGACCCTGAGGAAGAAATCCCAGATTCATTTTTGCGTTGCAGCTAGTATCCATGAGGACGCAGTTTGTATTACCCTGGATCATAGAACCTGATCCAACTTCCCTAGATGATTGAAAAGCCACACAACCTTGCTGGACTATGGATGATGATGCCTAAAACAATCAGATTGGCGACGATTAGTTTCTCGCGTCACTAGTAAATTAACTTGCTTTTTGGATGGGAGAATGATAAAAGAAGCTCTAACCTCCATTGCATTCTGAAAAAGGCCATTAGGTTCCGTAACTGATATGTTCTTTTCCATTAATAGACAATCCAATCCTCCATCCTCAACCTGGTAACCAGCGGCATCTTGAGAGTAATCAAATATTTCATTTATACCGTCCAAGTTTAATTGAACACCGTCCATGTTGAGACCTTCAAAGAGGTCATTAGCCTCAGAAATCCCAATATCCTTCGCATCGTAACATCCCTGCATCTCATAAAATTCGGGAGGAAAAAAACTTCGATCATCTTTGGTTAATTAAGAAGGATAACGCGGTTATAATAAGAATGATCAAACTTAACAGCCTTACATTAATCATACTTTAAACTACTTCAGTACTTCTCATAACCAGAAAAACAGAGTTCAAAAGTAAAACAAATGAATACCTTTGGCTGGAGGTTAGAGCCTTCAGGAAGTAAAACTGGTTGATCTCTGCAGTAGGCCATGAAATGTGGATTTTTTTTAAGGATAGAAGATTGAGTCATCTCAGGTTCATACTTTGCACACAATTCAAGTTCGCTCGACTTGTCGGCGAAGGATGCATCATTGTCATCTAGCTGCACCAAACACTGGCTTTGGCTCTTAGGCAAAGAATTAAACGATCCCCAACTATCAGCCAAACCTAAACCACCTGAGATAGAGTCAAAAGCAAAAGACCATATCTCAGCAAGAGAGGGACAATCTGTGTAACTCTTCAATTTCACAAGCTTGTGTCCCAATTCCTGACAAACATTTCGATTACAATCACAACCTTGGCACACAGACATTTTATCATCCATGCAGTGGACAATCGCTGGTTGGGAGAGACATTTGTCACATATCAGCCAACGATGATGCCTGCGTAACAGTCGGTGGGCGTGTGCATCAGTATCACACTTGAAGCAGAGACGCGCAGAATCACACTTGCAATACACCACAGGTCTTGCTTCTACACATGACTCGCACAGAGG
Source organism: Acacia pycnantha (assembly GCA_025563575.1). Taxonomy (NCBI): domain Eukaryota; kingdom Viridiplantae; phylum Streptophyta; class Magnoliopsida; order Fabales; family Fabaceae; genus Acacia; species Acacia pycnantha. Next base: position 129,163 of record JAMWYP010000332.1, on the reverse strand, counting down.
AATCATACCCCTCTGTCCCTCAACCCCTCTGTCCCTCAACCCCTTAATTATTCTCATTAACCTTACTACATTACCTTTTCAACGCAGTTCGTGGTTATCTTTATGCTTTTTCTTTATCCTCGAACCTTTTTCATCTTCAGGCAGATGTCACCCAACAATAAATAACACCTTCTCTCTAGTGATTAAAATTTGGGAGTTGTGTGTTTATGGGTTGTGAAGGATGAGGAGATAGCAAGTGATGATGAGTTGAGTGGGGGAAGAAAGAATATGGGAAGTTGCAATGGAAGCTATAAATAGAAGTGTATGTCTTCTATGTTTCCGTAAGTTTTGTCACGACGAAATGTAGGGTTTGAACTTCTAAGAGAGCAGACTTCAATTCATATTAGGTTCTTTTCTATTACTCCCTCTAATCATAATTATAGGAGCACTTTTATAGTATAATTTACACTATAAATGCTCTTATAATTTCAAGATGCAGCATATAATTTAATCTAAATAAATAGAATATATAAAAAATTTAAAAAAAAAATGCCTCATCCTTCTAATTAGAAGAAAAAACACTTAAAAAGCATCTAATAAAAAAACACATAATGTGAAGCAGAGCTGACTTGGGGTGCTCTGGGCTCCTGCGTGCATGTTATATAGTTTGCTTAGTAGTCGCGTTAAGATGGGCGAGATATGTGCAGTATAGTTTAACGCTGGAGGAGGACACGTGGGGTTTGTTAGCTCACGGCCTTTTTTTTTTTTTTTGGGGAAAATTACGCATAGGTCCCAAGAAAGAGAGTTTATCACAATAAAGTCCCTTAAAATCATGAAATTACACAGAAGTCCCAAGGGACCTGGTTGTAATTATTTGTGAATGTACAATTACCAATTTGACCTTCCTTCCAATTCCTCTCTCTCCGTTCTCCTCTCTCTCTCTCCTCTCTCCCTTTTTCTTCTCTCTTTCAGAAATGAGACTTGATGAAGGAGTTCGGTGCTAAACGCCGCCGTCGGCTGAGACTTGATGAAGAGGAGTGAATTGACGCCGGGGGCGACAGCGGTGAGAGCTGCAATAGAAAACTGGTGGTTTTGAGTTGCATTGGTGGCTGAAATTTTCACCTTTTAAGGTTTGGATTTCAGGAAATTTTTCCTTTTCGAAGCTTATCCCTCAGCTGCTATGACGTGAGAAGCATGGAGCTGCAGATTTCACGCTGATTCTGAGATTTCGAAGAAGACGTTGTGATCTGTTGGTGTGATTTCCTTCTACGTTTTTTGTGACTGAGATAAGCAATTGATTAATGGATATTAATAAGACACTGAAGGTTAGGTTCTGTTGGGCCGTGAGGTTTGGACTTTTAACTTGTTTTCCTCTAATATTTTCCCTCTGAAACTTCCGTGATGCAGGGTTTCTGAGGAAGTAAAAAAAATGGGTAATGGAATATATGTCTGGGCTTTTATTTGCTGTTGGGTTGTGAACTAAAGCTATACATGGGTTGTTGAGGGATAATAAGGCATAATGGATCCTGAACAGGAAAATTTCACCATTTAAGGCTGAAATTTTGTTGTAAATATATACTTTGTCTGTTGTAAATTTATACTTTTCCTGTTGTAAATAGCCTCGGAAGTCGAAATGGAAAAACCCCGGTTTTGAAACTTTGTTGTAAATATATACTTTGTCTCATTGTAAATCAATACTTTTCCCGTTGTAAATAGTCTCGGAAGTCGAAATTGAAAAAATCCCGGTTTTGAAAATTTGTTGTAAATATATACTTTGTCTGTTGTAAATTTATACTTTTCCTGTTGTAAATAGCCTCTGGAAGTCAGAAATGGAAAAAACCCTGGTTTTGAAATTTTGTTGTAAATATATACTTTGTCTGTTGTAAATTTATATTTTTCCTGTTGTAAATAGCCTCTGGAAGTCATAAATGGAAAAAACCCTGGTTTTGAAACTTTGTTGTAAATATATACTTTGTCTGTTGTAAATCAATATTTTTCCTATTGTAAATAGCCTCTGGGCAATAAAGTCTTTTACTAATATGAATTAATTACACAGAAGTCTCTGTGTAATTTCATGATTTTAAGGGGACTTTATTTTCCCTTAGGACCTGTACGTAATGTTCCCTTTTTTTTTTAAATCTTTTTTTTTTTTGATCAAAGACAACAGTTTCTAAAAAACTAGTGCTGTTACACTTACATCATTTATATGTTACTAGTAAAAACAATTTAAATACGAGAAAATCCAAATAAAAGTCCTCCACTCTCAACTAATTCATCATCAGGGATCATTAAGTGGTATTTCAATTCATAAGGTAATTCCTTCTCTTTTGTCTTTTCTTTTAGCGTATATGTGATATTTGAACTGAGCCAAGTTCTTTCTTTTGCCTCAGGTTGAGCAGTAGAGGATTCGGCTATTGATTTTTGTACTGCGTTCCAGTACCTGTCCTCCTTTTCCAGCTCTTCAAACATGATCTTGAATCAAAACATTGAGGGAAGCAAGATGTTTAATTTCTCCTTCAACCCGGAATCGCGTGTTGACTCGTACTTTTGATTTCTTCCTGTCTCTGGCCTTGTGAGCCAACTTCCTCAAAAATAGAAGGAAATTTGACTCTGGTGAATAAATTAATGACAATTTTTTTTTTTCAAATCACTCAAAATTCGGAAATAATATTCAACTCCAGCTGGTATAAATACCCATTAAAAAGATAATAATGGTTTCCATATATAAAAAAAATTTTAAAACCCTTCTAGTTTTCCTGGGTTTCAATTTTTTAAAATGATATTGGAATATACTTCTTTGATTTTAATTATAGGATAAAGTTTATCTTATATTTAGAACTAAAGGGAGTAGTTAAGGAACAACTTGTGAAATTCCAATTTAAAAACTTCCCATAAAATTGGAATCTTCATTTTTTTTGTTAGGTGTTGTGGGAAGTTAGGGATCTAGTTTTCCTACTTAGATTTAATTTTCTTTTAACCGTCATTTTTAAATGATTTTTTTTTAAAATGTATTAATTAAGAGATTATCTACCTATAAAAATAATTTAGGGAAAAAACCAAAATCTAAACAATTTAAATAGAAAAAGTTTCTCTCTAACTCATATTTGGACGAGCAGGAAAGGGGATCCGGAAGTAAGTTCTAGGATTGACCGCTTTTTGTGTCAATAATACTTGTACCATAAAAAGTACGAGTAGTACTCGTCATGAAAAGAAAAACAGTGTAGGAAATTGAGAAAAGCATCAAAGTATCAACTTTTTATAAAAATTGTATCTAATTAGAACAGTTAGAAAAATATTTTCTAAACTAAGGCGATCAATGACATCAGTTAACTGACACCACCAATACTGGATGCTCAGTTTGTTGGGCCACTAAAAAGTGGCGCCAACAATATATCATCAATTATATATATAAAAAATAATAATAATTATATTTAAATTTGTAAATAATATTTAAAATTATAAATAATAATTATAAATAATTATAAATCATAAAAAGAGTAATTAATAATTTTAATTAATAATTAGTGAATTAATAAAAATATTTTGTGAAATATGTTGTATATTATTATTTAGAGGAAATACCCTTTTTGATCACTGACAAAAAACACGGACCCCATTTTGGTCCCTGACAAAAAAAGTGACCCTTATTCGTCCTTTTTATGGGACTAAAAAGGACCTTTTGGAAATTTGTGAGGGATCAAAAAGTCCACTAATCGACCATTATTCGTCATTTTTATGGATTAAAAATGACTTTTTTTTGTTAGGGACCACAATGGGGTCCGTGTTTTTTGTCAAGAACTAGAAAGGGTATTTACTCTATTATTTATAAAGTACCTTAAGATAGATAAGATAAACTTAAATAGAGAATAATAATTAGCCAAATAATTAATTCACTAATTAATTAGTTAGAGAATAATTAATTAGTGACTTAACAATGTATTGTGTCATTGTAAATCTTTATATTAGTCAAATGGATGATCCACGCGCCCGCAATTAAGTGCAAAATTATCTCTTTGACTAATAAAAATTTACAATAAGTCACCAATTAATTATTCTCTAACTAATTAATTAGTGAATTAATTATTTGGCTAATTGTTATTCTCTATTTAAGTTTAGAGTAAATACTATTTCTGGTTCTTGACAAAAAACACGGACCCCATTTTGGTCCCTGACAAAAAAAAAAGTTCTTTTTAATCCATAAAAAGGACGAATAAGGGTCGATTGGTGGACTTTTTGATTCCTCACAAATTTCCAAAATATCCTTTTTAGTCCCATAAAAAGGATGAATAATGGTCGATTTTTTTATCAGGGACCAAAATGGGTTCCGTATTTTTTGTCAGGGACCAGAAAGGGTATTACTCTAAATAATAATATACAACATATTTCAAAAAATATTTTTATTAATTCACTAATTATTAATTAAAATTATTATTTACTCTTTTTATTATTTATAATTAATTATAATTATTAATTATAATTTTAAATATTAATTATAATTTTAAATATAATTATAAATTTTTTTTTTTTGTATAATTGATGCCACTTAAAAGTAGCATCAATTATATATTGTTGGGTCAGTGACTGACGCCACTTAGTGGCGTCAGTTGACTGACAATACTAATAGCGTCAGTCAATTGACGTCATTGACTACCTTAGTTTGGAAAATATTTTTTCAACTTCTCCAATTTGGTACTATTTTTATAAAAAGTTGATATTTTTGTGCTTTTTCCTTGGAAAATTTACAGCATTTGAAAAAAGCAAAAAACGCAAAACCTAATCCGAGAGGTGGCCACGTTTTCTAAAATTCTCAGACCTTAACGTGTCGTGTACTTTTGTGATGAAGCAGTAGGCCCCGTACGACGTGGCCAGACTGTGTGTATTCTTGGGCATTCCTTGTTTTCTCCTAAATGCCAATCCGACATGAAAGTGGGACCATTGTTGATGAGTTTTCGTGGCATAGCTAGTACCTATCCATCGCTGATTCCCTTCTCCGCCCCATCATCCCATCTTCATATTCCCGAATATATCAAGTTACTAAATTTTTCAAGTGACAGAGCATGTGTGAACGTGTCAACCATCCGCTGAGTGGTTCCTCCAAAACCAGATAACGATACGACATGAAACATGAAACTCTTCTGTAAATCTTGCTCCTGACCACTCAAACCCCAACCACGAACATCCTCAGCTGTAACTCCCCCACGTCGTCGATGGCCTGATTAAATGTTAGCATCCGGCGAGTACAGCAACCATACCGGCAGGCAGCTGCAGCCGGAGACAAGCCAGAGCGAGCTGAGCTTGTTACCTAGAGTGCTCTGTGTTCTATCCTCCATGATAGAGAAGCTAGTGGCACGAAATGACAGGCTCGTGGATGGCCTAGACCAGCAGGTAGACGAGCTGTGCTGTGGCTCTGTGAGACTCGGAAAGAGCTTGAAAGCCTTTCATGGCGTAAGAGCACCGAGCATAAGCATACCCAAGTATCTGGAGAGGATTTACAAGTACACTAGTTGTAGCCCGTCCTGTTTCGTGGTTGGTTATGTGTACATAGATAGGCTCATACATAGGCACCCTGACTCGCTTGTGGTATCCTGGAATGTACACAGATTGATAGTTACCAGTGTCATGGTCGCTTCCAAGATGCTGGACGATGTGTGAGTCGCTTTCTTTAAATTTTCTCCTTCGATTCAACAGTATATTTCGCACTGTCTTATTCTGAAATTAACTGATGGTTTGCTTTATCTTTTTTGTCTCTCTGTGTCACAGACATTATAACAATGCGTTTTTCGCTCGAGTGGGAGGAGTGAGCAACTCTGAATTAAACAAGCTAGAAATAGAGTTGCTGTTTCTGTTGGATTTTGGAGTGATGGTCAGCTCTCGGGTTTTCGAGAGCTACTGCTTGCACTTGGAAAAAGAGATGCTTTTGAATGGAACAGGCCTCAAGATTGAGAGGTCATTGGCAGTCAACTCTGTAGATGACCGTGAGACGACCCAAATATCAGTTGAAGATCGTTTAAACTCTTCCCCATCTCAAATTGTGGACAGACCTCCTTAATTGAGTCTTTCTTTTTGCTGAATTCTTGGTCCCTCCTTCTTCCCTTCCCTTTTGATCTTCTTGTACAATTGGCTTCAGAATTATCAGCAGTTTCATTTTTCTTTTCATTGATCCTCAAAAATTGTGTCATACTCCCTTTTTATTCCTGCAGAAAAAGGATGAAACTGGTAGTTCATGGAATTCATACCATCACTGTCAATTTGGCTTTTATCACAGTTGTGTTGGTTAATTATTAACAAAATCGGAGCAATGTTGTTTAGCCCCAGTGTCTGGTCGTGTACTCCATCCATTACCACTGATGATCAGTTATGAATATGTACGGATTGATAAGATAGCACCCTCAGCTCCTCTCTGCAAACTTTATAATGAAGATGCAGATTCAATTGAGGGAAAGATCGTTATCTATGAGTGGACTAAGCCCTATTTGATCTGATAGCCCATTTCTATTCCCATATTTCATCTCTTATATGTGGGTTTTCTTACTTGAGTAAGTTATATGCAGAGTATCAGTGTTTAAATGCTGATCTTTTGTGGATATTCTGGTCGTAGTGTAAGACACTAGGTTGAGAATCTATATCTATCTGTACACAAAATGCTAAATCCTTTACTGGTGCTAGTCTAGGTGGGGAGTTTTCAGATGAGATAGGTGAAGTTAGATGCAAAAGCTACTCCTATCAGATGGATCAACATGCTGGCATTGCTCCTGCAACTTTTGGTGAAACTTATTAAGTTAGATCCTTCATGTCTGAATTTGAGGAAGATAGTACTACCTCTCGTCCTAATTACACAGGATATAGTTTGTATTATCTAACTTGCACTACAAATTAGATCTTATAATTATAATTAGGACCAGATGGAGTATTCTTTTTCTTATTTGTTTTTCTATGTGGTTCATAATCAAGGCTCACATGTCACTAAATTGAACTCTGTTATAAATGGTATCGTTTTGTACATCTGGTGCGAGTTTAAACTAGTTTTGTGTTCAACTTTACCAACTAATGCTATACAAAATACAATCACCAACTAATGCTATACAGAATACAATGGTAAAAAAAATAAAAATAAAAATCCCCTATAAAATATGAATATGAGGCATTAGAAGAATAAAACATGGTGTCAATTGGTAGATTGTCAAAGATCTTATTTTTAGTGTTTTGAAAAATGTAATTTAAATTAAAATGGATAAAATCCATACTTTTTAAACCTGTATGAATATGAAAACTTTGAGGGATTTAATTATCATATTCTGTCTACTGACCAAATGCCAAAGAAAAATAGGACATATTAGCGGAATTTTAGGTAATTTCTACTTACCCTTGAATAGGTATTGTATTGATCCTAATTGGTGGAACCTCATCAAACTTTATCCTATTATTCGGTAACTAATGTCGATTGACTAGATTCTAAATGTACTATGTATAATATATCGTACAGGTGCTTTGAAGTTGTTGTTATTACCATTATATCATTTTGCCTTGTACTCACTAAAATATTTCCTCTGATCTTAATTATAAAATAATGTTGTTTTTTAGAGAGGTTTAAGAAATTAAAGAAATGATTTAATTATATACATATATTGTATATTATTAGATTGTATATCAGTTTATATATTAGACAAAATAGTTTAGAGAAAAAACAATAAATATAAATATTTTAAAATAATTTAATTAGTTTTATTAATATCTCTAAAAAAAGTTAACTTATAAAAAAAAGCCTTTTCTTAAACAGAGAGAATATTTTCTTTTCTTTTCGTTTTTCATTAGTCACTGATAAAATAAATTAAATAGGCTGAATCTGTTATAGTTCAACGATTTTCTTTTTTCTTAGTCATTCTCTAAAAACCAATTCAAAGCATTTAACAAGTCAACTATTTTATATGGGTAGTCTTATTCAGTGGCGGAGCCACGTTGGTGCATATGTCTGCAGGTGCAGACATAAAATTTTTAAAATATATATATTATGAAGGGAACCTACAACAATATGTCTCAGCGGTGTAGTGGTAATCATGTTTGTTTAACACAAGGAGGTCCTCTGTTCGACTCAAGCCTTGGACAGCTTTATTAATCATTTTTGGCATGCGGCGCTCACACAATATTGGGAGGGAAAGCCTTCTAAAAATTTCAAATACATTTATATTTATAAAAAAAAAGTTTGTTAAAAACTTTCTTTGCATCATAAAAGTTTATTGCTAAAAGATATCTAATAACCCAAGTTTTTAGTAGGTGGAGCTCATATTTAGATATATATAATATATTTTCTTAACAAAGTGTAAATATTTTCCATTTTATATATAGTAAAAAAGGCTGAAAAAGACAATTAAAATTAATAAAAGATAAATAAATATGTTGAATTTCAATAATTCTAAAAGAATTGATTGGAAATTTTGAAATGTTGCAAAATTTGAAAAATTACCTAACCACCCTTACTTTTTTTTAAATAAAAATTCAAAAGGAAGTAGTTTGTAACTTTAGTTTCGCTATTAGCAACTTAAGTATATGTAATGACAATATTTGCATGAGAAATTCAAAAAAATATATATAGTAGGTTGTTGAAGCTTTTTTAATTGTTGTGAAATTATTTTTCAATTGAACCCCATTTTTTGTCCTAAACTTTATAAATGAGTGGGTCGCCTTTTGTCCTCCTTAAAAAAAAAAAATTTCTGTACCTTCGTTGATGAATACGGTATGTCTGACGGTCGGAACGCAATCACATATATCCTATAAGGATAATATCGTATTTATTAATTCATAATCAATATCCTAACAGATATTTTAGTCACAAATGACTATTTTACCCCTGACTCAAGAAAATCGCTAACCGATAAAATTTCGACAGAGCTTCGCTACTCTAATTCCCAACTTTCAAAACTTACTTCCTACCATGTTTTTACCTCGTCAGGCATCTTTCAATGCAATGAGACATAAAAACAAGAATAGGAATTCTACTTCCTACTTCCTAGATCAAACTAACATTTATACTAAGAAACTACTAAACAAAAGACTATAACTTAAAAGTTAAGGACCGAATAACTTACCAAGAACTTTGTTCCACCTTCTCCAAGACCCTTCCTTCTCACTTCTCTCTAGAATTTCGAATTGCTCTTGCAATTTTGGTGTGAGAATTCCAAATGGAAGAAGATGCCTATTTATAGGAAAAGGGTGTGGCAATTTGGTATTTCCATTGAACTTCCCCTTCTCAATTATTGACCATTGGATCTAGGGTAAAATTTGAACTCTCATCCTCACCCTCCATTCTATCCCAAACGTCCCTCTCTCTCTTCCCTATCCTCTTCCATTTCATAATGAAATCTTATCTCTTTTGGATTTCCTCTTACCAATTAATTCCTCTACTTAATGTTCTACCTGCATGTGCTTATAACTCACAAATATTCTTAGAGGTAAAGTTTGAAGTTTATGTAGTCTCTTGAGAAGCACTTGAAATAACAAGAATTATGGTTCAATTTGGGGTTTTTACTAGCCTTTTAGTCATTTTAGGATTAATCCCAAAAGTTAAGGAAATGACTTTGGAAATAACCTATTTCAAGCTAAAAATACACTTATTCATAATAAGTTCTTATATTTGATCTATGATTAACATATTTCAATACACAATTTATTTTCTATCGGTTCTCATTTGAATCAATCCCCATGACTTTTAAACTCTCAAAATATCTTCTCTCTTTCTCTCTCCAAACACTTGGCTCACAACTCACCACACCTCACAACTCTCACACACCACACATTACACACACACACACACTCTCTCTCTCTCACAATCCGTCCCCCCTCCCCTTTTATATTTTAATTTTGTTATTTCTTAATTAATCTTATATTTATCTTAAAGAAACACTCCCATTGGTTGATTAGGGTTCACTAGGATTCAACTTTATGGTTAAATTAAAACTCTTAGATTTAGCTTTATGAGGTTTAATCCTAGCCATTGATTTTAGTTTGACTTGTCAAAGTTAATTAACAAGTTTGATTAGTGTATTAATCTTATACTTAGTAATCTTTAACATATCCTCTGTTGATCAATTAGGCTTTAGAGATTTTATGTAGTTAATCTTATACATTTCTTAATCATGCCTAATTAATTAGCAATTATCTTTATGCTAATCTTGACCATTGGTCTCTAATTAGGGTCATACATCCCTAATTGTGCCTTTAAAACATGTTATTCAATTAACTATGAAAGCTTTTGGAATTAATCTAATAAATGAAGATTTAATTATCTACTAATTGTTGGCAATTTTATTTAATTGGATTAATTATTTTCTCACAACTTTTGGGTTTACTTTGGTCATTTATGCTCCATGCATTAATTTAAAAATCATTGGGCAACTTATGTTCCCTAAAATAAAAATGGGTTTTTTAAGGAGGACAAAAGGCGACCCACTCATTTATAAAGTTTAGGACAAAAAATGGGGTTCAATTGAAAAATAATTTCACAACAATTAAAAAAGCTTCAACAACCTACTATATATATTTTTTGAATTTCTCATGCAAATATTGTCATTACATATACTTAAGTTGCTAATAGCGAAACTAAAGTTACAAACTACTTCCTTTTGAATTTTTATTTAAAAAAAAGTAAGGGTGGTTAGGTAATTTTTCAAATTTTGCAACATTTCAAAATTTCCAATCAATTCTTTTAGAATTATTGAAATTCAACATATTTATTTATCTTTTACCAATTTTAATTGTCTTTTTCTGCCTTTTTTACTATATATAAAATGGAAAATATTTACACTTTGTTAAGAAAATATATTATATATATCTAAATATGAGCTCCACCTACTAAAAACTTGGGTTATTAGATATCTTTTAGCAATAAACTTTTATGATGCAAAGAAAGTTTTTAACAAACTTTTTTTTTATAAATATAAATGTATTTGAAATTTTTAGAAGGCTTTCCCTTCCCAGCGCTGTGTGAGCGCTGCATGCCAAAAAATGATTAATAAAGCTGTCCAAGGCTTGAGTCGAACAGAGGACCTCCTTGTGTTAAACAAACATGATTACCACTACACCGCTGAGACATATTGTTGTAGGTTCCCTTCATAATATATATATTTTAAAAATTTTATGTCTGCACCTGCAGACATATGCACCAACGTGGCTCCGCCACTGCATTCAGCTATATACGGGTTATGATTATAATAATACCGTTAAGTTTTCCTAGCGCTGAAGACATGACCATACATCGTGACACTGGTGAATAGTGCAGACCGAGATAAAATACATATGCAGGAGCTGTGTATTGTTATTGCCTTACATATGTGATTATGTATTTCCTACATCTGTTATGGGATTTTGTAGTGATTATTGCTGAAATGTCATGAATATCTGTCATTCATATACTGTTTACATAAGCATGAAGTTAACCGTTACCTGAGGTCCGGTGGGCATTGGACCTCAGCTCTTACCTTAGCTTCAGGATCCAGGGAATACAGGATCGAGGACAAGGGTAAAGAGCCAGCGTGAAAACCAGACGAAGACATTGTTGTTTTGATATGTACTTTATTATATTAAATACTCGGATGAATGTATTGCCGTATGAGCAGCCAGATACACTGTAAGCAATGTTATTCAGTTACTCTTTATTATGAAAAAATTTCCGACGCTCAACTTTGATCAAAACGCTATGAAAACGTTTACGAAAACGGGGTGTTACATAAGTCATGTTATTAAAGTTTTTATCATCATGTAAATTATTATTTTTTAAATAGTGTGAAGTCAAATAGGGGTCAAACAAGAAAGTTGTTAACTTCTAAAGGAGTGATAATAAAATCTTAAGATTTTTTTTTAATACCATCTATGAAATGTGTTAGGAGTTAGGATTATATTTACCTGGACATGATTTATGGGCAGAGTCTCCCATCTAAGAGATCCATTTGGTTAGTTGTGAGCATTGGATCTAATAGAAGGAGTTAGTCTCTCACAACATGGTGAATTAAGGTTTAAATCTTTTGCTGGAAAAGGTACTTACGTTTAGTATAGTTCCTTAAATATGATTGCCTCCAATAGAATATTGTGTGGTATTTTATTTTTTCTTAAAACTAATTAGTTTGACTAATAAATTAGGGATATGATATTGTCACTACCATTTTTTGTCATTAAAACTAATTAGTTTGACTAATAAATTAGGGATATGATATTGTCACTAACATTTTTTGTCATTACCAATGTCACAACTACTTTTTCACCGTTAGATTAGAATCTCAATAGGGGAGAGAAATAATAAAGGTAGATAAGATTTTGATCTAACAGTGAAAAAATGGTAGTGACTAAAGATGATAGTGACAATATTCTATCAATAAATTAATATATAATCTAAAAATATATAACTTATTTAGTTTTCTTAATTTATAAAAAAAAAAAAGTACCAGACGGAATAATTAGTTAACAAAAATAAGCCAAGCCTTTTGATTAACAATTTAATTCTCTGACGAGCAAATGAATTATGTATTGAAAAAGATATCTGGTTCATCAAAAGTAATTAATCCATCAGAATCAAATATCAAAAGATAATCAGATACAAAGTTAAGGGGTAAAATTGTTCCTCGGCACGTATTTTAGGGATAAAATTGATATTTAACCCTAAAATAAATAAAAAAAAATCCCAGACGATGAAACACGATAAAACAAGATCGAGGATAAACCAAGTGAAATACCAAATGGAGTAAATAGAGTCATAGGGTTAAAAAATAAAGAAACAGATTTTATTTTTTCTTCTATTGTTTGCAATTACAAGGCTTCTTCGAAAGCTTCTGGATTCTGAACGAGTCATCGTTGTCGTTGACACGAAACGTAGTTCTTCTTTCTTTTTTTGGTAGAACGTAGTTCTTCTTTCGGGCACTACAAAGTGATTATTGAAGAAGTTGCTACGAATTTGAGCTATCATCTGAAGCCTCATCTGTCTGGAACAAGAGGAATCTTTTCCGGGAAAAAAAAAAAAGGAAAAATAGAAGGGGAATCTTTGCTCAGTCGGACTGTCGGAGGAAGTCGGTATACGATGGTCGACACCTCGAAAGAAGAGCCGTTCCACCTGATCAAACGCATGATATCTTTTCTCACGATGAAGGTGTCCAATCTCTTAGCAATCTTGCTCCATACCATGGTACTTTTGCTCTCCTTGGCTTCATTATTTAATGTCATTATCGTCAATTTCTCTGCCACTTCAGTGATCTATTATACATTCTGCCGTACATAAGAATGCTAATTTTTCTTTGTGTTGGTGCTTTCTCCTCTTTGGAGTTCGTTTTATTCGCAGCTAGGTTAGAGTATGGTTGTTTGTGGTAGTAGAATTCTTAATTGAAAGTTTATATGATCAATGGCTTGATAAACGAGGGCAAGACTTTTACAAGACACAAAAATACAGAATATTTTATGCATACCGGGTAATTCTGGAGGAATCAAGCACAGGAAGCGCATAGTGCGGGTGGCTTTACTTGACATAACCGTAGCTTGAGCTAGCAATTTTTAATCCTGGGTGAAATTTGACTGCTTGAAAGCCTATATCTTTTTGGGCTTAGGGAGGGAGAAGTTGCATGCACATTTTGTTGTTTAAATGGTACTAGGTGGCACATACATCTTGAAAGATCTCTTCTATGTTGTTAGCTTTTTACATGTTAATTATGTACTTCCGGAATTAATGTTTCTTTCTTTATCTCCCCTCTTTTTTCAAATATGTCATTTTCATTGATGCCTCAGTTCTTTGGTTATGCTCCAATTTTGTTTAACGGGTGTCTCATATTCATCTTGGAAGTGTAATATCAAGTAAACCATCTTTAAATGGGGTAACTTTTGAGCTCCTCAAAATGCTCAACTTGGTATTAGGATTCACGCTCTATTGGGGTAGTTGCGGGTCTTGCTGTTGCAGTTTTCTTCACTTGGAGACTCTTGAGATCCCCTAGTGGATCTCAACGTAGGCAAAGGAAGCGACAAGCTACTGCACCTAGTACTTCTGGTGTAAATGCTCAATCTAATGCCTCATTGACTGCATCTAGGGCTTGTTCACCATTAGATGTGTCAAGGGCGCAAGATGTTATTGATGAGTTCTTTCAGCCAGTCAAGGTAAACATCCTTGTCACTGTACTCTGCTTCAGACTATATAATTCTTTTAGGATTAATGCTTAGCCAAGTTGGATTGCTTTTCAAATTATGGACACTCTTAGCTAGCTTATTCCTGAATCTTTCCAGCCATCTTTGGGCCAGATAGTTCGGCAGAAGTTGAGTGAAGGAAGAAAGGTAATTAAATATCTCCTCACATGTATAATTTCTTGAACAAGCATTTATTTTTTTTAAAGCAAAAAGATTAGAAGTAAAAGCTATTGACCATCACAATGTGTTTACAGATGTGCTCTTGCTTTAAACAGAATCTGATTTCAAATTATGATAAACTGCAATAAGATACCATTTTTCTTTATCTTGTGATAAACATTAATCTACATTCATATACTTGATGACAACTATTTTCAACATGATTTTATGTTTAACACTCTGTCTTGCATGCATAGTAAAATTTTATAGTCTGTGTCATATGTAGGTAACTTGTAGCCTTCTAGGAGTTATCCTTGAGGAAAGTAGTCCAGAGGAGCTTCAGGTAGTACAATTATCCTTTCTTCTTTTTTTGTTCTAAGGCATCGATATGGAGAAACATATTGATGTGATTCATGCTGCTTTTTGCCAGAGACAAGCTACTGTGAGGTCTTCTGTGCTGGAAGTGTTGTTGGAGATAACTAAATTCTGTGATCTATATCTCATGGAACGAGTTCTAGACGATGAAAGTGAGGTGTGTTATTTGATATGCCTTATTTGATATGCATAATGGACTTGATGAGCAATGCTTCTGATAGCTAGGTTGTAGAAGAAGAAATTAGAGAAGAAGAAACATAGTCGAAACAAGTGCTGTTGCACTGCTCATTCCATTCATACACAATATTCAGTTTAGACATGCTTGGTAAGGGTTGAAGTAATCCCGGAGATGCCACAGTCTCGTATTTACATCTAGCACACACATCACAGTGACGAATGAACTCCTTAATCTCCTCGAATAGATGTCTCCACCAGAATAGAGCTTTTACTCGTTGATAGGTAGCATGAATCCCCGAATGCCCCCTCGAGGCGACGAATGCAACCACTCAAGTATCTTTACTCGATTGTTGGTTCATTCCCACTACCAGACGCGTCCCTTTTCGCAATAACTCTCCATCCCACGTAAACTTACCCACTGTTTTCGTATTTTGCTTCAGTGATCAATAAGTGTCACCATTTCAGGATCTACACCAAATTGCTCAATTTCCAGCAACAACTCATCGAACAAGTCGACAAGGTGATCTGAAAAACCTGATTTTTCGGCATTCTAGAGAGGGCATCTGCTACATTGTTGTTAGCCCCCTTCTTGTATTGAATTTCATAGTCGTATCCCATTAGTTTCGAAATCCAATACATCTGGAAAGAAGTCTTCAATTTCTGATCCAAAGAAATACTTAAGGCTTTGCTGATCCGTTCTGATCACAAAGTGTCGTCCCTCTAGATACTGATGCCAATGCTCAACCCCTTGGACCACAGCAAGTAATTCTTTCTCATAGGTAGATAGGCTATGATGTCTTGGAGCCAACCCTTTCTTTGAAAAGGCTGGGGGCTGTCCTCCTTGCATTAGTACAAAGACCAATTCCGTAGCACATGCATCTGTTTCAATGACAAAAGGTTTTGCAAAATCAGGCAAAACCAACACTCGGGCTGTACTAAGGGCATTTTGCAACTCTTGAAAGGCTTTTGTTGCATCTTGTGACCATTTGAACCGATCCTTACGTAATAGGTTTGTCAAGGGTCTTGCAATCACACCATAATTCTTAATAAACCTCCGATAGTAACCACCAACCCAAGAAATGAGCGTAATTGTTTTACCGTAGATGGTTCGAGCCATTCAACCACCGACTTAATTTTCTCGCGGATCCAGAGACCCCACCACCTTGTATAATATGACCTAAGTACTCAACCTTCGTAGCGGCAAATGTACATTTAGATTCCTTAACAAAGTACCGATGTTGCCTTAGAATTTCCAAAACTGTTCTCAAGTGTTCTAAGTGTGAAGACATGCTAGAGCTATAAACAAGGATATCATCGAAAAAACCAGAACAAACCTCCTCAAATGTTCTCTCAAGATAGTATTCATAGCTCCTTGAAATGTAGTGGAGCATTAGTGAGTCCAAAGGGCATGACCAGCCACTCGAAATGGCCCGAATGAGTCCTAAAAGCAGTCTTGTAGGAATCACTGCTCCATTCTCGATCTGGTGGTATCCGGCCCTCGGATCTAGTTTTGTAAACCATTTTGCATCCTTTAATTCATCTAGCAACTCATCTACAAGAGGAATAGGATATTTATTTTTCACTGTTAATTTGTTTAATTCCTTAGTCGATACACATGCGCCACGAACCGTCCTTCTTTTGACTAGGACAATAGGAGACGCGAATGGTGAAGAACTTTCTTGTAATACCCCTGATTCAAGCAACCCCTTAACTTGCCCTTCAATCTCATCTTTCTGAATAGAAGGGTACCGGTAAGGTCTTAAGTTCACCGGATCAGCTCCCTCTTTTAATATCACCGGATGGTTGTGATTTTCCCTAAGGGAGGCAAGGTCTTAGGTTCTGAAAAACATCTGCAAAAGCTCTAAGAACCCCTTCAACATTGCTGGTTGCTTCCTCATTACCATCAGAGAGTGTATAAGTGGTCACGGTTGTGTCATCAATGGAGTGCAATAGGAAAAGTTGGCTGCCTTCATGTTTAGGTTGCTGGATTTTGCTGACTATCCCGCTAGTATGCGGCTGGTTTGGGCTTAGAGTACACTCGCACCCCTTATATTTAAATGTCATTGATAGATCCTCATAATTCCAAGTAGCATGATGAACTACCTCTCGTAACCAATGCAGCCCCAACACAATGTCATATGTCTTGATCTCCATAACCCTCAAATCAAAGACAAACTCCGCCCTTGCATCTTCCACTTGAACCCCTTCCGGATACCATAAAGTTTCAATTTAGCTCCACCGGCGACCTCTACTTCACCGCCCCGGTAGAATCTCCTTTCCACCCTAGTTTTTAGCCAAGGCACGGTCTAGATACCCGTGCGAAGCTCCATTATCAATGAGAATTTGAACGGCCGCCTACCTACATACCCTTGAATGCGCATAGAAATCACACCTACACCACCTTGAATTGCATGCAAAGATATTTGTAAGCATTGGTTAGGTTCGATTCAATTATCTTCCGGTTGCAACTCTATTTCACCATTTGTGGTGCTTCTTCCTTCGAATTATCAGCCCCCAATTCAATGAATTGCACTGTAACCGTTGGCGTTGAGGGCACGTATGACCCCTTGAGAAAGGGTTCTTGCAATAAAAGCAAAGATTTCGGGCTCTTAACTCATCAAAATCATCCCCAGTATACGTAGTCGCCTTCTTGGTAGTAACATCCCCTGTTCGGCCAGATGAGACCATTGATGACCCTGAGTTCAAATTCGTGGTTGATTTTCCAGAATACCACGAATTTTTGGCGGGTATTGAAGACTTAGCAGTTGTCGTTTGTGGTCCCGTAGAAAGGGATGAATTTATGTTAGGCTTCCACCCGGTTTGAGTACCCGTTGTGTTAGGCTTCCACCCGGTTTGAGTACTCGTTACATTACCATATGGCTTTCGTGAGGTTGACTTGGAATCTGACTCCTCATTCATATTAAATTCCTGTATCTGTGCAATCCGCCTAGCATCTGACAAGGAACGTGGTTGCTGTAATCTCACTTGTCGAGCACAATCACCTCTGAGACCTTCGATAAATGCCGGATCGCATGATCTTCACTCGCCTTTAGTTTACAACGCAAAACATCGAAATCGTCATTGTATTGCTCCAAAGACCCCGTTTGGTACAGCCGCTTCAATTCAGCCATCGGAGACTCATATGGAACCCCAAACCGTGCCTTGAGTGCCCTCTTGTACTCGTGCCACGTGATAGCTCGGCCTTGGTCTTCATCCATAAGGGCTTGGTGCCATATGTACCCCTTATCATCCAAGTTAACGCGGCCAAACGCATCTTCCGGTTTCAGTGTGCCATCAATTTCAAAGTACTGTCATAGCTTGTACAAAATTCTCTATGTCATGGCGTTGAAATTTAGGGAAATCAAATTTAGTTTGCCGAGTTGGAGGGGTATATTCAGCCCCTTGTCTTTGGCGATGAGGGCCTCTGAAATTATCCCCATTATTTTCATGGTAATCTTCTACTGGCGACGGCGTTCATGTGCCGCATTGACGGTTGCCATTTGGGTGGCAATAGTCATTTGAATAGCATTGGGAATGTCCGCTAATTGGTTGGTGATGGTCGCCTGAATTGTGTTTGGGAGGTCTGCAATAGTCACCTCCAAGGCATGTATACGTTCATTGACTTCATTCGACATTGTCCTTGTGGCTGTCTGGGAGCGTGTTTCCATGCACCGAAGAAAAATTTCTAACGCTGTGATGAATCAAGAAGACAGAGAATAACGCTGATATGAATCAGAATTTGGGTCTTCGAAACAGAATTTTGACGCTAAGACGAATCCGAAATTGGGTCTTCGAATTGACAAGAATCAAAGGGCAGCGATATCCACGAATGAATTCAAAAAGGGACAGGGGACGACGTGCCAACACCTCACTGAAACACCTCACTGAATTGCAAGAATAGGAGAATGCCAACACCCACCCTGGTTATCGGCCGAATCGCACGAATTGGTCTTCGAACTGGTTGTAATTGACGTACCACTACACACTGATTTAAAAAACGTAGGCTGTGCCGACACCTGTCAAGGAGCAGAATGTAATCGGTGCTGTCGGTGGTAACGAGACCGCGCTGCTTTGACTTTGCAAGAATTGCGTATCACCCCATGAATGAATATAATAAGGGGGACGGTGCAACTACTCAGACGCAGTCGGTGTTGTCTTTTAGTGAGTCCAATTTAAATCTTTCACGTCTTTTCCTGAATTCCGACTATATCACAACGGAACTTGACGAGACGAATCTGACGATGACAGAAGCAATCGATTCTTCTCGGAATTGTGATTCAGACCCGATAACGATGACGTGAACCGAATTGTAGACGCCGCAATTACAACCAACCTGACCCGTGAGAATCCAGAAGCAGTCGATGAAATCAGAACAAGAACCAAAGGAAAACGGTGATATCCCAGACTGATAGGATAGTTGTAATCTGTCGATTGCTCTCAAAGTTCCTAATGAGTAGATGGTATTTGACTCTAAAATACCGAACTGAGTCAAGGCCGAGACTTCTTGTGAATTTTTTCTTGATTGATCTTTTTGAGTTTTCTTGGTTTATATCTCAAATGCCAAGTAAAATCAGGCAGAATGACTCGCCGTCTTAATATTGACACTTGCTTCTTGATTGGGATTCTTGACTATCGCCTTGCCGGGGAAAGAATGGCTATGGCTGATGCAAGAAAGTCAGAATTCACAGCGGAGGAGCCGAGGATGACTCGCTTTGATACCACTGATAGCTAGGTTGTAGAAGAAGAAATTAGAGAAGAAGAAACATAGTCGAAACAAGTGTTTGTTGCCTTTGCTCATTCCATTCATACACAATATTCAGTTTAGACATGCTTGCATTAGCCTAATGGCTAGGTATATATAGCCTAATGCTAGACTTAGACTCAAGGCCCAAAGGCCCAATAGCTAACTAATCCTAATCCTAAGTGTTATACTAATACTAACCGGGCCTCATAGACTTAATATAGTGCTGCGATTCCTATTTACTAAGTGGCTGCCTCATAGGATTAGTGTGGCTGCCACTTACCTATATAGCTAGAATTAATACATGAATTACATATCAGCTTCACAGTACATGCAGCAAATAATTACCTTCTTCCAACGAATTGAATCAGCATTATTATCTTATTACTGGTGATAATGTTATGAAATAGTAAGTATTTTATATCCTCTTGGGGTAAAAATTCTTACCTAGATGGTATCTTTATGTCTGGAACTTGTTCTGTAACCATCATTAACCTAACGTTAGGTGTATGATATATCCAACTTTTTCTCTTTAACTTTCAATCAGCTTATCTATCCTTCACAGTAGATCATAATACTAGTAACAGAGATATGCATTAAATGTTTCAAGGTTGTATTTTTCTCACTGCTATTAATATTTCATCCAAAGCAAGATTGATTACTGGCCACTTTATAATGAATTTTTTGTTGCTATATTCACGCTGTTCAAAAGTTTATAGCCTGTTATGAATCTTTTGTGCAGAAAAGGGTTCTTGTAGGACTGGAAGAGGCTGGGGTTTTCACTTCAGGTGGTTTGGTCAAGGACAAGGTCTGAGAATTCATACCCATTAACTTTTTTTATTCCACTAGAGCTCAACCATCTGCTATGTATGGCATTGATGGATATTTTGTCATCCTTGACCTTGAGTATATGCAACTTTTGTTCAAGTATTTTTCCAATTAGGAATATGTTTGGTTGGAGGATAATGAAGGGGAAGGGAAAATTTCGTTGAAACCTTTCCTTCGCATAGGAGCTTTTAATAGTGATGAGAGGATGATGAAGGATATGGTTTCCAAAATACTTAAAAAAAGTCCTTCCTTCTTTATTCTTTTAAGTTCCCCCAATTTGGAGGATTTTGGAAGAGGTTTTTCTCTGACAAGGGGAAGGAAATTATTATTTGACCATCCCTTTCCCTTCCACTTTTCCCCTTCCATTTTCATTAGATTTCTTCCCTTCCCCTCACCTCCATGCACCCAAATTTTCTCACTATTTCTGTAGAAGTGTAGTCATTGCTCTGAACTTTTTGATAATAAACACCACGTGTGAATAGAATTTGCATTAACCTTTGTATATCTAGCCATCTTTTTAGAGATGATCTAAAGTGTAACATCCCATTTTCAAAAGCAGTATATATTTTTTTCATCCAAACATCATTTTAAATAATCAGAGTAGAGCATCGGAGCGATTGAGTAACTGATATGTATGTATAAAATGCCGTAAGTCTGGGCCGATACAACAATACAAGAACCGTGTGGTTCAAAGGTATAATACAACGAAAGAAATCTTCAACCTGGATCTTCTACGTGGTCTGCTTGCTTCTTTCCTCGGCCCTCGGTCCTCCGCACTGAAGCTATAGCCGAGATCCAATTTACCACATTGGATCTCGTGTAACAGTTAACCCCATGCTTATAAACAACATATGCGTAACAAATATTTCTAGAATTTCAGCAACGATCCATATAGGAAAACAATACAAAGCATTATCATAACAATAACTCGTAAAAGCGTAATAGTGATCCAAGTACGGTTCCTTGATCACAAGGCATCTAAGTAAGGTTCCATAGACACGATGCATCTAAGTACGGTTCCATAGACACGGTGCATCTATGTACGATTCCATAGACACTGTGCATCTATGTACGATTCCATAGACACTGTGCATCTATGTACGATTCCATAGACACGGTGCATGTAGCACTGAATAGAATGACCAGGTAAGTGTCTATCATGGGAGCCTCACCGACTTTACGACGACTATTTGGCTTACCCACATAGACTAGCCTTGCCTTCGGCATCAAACTATTCACACAACATATCATCACATATATGCATTCAATAATTCATCAGAGCTAGTGTTACAGTACGCGAACGTACCTCCGTTGACGAACGTCGGCAATTACGCGAAACGGCACGTTTTATGGAAAACAATAAACGTCCAACAAAGTGGCACGTGGGGGCAGAACGGCAAAGAAATCGAGTTTCTGATATCCTATAAGAGTAATATCACTTTGATTAGTGATTTGACATTATAACTGACATTTTAGGTAAAAATTACCATTTTGCCCCTATACCCCTAATTGGCGGAATTTCGCCAAAGACTTCGTTACTTTGGCTCCGACTTTCCAAAATTTTGCCGAACTCCGACCCCACCATGATTTTCGAATTTAATACTTAAAATAAAACTAAAGATCTATCTAGCATTACTACTAAAACTACTGAAAGCATTAACGACTAAAGACCGGAAAAATTACCCAGAGCTTCGCTGCAGAATTCCCCGGACTCCTTCCTCCTCCAGAGCTCCTCTCTCTAACTTCTCTCTAGGAAAGTTCAACTAGAGAAGTGATTTTTGGTGTGAAGAATGCAAAGGGAGGGCTTCCTATTTATAGGAAATTCCAGGGCAAATTCGCACTTTTCCTCCTTTAATCTCCACTGTCGGATCGCACCTCCGCTAGGTGTCACGATCCTCACTGTGCCACTTGTCCAAACCATCCTCTCCCCTTAGTTGGTGGTTTGTCACATCAATTAATGTGATGTGATGTTTTTGCTTTATGAACTTGTATCGATAAAGTTCCCGATCGGTGTCCGAATCGCGTAATCTCGGAAAAATCTCAAAATCCGGAATCACAACTTTGAAGACATTTTCCTACTCATTAGAAATGTCTAAGTTAAACTAATTTTTGATTCCATCCATGGCTCCAAAAGTCAGTCTGAAGTTTACGGGAAAGCGTGACGATTCTGCACTGAAATCCGGAATCATCAACCTCTGGACAAAAATTCACTGATTCCAAATATGTCCAGATAATTTCAAACTCATTCCTAGATGTTGAGTTAGAATTTATTTTCTTTAGATCCAAAAATGTGCTTATCTGCATCTTTTCCTATTTCGTCTTATTAGGAAAATGCTCTACCGGCCTCGAAATCAACTTCCGGTTTTTTACAAAATTTTCCTATTGGTCCATTCTTGTATTTAGGCTTAAAATTCCTTAATCTCATCAATTTCTCTTGAAAATTTCCAATTAACTAACAAATATATTTATGTTAATTCTTAGCCATTTACCACCAATTTTGGAGCTTTACATAATTATCATTGAATTTCCTTTAGAAAATAAGACAATATAACATACTCTTTGAGACCATATATTCACATTTTTAAAAATAGCTATTTAATTTATCAGGGTATTACATAAAGGACAGTGAAACTAATTTAAAGAGTATCCATAGATAGAGATCCTGAAGGAGTTAATTTGATGGTTCTATTGGGAAAGAATGAATTATCATAAATGTTGGGAGGATCCAAAACAAATTCAATAAGGAGTGCTTCTTTAGAAAATAATTTGTCAGAGGAGATGGTGAGAATGACAAGGGGTACTAATGAAGAAAAACTTTGTACCGTAGTAGTCGTTCTCTCATTGTTTCTCCTGTGTTTTTTTCAAGATATCCTTGGGACTTAAAGTTTCTAAACTTTGGTCTTCTATGCATTCTAATGGCTTGATTGTCATATTTGATGCGTTCAACAAAACAGAATGAAATTGCATAGAATGTAAATGTGTACTGATTTACGGAATTATAATGTGTTCAACGTCTTCTGTGCAACGCATAAATACCCGAGATTGATAATTGTTGCTGCCTGCCTTTTCTCATGTTTTATCTGCATGCAGGTCCTCTTCTGTAGCACAGAGAATGGACGGTCGTCATTTGTCCGGCAGTTAGAGCCAGATTGGCATATCGACACAGATCCGGAAATTATCACTCAGTTAGCTGTATGTGTTAGAAATTTGAAGTCACATTCATCTGCTATAATGTGCATGCTTTGATATGATAGACAAATTGTTACTTCTTTTTAGGCTGAAATCCTGTCATACACACATAATCTCATGGTTAACAAATCATGTTGCAGAGGTTTATCAAGTACGAACTTCATGTCTCTCCTTTAAGAACTGAACGAACTGCTGCTAATGTGTTCAGTGCTACATCCCTGGAACAGTTCTTTGGATCCATATGAAACTCAATCTACTTGAAGATGAATTGTTATTTATGAAACTCCTACTGGATCTTGGCTTCTTGCCACAATACTAGGTAGATTTTCTTCAAACTTGTGAGGGTGTTGTCCCTGGGTGTTCAGATGAATGAATGCTGTGCATCTGTATGAAAGAAGAAATTCCATTCTGATTTTTCCTTTATATTTTGAGCTTTGTGCAATAGTTTGAATCACATGAAACACCAGGTCACTGTATAAATGGTTGTCGTCCTTACTTTAATTTACGGGCTATAGAAAAGTTTATTGATCCTTATTTCTACAGTCACGAAACTTCGGTGTATTTTTACTCCTTAAATTGTAACTGGTCATCTTTCTTGCATTAAAATTTCAATAATACTACTCCCTCCCATCCTTAATATAAGATGTACTACTCAATTTGATTAGATTAATGGAGTTAGTTAAATTAATTAATATAACATGTATTTTTTAAAACACCCTAGTATCTTCTTTAATTCCCTTATTCCCGCTCTTCCTTGATTATTAATGACGGAACATCAATACGAGTAAATTAGAAAAATATTAACAAATATTATAAATAGGTTTTATATTTAGGATCAAGATCAACTTTTTAAATAGAGTATTTCGAATCAATGATATGTAATACATGTGTGTTTGAATTAACTTTTTAGAAGTGATTTTATGGTGTATAAAGTATGTATGAAATTTTTTGTCTCTATAATAATGCCAGTAAAACTATGATTTGAGGGTTTCCAACAAAGTCCTTCAGCATTCATGACACTTCTAAATGGTCACAAAGATATTTTTTCCTGGATGGTGGTGCATTTGCACACACGTAATAAGTAATATCAGCTTGTCCATAAGGCAAATGATTGAAAATATATATACATATATACATATCTACATATATATGTATATATAGATATACATATGTATGTATATATATGTGTATATGTGAATCATTGAGAGGGAGGGCGAGTAGAAATTAATCATAATTTCACCAAATTCTTTCTATTAATGAATGTCGCATATGAATTTCAAAGCTAGTGTTTCACAACCTATTTGTTATGTAATTGATGTAAATTAAACAACCAACGTTTATTGGGAGCAAGTGGTAAGTAAGAGGCTTGCTCTCCCTTAATTACGTCCTCGGTTTGAGGTGGAAATGGAGAAAATGATGTTGGAAGCTCTTCCTCCACAACCGTGGGCTCGATTTAGGGAAAATATCCGGATTAATTGGAACCAAAGATTCTAATGAACTAGGTGGGCAACCAAAAAAGATGTAAACTAAACACAATTTTGTCTTCTTCACCATCAAATTGCTTGTTAATAACTTTATGTGTAGCACAACAATTGAAGAAAATTGTATTATTTATAATTTATGAATTGTGAATAATATAATTATAAAATTGTATACTTGATTTTATTATAGAGTTAAGGAGCAATTTGACCAACGAACTATTACCTCAGGAGCGTCCAGTACAAATAATTTTTAAGTTGACCAAAAATATCATTTTTTTTTAAATTGTCGCATCTCCTTTGCAAATACAGACCAACAGGAAAAACAATAAAAAGACATCCTATGCAACTGTAAAAAGTTAGATGATGTCAAACACACACACGTTCTAGGGAGGCACAAACTAAAACATGTAAGGTCATACTGCGGCTATTGGCAATACATATACATATAGTGGGGGAAAAATATACATCAATATGATTATTTTTGCCCACTTGTATATAGATTATTCTGGCAATATATATATATTCCCCCCAAAAAAAAAAAAAAAATTGTCGCAGTTAATATTGATAACATGGGTCACACCCTCTTCAGTTGACCTATAAGGTCCGACGCTGCAACACACCCGCACAAACTCTGAGTATCAGTTAACCTATATATATATATTTATTCTGCCGAGTTACTATGTATGTATAAGTCATCGTACGACCGGGAAGTTGGGAAAAAAAACCAGGGAAGAACCGAACAGCGAACACATTGATACGAGGGAGCTAGTACCAGGTTCCTAGGCGCCGTCTCATTATTGTTCCACAGACAATGGAGTCCATTTGCCCAATAGACTCGCGGTGTGCCAATGAAATTGCAGCTCTTCTCAGTCCTCCGTCACCTCTTCAAGTTCAGGCAATCTCTTTACTCTCTTCTTAACTTACCAAGCTCTCTGTTTCTCATTTTGCTCAGTTTCCTGCTAAGAAAAACTGAGAATTGCCTTCATCATTTGTAACGAAACAGATTAATTTGGTTAAAATAGCTGGTCATCTGGTTAAATTAGTCGTTGAAAGTTACAATTTGCTTCACTACATATGTTCTTTGGATGCTAACTGTTTATACTTCTGCTTGTATCTTCACCAGGAATATTATCATAAGCTTTTATCTACAAGGAAGTGCAGTAGTATCATAGTCAAACAGGATGGAAACTTTGGAAAGGGTATTACTCTGCTCCCATTCGTCTTCTCTGTGTGCACAATGCATTGACATATATTTGTGTGTGTATAGACACACACACCAGTCATATTTCTGTTGGGTTGATGAGATCTTGTTAATTTGGGTGTGGTGGCTGCTGGGCATAATCTACTGCTTCTTGTAGTGTTGAGTTCGTGGACATGATACTATAATTCCCAAAATAACAAAGAGGAGATTGTATCGTTCGTGAATTGCAAAAGTTTAGTCATTCTAGAGAGCATTAGTAAGAACTTGAACTGAAAAAAGTCACAAGATTAAGAATACAGGACCAGTATAACTGATTTCATCCGAATGTTCCTTAAATAGGTTCTCTGATTTTCTTATTCGTCATAATTTTTCTGTTGTAATTGGTGAATTGCAGGTGTGTATGCTGCCTTGGACTTCAATGAAGAGGAGCTTGTTCTGAAAGATCAAATGCTAGTTGGGGTTCAACACTCTTCCAACAAGGTTTCTCACTATTTGTTCTTTGTAGCTATGCTGAAATTATTTCTTCTCTCAAGATGGCTTTCCCTAACCTTGTCTTTTACATTGCAGATTGACTGTTTTGTCTGTAGCTCCTGCTTTTGCTTTATTGGTTCAGTAGAACTTCAAATTGGAAAGAGGCTTTACTTGCAAGAATTAGGGGCTTCTGAGGGTCATGGTTGTGATATGAGTGACTCTTCAAACACATCAAAATACAACCATAACACAGATTCATCTGATGGAAAAGACAATTCATATGAAAAAAAGGAGGATGGCGCTGGGGAATGTAGTTTTGGCGGTTCTGAAGCTAAAGTTCATCTCCCTGAAGGTGTTGTTCAATCACTAATGAACGGCCATATGAGGCTGCCTTACTCTAAGGAGTTCTCCATGCCACCAGCGGTTCCTTGCCCTGGTGGATGTGGAGAGTCATTCTACTGCAGGTATGGTTGTGGTTGCTTGAAAGAATAGTATTTGGGCAAACGTGTTTTTGTTTTGGTAATTTTTGGAGGCAGAAAGAAATGAGACCTGGAATCTTCTGTTTATTCAATCAGAAAAAAATGCTGCTTATGGGTTGAAATTTCCGACACCTATTGCTGCTCATTTGATTACTGAAAAGAATAAAACTAATGACTGAGATAGACATTAGTAACTTAACTCGTGGCTTGATGGGGACTTGGTTGTATTGAATACTAAATCTTGAGTAGTATGAGATGCTCAATGGGGCATTTAAGTGGTTGATTCTCCTATCTCAATAGCTAGCTTTTAGGGTAGGGTTCCTAATCCTACTTAATTGGTATCAAAGTCAAGTTGTTGGTGGTTTTGAAGAGGGCTTAGTGGCTTGCCATGGAGGATTCCCTAGTATGGGATATTAAGTCCTCTAAAGTTTATTAGGGTATTAGAATAGGTTGTATGCTAAAGGAAATAAACTTCTTCAATGATAGATTGTATAGGGTAGGCTATATTGATATGATTAGCCATGATTGCCCAGGCTCATCCTTTGTGTATATATACCCTCTTCTTAGATGAAATATAGTATGTGTTTGAGTCATTTCTTTCTACAAAGAGTAAGAGAATAAAACTACACAAAGTATTGCTGCTTCTGTCTGTATCTAATGCATGAGATAAAATTTCAACATGACCTACTATTATAATTTGCACAAAGAATTACTGGATGAAGCTGCTCTGCACTACAGCTTTCCAAGTCACTAGGACCATTAATTATTTCACATCAGTCGTTTCAACATTAAGTATAAATTTGCCACTTCTAATGATGTTTCCTATACTTTTAGCACATCATGTGCAGAGGCTGATTGGGAATCCTGTCATTCTTTGATTTGCACTGGTGAGTGGTCTGATACAGCACGTAGGGAGGCACTTCTAAAATTCATCAAACATGCTAATGGTAAAAATATTGCATTACCAACATTCTTTTTGTCCAATCTGTTTTTGTTCTGAATATATTTGTTTTTGGCTGCGCTTGTTCTAAATGATTTATTCACTCCTTTTTTCCCTCCCAGAAACAAATGATATATTCCTCCTTGCTGCAAAGGTAAAGTCAGTCTCATTTTGCCTTTTGATTTCTGCAATATGTCTCTTAGATATTTGTTTTTGTTGGGCATGGAGCATACTGTTTATATTTGTCTATATTATAATTAGAGCTGGGAATCAGGTCCTGGGGTAAGAAAAACATGTTTTTCAAAGCCCGGCCCGAGAGCACGGGGGCCAAGGCTAGCCCTATAGGGCCTGGAAGTTACTATTCCAAATTTTAACTATTTTCCCCCGTTTTTTTTTCAAAGAAATATAATTAGTAAATTACTATAATTAAAGTTCTAATTTATCAAATAAATGTTGTTAACATTAATGTTTGCACAACACACTTAATGCAATAAACAAACGCAATCACTAATTTATAATCAATAGTAAACTATTGTCCACAAGTAACTCACACAAAGCATGACAAGCTTTCCACTAAGCAACATGAGTAAGATGATTATCATTTTCATCTTCTCACTACTATCATCAATTTTAAAGACATTTGATTGTGCTTCACTTTGAGTAGTAGGCTCTACTTCATGGATAAAAATATCAAGAATATCTTCTCTCACATCATGAATATATCCATAATCTTTATTTGCAACAAATATTAAACCAAATCATAAAATTAAAGTATAATTATTATGTATTTGTAATTAAATGGATAAATAACTATATAACAAATACAAAATACATATAAATTAGTAAATTAAATGGTCAAGTCAAGTTAATGAAACAAAAAATATATATTTAAAGGGCTTAACGGGCCGGCCCTGCCAAGCCAACTTCATTTAGAAGCTCCAATTTACAAGCCCGACCCTTGAAGGGCCAGGGCGGCCCGACTTCCCGGCTCTAATTATAATGGCATTTTAACATATATCATGAAGTTGGCCAATTTAATGGAGAAGCGAGTGTCAGGAAGAACCATGGCTTACTTTGGTTCTCATTCAATTTTTTTCAATATTATCAAAGGTTTCAGTATTAAATTCTTGTGTTTTACACTTTTACATGCTAAAATATGAAATGCAAAACTCTTCCTTATATTTTATAATAAATGGGCGCATCATGGATTTTTCAATATCATTTGGACCTTGAATCTGTACTTATTTACATGTCTACTCCTAAGGTGCTTCAAGGTACTCTTCGATATGGTATTAAGGCATGCCCATTATGTAGAGGCCTAACTTATTTTTAAGCTAACCAACTTGATTTTAGAAACTAAAAAACTAAGAAATATCACAATGCTGTTGAGAAATTCTCAATCTATCCTTCTGTAGTATGTTACATGAACTTAATTTTCCATTTAGTTTGCATGAATCATCTCTAGTACTTAAAGTGATATATCTAACAGAAAACCCTTTTGGCTTTTATGACTAGGCTATTTCTTCCACCATATTAAGGTACCACAAGTTGAAAGAAAGGTGTCTTTTAGAGAAAGGAAAACATGATAAATCACATCTTTCAAACCATTGTGATCTCACTATTCTTTCAGAGGCTTGGAGACCTATAGCAATGGGACACAAGAGAAGGTAATAACTGATAAGTTCACAATTGCTTATGCTTTCCTTGTGCATGATAAATTTTTCTATTTTCCTACTCAATAATGCACCCAACAATATTTATCTTGATTATTTGAATTTTGATAAATATGCAACTCTACCCATTACGTTCAAGGAGATAGATAACTGATGGAACCAACTAATTGTAAGTTAAGAAATAGGAAGAGAGATAGAAACTAGAGCCAGGATCTGTACTCTAGACAAACACAATAACATTTCTGATAATTCTCTGATAATGCATATCTGTTACAGAATTGTAATTCTGTATAGAAAGAAATAGAGAAAGAGAGGGAAAGAATCAGGATTAGAGGGGTAGAAGGAAGAAGACAGAGAAGAGGTTAAGAGAGATAGAAGAATGAGAGCCAGAGAAGAGAGACAGAGAGCAATCACTGCTGCTTAATACTTCTGGTTTATTCATAATCTGAGTTTTACAGGGAGTCATTAAGGGCTAATCATGTAAGCGCCTAACTAACTAATTGACTAACGGCTATATCCTAACTACCCTTCTAACAACTTTACGAACTGTTATTACAGTTATATATCAATGTCTGACAAGTATTACATAGTTGTAAACATAACTGATGAGTAACTGACTAAAAGATAACTGCTGAAAACTAGATAACTATGAAATAACCAACCCTAATTACTTAACTTCTAATCTGTTCCCCTATTGCCAAGTGTCCTTTTCGTAGAATAAACTACTAGAGGACGTGGCAACCTATCATTACCCCTCCCTTGGAG
Organism: Acacia pycnantha; assembly: GCA_025563575.1. Classification (NCBI taxonomy): domain Eukaryota; kingdom Viridiplantae; phylum Streptophyta; class Magnoliopsida; order Fabales; family Fabaceae; genus Acacia; species Acacia pycnantha. The sequence continues at coordinate 98,557 of JAMWYP010000332.1, read as the reverse complement.
AACAGCCTTGCCCTCAAGGCTAAAAGCAGGAAATTGAACAGCTATTGTATCATAAGGCTCCCAGCCTCTTTTCTCTGTTGGTCTCCCTTTCCATTTAACCCATAATTCAACTTCCTTGTGACCTGCTGCTTCAGTTGAAGAATCTGATGAGTGTGAAGAATGAAGATATAATCTGCTCAGGTTGCAGCAAAGCCTCCCAATCATCATTGATAGGGAGTGGAGCCAAGAAGGAAGAAGTGTAGTGATACATAAGTCATTAATATTGATAGATAATCTGATATGGCTATACTAATTCAATGAAGCCATCTAGTTAAGTAGGAACCAGCAGCACTATATTAATTCAATGAGGCTGCTGGTGTAGTGTACAATTAGGGTGATTAGGACTAATTAGTATTAGGACTTGTTATGGCAGGGGATTAGTTAATGGGCCTTGGCCTTGGGAGTCTAAGCCTATCACTATATATATGGAAGGCTAGGCTTGTGAAAGGCATGTATTGATTCATATTGTGTATGATGGAATGAACAAGTGCAACAGCACTTGTTTCGAACCTCTCTCTCCCTCTTGTCTCTTCTCACTCCCTCTGATTTCTGCCTCTTCACCCTCTAACTTCTTAGTTTCTCTATAACATAGCTATCATGTAGCCGTGTGCAGGTTTAAGTAAGGAGACATGAAAAATGGGATGAATTCGTGCGTCATGTGGGGGTTGCAACTCATAAGCTGCTGCACCAATGCGTCGGACAACTGGATAAGGACCATAAAAGCAAGGTGCAAGTTTCTCAAATTTGCGCCTTGCCAGGGAGCGCTGTTTATAAGGTTGAATCCTTAGGAAAACCATGTCTCCAGGCTTAAATTCCACATCCCTTCGATGCAAATCTGCATACTTCTTCATGCAATTCTGGGCTGTAGTTAAATTGTCTCTAATAGTATGAAGCACCGCATCCCTCTCTTCAAAATAGTCTTTTAATTCAGCAAGATTAGCAGACCCTTGTTGATATGGAATGAGGGAAGGAGAGTCTCTTCCACTGACAATTTTGAAGGGTGTAGAACCTGAAGAAGTATGAAAACCTGTGTTGTAAGACAATTCTGCCCAGTGAAGGAAACCACCCCAGGATTTAGAACGATCTTGAGTAAAAAACAGCAGAGATAAGCTTCCAAACACCTGTTAACAACTTCAGTCTGCCCATCAGTTTAAGGGTGATAAGCAATGCTCATCCTCAATTTGGTTCCACTTAACTTGAAAAGTTCTTGCCAAAAAGCACTGAGGAAGAGAGTGTCTCAGTCAGAAATCTCAGATTTTGGAAAACCATGAAGTTGGACAACTTCTTTGCAAAAAATGGCAGCAATTGTCTTAGAAGTGTGGTGTCGTGGTAATTCAATAAAATGAGCGTATTTGCTCAGTCTATCAACTACCACCAAAATTGCTTCCCATCCATTAGATTTAGGCAAACCTGTGATGAAATCAATGGAGATATCTTCCCATATTTGTTGAGTAATATCCAAAGGTTGAAGAAGGCCTCCAGGAGCTTGAGGAAGATATTTACTTCGCTAACATATAAGACACTTAGAAACAAAATCTTTGACTTCCCCTTTCATGTTCTTCCAGAAAAATTGTTGTTGCTAGCGTTTAAGAGTCTTTAGGACACCACCATGACCACCCAAAGGAGAACACAGGTTGTTGTTGCATGGGTTGTTGAACCAGAATTACCGCTGGATCATCATGGGGGTTTGAGTTTTGGGGATTCGGATTGGGGTTTAGGGTGGATCATTCTCATAGGAAGAATTTCTAATGTTCACCTTGGTATCTTAACAGGTCCAAGAATTCTTGGCTCTGATACCAAAACGACGAAACCTACTAATTGTAAGTTAAGAAATAGGAAGAGATTGAAAACTAGAGCCAGGATCTATACTCTAGATAATCACAATAGCATTTCTGATAATCCTCTAATAATGCATATCTGACAAGTATTACATATTTATAGAGTTCTAAACATAATTGATAAGTAACTGACTAAAAGATAACTGCTGACAACTAGATAACTATGAAGTAACCAACCCTAATTACTTAACTTCTAATTTGTTCCCCTATTGCCAAGTGTCCTTTTCCTAGAATAAACTAATAGAGGACGTGGCAACCTATCAATAACCTTGATTTAAAAAGGCTTTTACTCTATCTACAATATATGTGTTGTCTAGTTACCCTTTTGTTGCAGGGCTGCTGAAATTGCATACTTTTCATGGGGCCCGAGAAAATGCAAATACATCCACAGTTTTTTTTTTGTTCATTAAAACTATAATTAATTTGAACTTATTTCAATTTTCTTCTAGGTGGTGGGACTGCATTGCATTGCCAGATGATATTAATTCTTCTGATGAAGTTGCATTCAGGATGCAAATAAGAGATTTGGCATTTGAGGTAGGATTCCTCAAAGTTATAGTAGAAATTTTTTCTTTTACTGATGCCATTTATAATGATTGAGGTATTAGGTCGTCATCCTCTGTGGATTATATTTGTCTTTTGATTGGACCCAGAAGTCTCCTGTGCAATAAAGCTTGATGGATGCTTGAACATATTACTACATACCAAATGGGGTTGTGTGTGCGGATAACCTTCATGCCTACTTCTCTGCTTTATTTTTTTCTGATAAGTTGATTGTAACTTTTCAGTCACTTCAACTTCTAACGACAACTATATTTGACAGAGTGTGAACCATGTATCCTTCCTAATGCTAAATTGATGATCTATTTGTACATGCAAATGCCTGTGCCATTATGTTTATGAATCAGAAAAATGTGATCTTCTTGTTGATCTTTGATCTAAGTCCTTGACATACTCAGTATTCTCCCTGGAAATATATGGGCACATCATTGGCATGTTTGAGCAAAATAATCTGTAAGAATCCACCTCTTCGGCTTCTCACTTTTCTTTTAATTCTTCACTGCAATTATTATGCCTAGTTTGGTTCCATTAATATAATGCTTGAAATGTTGTAACTCAGCCATCAAAAGATGGAACCACAAATGAGCATCTTGGGTCCATCAATTAATCTGGTGTTTATTTCTGTCAGTGATTTGGTGGTAGCTTCTCCGGTGGAGGATTACTTTCTATACATCGACAATCTAACATATCCTGAAAAGGTCAGAATTTTTGTATTTTCCTCTACCACTTTATATCAAAAGGTAAGTCTCACCCTTTTCCTAATCATTAATGGCAGGAAAAAGCTGAGGAAATTACACGGCCAGTTCTGGATGCTCTCGGTGAAGACTATTCCATTTGTTGCCAGGGTACTTCACATTATCTTTATTACTGATTCATTATCATCATTAGTTTTTTTAAGAGTGATAACTATTGATAGTTCCTAAAATTTATTTTAGGGACTGCATTTTTTCCATTGCAAAGCTGCATGAACCATTCCTGCTGTCCTAATGCAAAGGCATTCAAAAGAGAGGAGGTATGTAAGCCCAAAATTTCTAGCTTTTAGTTTCTTTGCCTAAGGCAAATATTGCTTGCATATTCAACTTGGATTCTCCTAGTCGTTAATGGATTCCTTCAATGACTGACTCTGTTGCTTTGAAGAAATGATGAAACCAATTTGAGGTCAGATTAGGACCTTACTGGATAAAAAACAATCATAAAGTGTTCAAACTCAAAGATCAAATAGTTCAATTATGAACATCGCAAGCAACATTACAGGATCTGTCATCCAGCATCTTGAATAACACGTTTGTGGAAACCACATTTCTGAGAGTGTGTGAATTTTGTTCGCTTATCCATATGTTACGTTAAACATTAGTACTTTTTTTGTTTCCCAATAATTTCATGCATTTGTATGCAGGATAGAGATGGTCAAGCAACGATAATTGCTCTGAGGTCCATTCGTAAAGGAGAAGAGGTACGTTATCTGCATTACAGAAGTATTTGTTCTAACTTGAAATTTATAACACCAAGGATGAAAGGGACGATACATTATCCTAAATTCCTTGTGTTTTTTGAATATATATCAGTTTTATTGGTCTTGTTGAAGTAATTGACAGTTGGAAGCAATTTCAGATAACCATCTCATATGTCGATGAGGATCATCCATACGAAGAGAGACAAGCTTCCCTTGCAGATTATGGTTTCAAATGCAGGTGTCCAAAGTGCGTTGAAGAACAACCATAGTACCGAAATTTAATGGAAATATTACAATCACGAACTGTAACATTTTTTTTCAGACGTGTGTTCTTTATACACAGGATCTTGATTATAAATGGACAAAAAATAGAAGTTAAAATCAAAGGAAGCATGTGCTATTTCTAATATTCGTTTCATACCTGATCTTGTAGATGTTATTCTTTTTTCTTCTCTGTCCTATAAATTATCGCCTTCGTTCAACTTGTAGACCTATATATGAACCAGAATTTATAAATCGGCAAGTAACACGTGAACCAGCATTACATTTTTAACATATCATTGAACCAATCTCCCTGGTGGCTTCAACTATGTAGTCAGCTTAGAAACCAGTTTTTCATATAATATTTGAGTCAAAAATTGGCAAAACATATGATGAATTATCCTTTTAAAATGAATGACTTATTTTTTTAAGATTAATTAGTTAATTAATGATTTTTTTACTATTCATATGGCGGAGGGTGTTTACATTGTAAAAAAAAAAAAAAAAGGTTGGGTTGGGTTGGATCTGAATGGCATGAAGCCATGAAGTTAATTGAATGAGATTGGCCCAATTTTTTTTAAAGGAAAGGTCAATTCAACGAGCCATTGACGGGCTAGAGGCTAGAGGTTCCAAAAGATCTTCGTGTAAGATTCTCGTTGGGATTTCGATTCTTTTTCCTCTTCAGTTGGGTTTCTCAAGGAGCTATTGATTTGGAGTTGTACGCTCGACTGTCGAAGTTCAAAGGTGATTTTCTTGATTTATTTACACTGAGCTCTACATAGTTTGGTTACCCAGCGATTCGCGGAAAACAAAAACAAAAAAATCGAAAGGAAACTTTCCAGGCGCATTTTTTCTTTCGCGTTTTTCACCTAGCTAGAAGTCTAATGGTTAGAACCTAGTAGAGTTTTTCTTCAACTCTTCGTTCAACCTGATTAACAATACATGATATGTTTGAATGCAGCAATCTTACCATCAACTTTTCATCGCAAGCCTGATAGTCTAATTTCAAGAGGCAGGCATTGGTTTTTTGGTTCACATTAACTAAAAAAATTGAGAATGGTCGAAAGGAAGCAGTTCAAGACCAGGCTATGTGTGCCGTATCAGAAAGGCCGCTGTCCACGCCAAAATTGCACCTTTGCTCATGGGACTGCTGAGCTGCGGCGATTCTCTGGCTCATATAGTGGTATCCATTTCCATTATTCTTCTTATATCGCGATATCTTACCTTGGTTATTTAGTTTAGTCTGTCTCCCGTGGCTGAGGTCAGTTGGACGCCCAAGGTCGGACTATGTATTGAATTTATTTTAGAAGTCTAGGAATTTGAGAAGCAGTACCTGCATACGCATTAGAAAGCAGTGTAGGGTAACCGGGTTTTGCGTGTGGCATTGCAAGACTGTGGCTGGACGTGTGGCTGTGCGATAATATTATTTCCTTCTTAAATTATTACGTAGTTGTTATACATTCTGGCCTGTATGTCTGTGTTTACCCTTGAACTTCATTTTTTAGATCTTACATCCTATGCAATTGTCAAGCTATATTCTTTTCTGGAGCATAGGTCAAAGAATAGTCTGTTGTAGAGTGTATTTGCAGTCTCGAAGATCTCACTATGTTGCTTCTTGCAGATATTGGTAGCTTTTTAGATGTCCTTGGACTATTTCGTAATCCTGTTTCTTTGTCTGTTTGTATTATGGCTTCTGCACATGATCAGATATCTATTGGATCATGTGAGATGAAGCTTTATAAGGAGAGCATTCTGAGTTTTTCTCCTATAATGACATGCTCAAATTACTGAGATGTGTTACCACTTTCACGGCTGTACTAGTATTCATTCATTCCCCAGCTACCTTTTTTGATACTCCAAATTCATTACTGGAGTTCATATTCTTTGAACACTATGGATCTGCATTCTGAGTTTTTCTCCTATAATGACATGCCCATACGACTGAGATGTGTTACCACTTTCACAGCTGTACTAGTATTCATTCATGTCCCAAGCTACCTTTTTTTATACTCCAAATTCAATACTGGAGTTCATATTCTTTGAACACTATGGATCTGCATTCTGAGTCTTTCTCCTATAATGACATGCCCATATGATTGAGAGGTGTTACCACTTTCACAGGTGTACTAGTATTCATTCATGTCTCAAGCTACCTTTTTTGATACTCCAAATTCATTACTGGACTTCATATTCTTTGAACACTATGGATCTGGATTATTATCTGGTAGATTGGTTTATACGTCAATTGATTCAGTGTAAGCAGAGGATGAGGCTTATCTATGGTTGACTAATCTTGTAATTAATGTCAGATTAATTTATTCATTGATAGGATGTTGGATCACATTATCTTGTTTTGATACTGGTTGAATTGCAAGCAATGTGGTATTGTTCTTAGCATTTCCTTTCCATGGCAACATATTTCATGGATCATTCCACGAATCTGTGGAACTACAAAGTACTAGCTGAAGGATCTTGGCTGGGTTTTCTTGGATTATTCCTTCTTGTTTTATTTAGATCAGAGGCAACTTCAGTGAATTATCTAATCCTTCGATATAGCATGTTCTACTGCTTGAGTGAATGGAGCATATGCGGTTTTCATTTTGGTTGACACTTCAGGATGATGCTATGATGTGGGTCATTGAACAAAGACTGAATGAATTTGTTGAATCTGATATTACCAGAAGCAATCAAATCTGATAGCATGTGGAAGGATGCTTATTTTTGTAAAATCATCTTGGAGATATCTCTACCTTTTGATTATATTTTATACAATACTGCCCAACAAGAAGATGAGGAAGTGAACTGTTCTTAATCCCATTGCTACCTTGATCGCACTTCACAGATATAAGCTACATACCTGGATTTTTATTTCCGTCGCTAATTTCTGTCACCTTTTTGCTCTTTCATGGGAGGCACTATAACTATTCATTATTATGTTTCTCTTGTTATTCATCTTGATGGTAAGCTTGTGTCTAGTTGTCAATCTATGAGTTTTGCCTCCTTCTCTTCTTTTCCTCCTATAAAATTTGTTGGTTTTGGTTGGGCTTGAGGTAATGGGACTTCTTATTGCAGGTAGGCAAGACTATTCAGGTAGTGACTTGAGAGGAAAACTTGAAAGAAGGCATTTATCACCTCGCAGGTTATCACCAGCAAGAGATGCAAGGAGCCACCATAACATTCATGGTTACGTTTAAGTTGTTTACATTTTTTTCTTACTGTTAGTGTTTTCTGTATTGATCTTTAAATTGGATATGCAGTGGAGGTATCACTTTACTGTGACATGATAACTTGTTTATGTTGCAATGATAGCAATATCACATTTTCACATTCTGTAATTCTGGTGTCTGCGAAACCTTGAACATTTCTCATGCAATCTTTTATTAGTCCCCCGATGTTTTTGTGGTCATAATGCAATAGCTTAATGTTATTACCTCCTGTTTTCTCCTTTGCTCAAGTAAGAGGTTGGTGTTTTTACTATGCACCTGTTTGCCACAGTTTGTTTTGATGCTTGTCTTTAGGCATTTGACTGCATGCACCAGAGGATGTTTATCTGTGTTTATAATGCAATAGTTTAATGTTATTGCCTCCACTTTTCTCCTTTCCTAATTTTTGATGGATTAATAATTGCAGATTACAGCCCTGGGAGGTCCTTCGAGAAAAGAAGGTAAATCATCATTAGTAATTCCCTTTTTTCTTTTTTCTCATTTAGTTTCTTTTTGTTTTATTGTCAACTAGTTCCATTGGCACCTTTAATAAATCCGCAAGAAACTTAGTTATAACACCCCAAAAGTGACCATATGATTTTCATCTGGTGTGAAATTTTCTTCTATGTGATTTGGTGAATATGAAGCTTGGACATGGTATCACTTTTTACTGCTGGTGTGAATTTCTCATGCTATTTATTGATCAACGATTCAATGTTATGTTAGTTCTTCATCCATATATTGGTCCTAATGCCTATTCATTGTTATTGCAGTGATAGGAAGCGCAAGAGAGACAAGGGCATTGCAGGCCAAAGTGATGTTTCTGGAGGCTTGAGATTCTCTGATAGAATCCAAGATAAAGTTAGAGAAGGAAAACTACATTCCTCTGGTTCAAAAAATAGTCTTGAGGAGCAGGTCCAAAAGATTTTTTTTAAATTGTTATGGAATAGTGGGATTAGGGTTCTTATTGTTGTTGTTGTATTATTCTGGTGGACTTCAGTTTAATTATGTTTTTTGAACTGTGTGCAGCTGAAGAAAGTACAGTCGGAAGTCAACATGCTTGACCAGCAAAAGTATCAGCTTGAGGTGAGTTTTATTACTTACAGTAGCAGTTTTTCATTATCCACTAATTTTTATTGGCCATTTCATAGAGATATGGTGGCCATAATTATGTGGATAAACTTTTAAGATAGGACGATGTGTTGGATTTCCCTATGTGGGGAGGTAGGCAATTTCAACTGTTGGGTTTATGGGGAAGAAAGCAGATGGATAGCGTGTATTCTGCTACATGATCAGGTAACATAGGTCACGGTTATTTTCTGTCCTGATCAAGTATGCAATAGTAATACAGGATAGTTTGGAATACCCAAATACGTGACCATGCAGTCATGTCCATACGCAGAGTGGACAAATTGGAGTGCATTTATTCCAGTATAGATGTCTAATTAAAATTGTGTGATTTAATTTTGAATAGAATGTAGAAAGTATTTTCAGTAAGAATAATACTAGAACTCACATTCCAATCCACTTTCTTCGATGACAAGGGAAAAGAAAACCAATTCTCTTTTGAACCGATCACAATTTTGCTTCTTTAATTAAATTTTATTTCAAGTCGCACTTGGTGATCTGCAGTGTTTGTTGTTTAAGGTCTACTTGGATGAGAGTGTTCAAGAAGTGGATAGCCTTAATTCTAGAATTCAGGAACTTGAGGCTCAATTATATAAAGAGAATGAAGAATGTAAAAGGTGCTAGAACTTTGATACCCATATGCTTTTCATTGTCTTTTGGACTCCATTTTTTGCAATGATGTTTGCATTCTAATCTTCTTACTCCTTTGATCATGCTGGAAAATTCAGGGTCTCATCAAAAATAAGGAAGTTTATCAAAGCGCATAATCATAACACCCGATTACAAGATGAATTAAAGAGGCAAGCTGCATATTTGAATAATTACTCTATTTTGTTTGCAATGCATTTTATGAATTTATTTATATAATCTTGGTTCCTTTTGTGACGGAAGAACTTCAGTAAAATTATGAGTTAATTTACCTTGTTGGCCTGTGTAGATCACAGGCTCGACTTCAAAGGTTGGGAGATCAGCTTGACTCGGACATTGCCAGAATTGGTGTCAATGAAGAAGACTTGAGCATTGATATTATAAGCAATGCTGAGGACGTAGGTTTTCCATCCATCACCAAAGATAATGTGGAGCGAAATGATGCTTCCCCTCACAGGAAAAGGCTGCCTGTTGGCCATGATGCTGTTGAAGATACAAAACAAGGTAGTACTTTTGTGAAATCTAGTGAACAAAATTGTTTTACTGTTCTGGCTCTCAAAAGACCTTTTTTTTTTGGCTAAACCAAACATGGGAAGCTCAAATCTTTCAGATTCTCTTTCGTTTGTTTGTATTGTATGTTGTAGGTAGTAGTAATTCAAGTTGATGCCTCAGTTCATACATGGGGCAGGGTTGGCCTCATCTCAGCCAATCAGATACCCAAATTTTTGTAATTTAATGGTAAATTATTTGTAGACATGACTTCCACTAATCTTGAGATCCCATGTGTTTTTTCTTTGGAACCTGAGACACTTTTGGCTATTATCTAATGAATATGAATCTACTGAATATGGAATTTCCTAACTCAGTTTGAGGTGTCAGTATGAAATTGTGAAATTTTGTTGACCTTTCTCTCTTGATACTTGTTCTTATTCTCAAAATCAAATTTGTATCTCTAGATTCTTGTCACAAATGACTTTTTAATACCCTAACTAAAGGTTGTAAATAAATGTGCACCTCTGATTCCAGCTTTATGACTCATTATGATGCCTTTTTCTGTGCGAATATGTTTTGAATTTGACTTTAATCTGGCCATCTTTCATGTTCATTTGCCCTTCTGTTATTTATGCTGACCTCTCTTGCATCTATATAAATCAAAAGTCGGGTGTTTGGTTGGAACAGCCAGAACCAGGAAGCGTTCTCGGTGGAATTTGGCTGCTGAGTCAAACGATAAGGGTGATGAAGGCCCTGGGGCCGCAGATAATGGGACTCAAGTGACCAAGTCCCTTAATATTGAAGGCAGGCCAAAAAAAGGAACACCTAGTTCTTCTGGCAACCTAGGCTTGGAAAAGGTGATACTTTTTGATATTATGGGTTTCTGTACACTGATCAATATTGTTGTTTTTCTTCTTTAATGAGATTGTTTTCGAAGTTGGCGATCAATGATGCAAGTGACCTTGGCTTAGAAAAGGAGATACTCATTCTCATTGATGATGTGCAGTTGAAGGAAAGTAGGGCTGGTGTGCCATTAACCAGCATGGCTGCTCATGTGGTTGATGAGGAAGTTGACATTGAGCTTAATGATAAAATTGAGAAAACTGAAACTGCTCCCGCAGAAATTGAGGATGAAGTGGTATTTAAGGCGAGGAGTTTACCACTGCTTCCCCCAACTCTGACTTCTTCTGGAACGAACTATTCACGGGTTAGTTCTTCACCCTCTTTGAGTACAGCCATATGCATTATTATACCAAATCCACTATCATTTATGCCGGAGTTTGCGCTTCAGATGTTTTGCTTTCATCATGTTGCGCGTGGTTTCATTTATTTTGCAAGAATATCCATCCAAATACAGTTTCTGCGTTAGAATCTAATGATGCAATATAGCATCTGAGAGCACTTTTTATTTCATTTGCAGTATGAGGGTGATGATGAGAATGTGGATGTGGATGGGCTTGATGAAGAGGCAGCAATTACACGCATGGATACAGTCTAAATAATAAATTCTAGCAGTAGTTATATTTCTGTTGGTGACTCGATAGTTGTAGAATATCAATATCTGATTGCATTTTCGATTTGAGATTCTGGGGGAAGAAACAAATGACTTGTGTGTGTATTGGATTTGCATGGATGCAATGGTATATTCTGTATTCTGTATAGTTGAATTTCTCTGGTTCATATCCTGGAGTTTGAAATTTTGACTATCAAAACCAGATTAAGCATTCTCATTCTGATCAATGATATATGATCCTGGATAACATCTTTCTCTGCGATCCAAAGTCTCGGGGTATGCTTTTCGATTAGGTCGTATTCCATGGTTATGATCCTATTATACATGTCTTTTTTATCCGGTCAAAAATCGATTTTTTAGTTGTTTTTTTTATGAACTGGTTGTTTCACACCAAGATGATCATGCAAAGGAAAACAAGCCGATGTATCAGCAAATTTTTAGTGATTTGAATTAATTGCATTTTTACAATTATCTTATTTTTTGTATGTGTGGTTATTCTAACAATTATTTTGGGTTTAGCGATCCAATTCAATCAATATTCTATCTGAAATTGCTAAAAAGTGTTAGTATAAAAATCAACATATCGAAATTGGTCCAGTGTTCGGTTTAATATTGAGGTGAGAATTGGGAATCAATTCAAACGGTTCTAGAATTAATTGAGCCGTATAAAAACCAGTGGATTGTTGAACCGTTCATATCTTTTTTATTTTTAAAGAAAATTAAAACTGTTAAAAAACTAAAAGAAATTTGTGATGAAAGAGCAAGAAATAAGAGAAAAGAGAAATTCAAGAGATAAATAGGAGAGTGATTTTCATTTACCTGCCTGTGTTATTCATAACAAAAACATGTTTCTAAACTTTATTTTTTGCATTTTCATATAGGTATTAGACAAGAAATATCAATAAAAAAATGTGCAATATAAATATAAAATAATATTCAGCTATACATTTTAGAATTAGTATGTACATTATATAAATATTGCATCCCATAATTGTCTTCTTTTTATCTTTTAATTAATAAATTATGAAATATTAATTATTTCTTTGAATTGTATTTTTACTTTTTTATCGCCTCATATTTTATATTGACTTGATCATGTTCAGTCTGTCGAAAAGCTCCATTGCGATCCGATCTAAACCTTTGAGCAAGTAGACCATTTGATTCAATAAATAATTTAAACAATTCATATTTTACTTGTCTATTTTGTTTATCCTGGATAAATAATTGTTTATATTTGTGTCACTATAAAAAAAAAACAAGTTTTTTTTATCGATGGTAAAAAGTATATTTTTCTCAACTAATTTAAAGATGGTCGGAAACAGGAGGCCAGAACGAAGCATTTACGACAGAAGCATTAGCTTTGAGAAGGGCTCTTCTGCTTACCAGCTTCTAGTCTCTTGTCTATCGTATCGAGAGGGTTGAGTGGTTTTGCACAAGTATTTTGGAAGATATTTGGAGTTCTTTATCACCTCTAGCCCAGTTCCAGACCTCCTTCACTCTTCAGAAAGGAAACTGTGCAGCTGATAAGCTTGCTACTGATGCTTGTAAGTGGGTGATGACACCCTTACCTCCTTTTTTGCCTTCTATCCTAGGAACCTGATCATTCTAATTAATGGCATGAATTTGTCTTCCCAATCTGATCTTGCAGTTCACTCAGTTTCGGCGGATGGCTGATTTTATTTTGATTCTGGTTGTGACCAACTAGAAGTTGTTATTTCTTGCTTCCAGTCTTTGATGTAATGAAAGTCAGTAGCTTTTGTACCCAAAAAATACCGTATGTTTTCGATATTTTATATTTTAAATTCGTTTTATATTCCCGCCATTTTTGTGTTTTATACGGGGAGCTTTCTAGTGTGGACCGCAAGTGGATAGATATAAAGGGATTCAGAGAAAAATGAGAGAGACTTGAACTTAATCGTTTCTTACTCATCTTACTTATTGACTGATGTGCAATACTAATACTTGTATACAGAGAGTAATGAACTGTCTCAACTAACTTAGTTGAGTTACAACTAGATTTAGTTAGTTAAATTAATCTCTATAACGATATATAACAATCTCAATCAAGTCGTTACCGGCGGTTTTACAACGTTGAAACATGAACGGACCGAGTCACTGATGGGGCAGACAATTTGGCTACAATAGGCCTAGTCACTCAGCGCTCAATCGCCCGACTCGCGCATGTGTTTAACTTCCCGCACAATCCTTTTCCCTCACACTCGTTGTAGTCGGATTGGACTGAAATGCACATTTTGGAATTTAGTGTTACAGATGATAAAATAGGGAATGGTGAATGATTACCATTTATTCTGAATTATATGAATTTGTTTGCAGGAATCCTGTGGAGAAGTGCAAGAAATAATCAGTTTTTTGAAACCACAGATGCTTTCCCTTTAGAACTCCATAGCTATTGGTTTATGAATGAATCATTTTCCTGATTAGCTGCCTGCATTTTTATTTCATACCTTCCCTCCATCCCGTACATTTTCATGTTAAAATCGCATGCCTTGATTTTGCTTGTCCAGGTTGTCTTCCTAGAATTGTGCCCAGGTCGTTTAACAGTACTTGCCCCTCAAAATTAAGGGTGATATTGTTTAACTTGCTAATATTCAAATGACTTAACAGTGATCCATTAAAGTAGGAAAGGTTATCAATTTTTGAAGAAAAAAATGCTATCTAAATTATAGTGGTTTATTTACCTTGTTAATTTAATTTTCAAGTTTATGACTTGCGTGCTTGTTACAGGAGAAAATAATCATCTCTACTTTTGTTAATGGATACCCCTATAATCTTCCTACTGGTTTCTTGTATTCATTTCAGCTTAGATTACCTGGTTTAATGGCCTATAAGTTAAAGTTGAACTTTAGCCCTGAGAAATTTCAATATATTTTTTTCTTTTACACTAATTTGTCACTATATTTTTCATCTATTTATTTTCTTCTTGTAAGTGCCCACAGTCAAAGAAATGATTGTAATATTGAAGAAAAAACTGAACATCTTTGAAGTACTTTACAGCTGGAATGTTGCAAGGTCACGTTCCTATGTTTGAAAACATTATTTAATATCTCCATAAGATCTGCATCATTTTCATTGTTGATTTGTTATTATTTAAATTTCCAACAGATTGCTGATAAGCTTGATGTCTTTCCTGGTGCTGAATTTCGTGCGGCATACATGGGAGTTCCAACAGATTGCTGATAAGCTTGAATGGGTTTATGTTTCAAAGTTGGCTAAATGATTGGGAATCTACTTGTTACTCTATTTCAGAACATCAATTTTCTTTATTTTTACTATGAAGAGTCAATATATGTTAATATTTATTATACCCAGCGCATGTTTCAGTCACATTCAACGTTGCATGGAAGACAGACTATCCATGTGTGTCTTTAGAAGTACTGCCGTTGATATTGCTTGAATATGATGTCAACTACCCTGTTTTATCCACTCCTTGGCATGTTTGTGCCCTCTTTTTGTTGAGGATAAATTTATATCTGACCTGCATAAAAGCTAATAGAACTTTTTGATGGCAGGGATCAAGAATGTTGCATAGTTTGTGTTTAATCTCTCTACAGTAGGCTGCCTTTTTCATTCTCACTAGATCTGTTTGATGTTTAAGAGTTTATCTATGATTGTAGTTTCTGTGAATATGATTGAAATATGTAAATGTGGTAAAACATGTGGAATTATTTTCCATTTTTTTCTGCCAATTCCCAGCAATTGATTAGGTTGCTTTAGAAATCTCTTGTTTGTATTTCGTTAATATGTATGGCCCTTGATTGAAACAGATTACAGTAAGGAGAATGTGGAGAAAGATGTCACTTTGGCATAAGATAAAATTAGTGTACACTTTACTATTTGTGGGCGTATTTTCGCCCAGTCATGAGAAGCTTAACAAAATGGTGAACCTCATAATCATTATATGCTTTTGATGGGTAGGAAATGGTCATACTAGTGCTGAATTCTTTTTCATGACGGGGCTGGGTATGTTTTTTTCAGCTGAAGGAAATGGATGACAATGACATGCAAACTCTTGTTATACAAGATATGAGTAAGGCGTTCCCAACTTCAATGGAGACTCGTGCATGAGCGAGATCAGTAAGTTCTCAAACCTCTTCATTTGAGTTCAATCAAATTTACAATTTTGTTCAAAAATGGATTATGTAAAGATGCTGCGCATATAATGCACTACAGATATCAGAACTCTTTTTTTAATAATACTAGAATCAGAATATCAATAGAGACATTACATCAACTTCAACAAAGACTCCTAATCTTTATTAACGTCTACCTCCTGAATAAAAGAAAGAGGTTGATCAGGCTACTTTACAATTATGAGTTCAAAAATGGATGACGTTGACATGCTATGCATGTAATTTGCTAAATTGGACGTTACATGTTCAGTGCGGGCCTTTCAAAAGAATGGTTCTATTGAAACATGTCATATCCCAGCTATGCTGCCAATTCTATTAGAGCTCTCGAAGGGAACTTTTTAATGTATATTTGTAGTGGTTTCTCAACCATAAATTGACAGAAGCATGGAGCATGTTGGTGTGGTTTCTGTAATGACCTTTTGCGAGTGCAACTGAAATAGCTTCTGTGTACTGAGCTCTATGTCATATTTATCGAATCACAGGGGTAAAGATGCCTGCTCCGTTGAGAGCACTGGCTTGTGGCTTCCGTGGTCATTATGTAACTCTTTGCATTATTTAGAATGTCTCTTACATATGCAGTCTATAATTTCTTTATATTTAATTCTAATTCGTTTCCCTGTTCAAATATCTAGATTAATGTTCTTCACATGAGGCAAGGAAATGTAACTCGAGTGTTGCTGTTGTGGGCAAGGGCATTTGCAAGGAATAAAGAAGCACAGGAGGCAACCTATGGTGCCTGTTTGGTGATTTACATGTACAAAGTAAGCATGTAAGCATGTGCCAGATGTCTAAGGAACATTCATCTTTATTTTTTTTTTGAAATAATACAGGCAAGCTGAAGCTTGAAAGGGTAAAAAAATCTAACCCTTAATACAGGCTAATTTCTGAATTTGCCCCTTATTAAATAACTATTTACCAAAATGCCCCTGTCAGAAACCTATTTCCCAAAATGCCCCTGTCAGAAACCTATTTCTCAATCTGCCCCTGTTTAGTCGACTAAAACATTTGGTTTAGTCGACTAAATGGAGGGCAAAATTTTTTTACCAGGCCTCCGACATTTAGTCGACTAAACCAAATTTTTTAGTCGACTAAATCCATTTAGTCGACTAAAAAACTCATTTAGTCGACTAAATCATTAAAAAAAAAGTTAAAACTTCTAAGGCCGTAACTTGGGCTCGGAGTCCGAATCAAGCGATTCTTTTTGATTCCACATAACTTTTTGAGATCTATGCACTGATATAAAAATTATCTTCAAATTTAATGAAGAGAAAGGAAACAAGTGATTCTTTATTGCGCAGGAAATACCAACAATTCATTAAATATAATCAAGTAATTTTTTAATTATATATATATATATGTATATATATATATATATATATATATATGTTTTATATTCATTAAATATAATCACTAATATCACTAACCAACAGAGTCGGTAAAACAAATTAAAATGACTCAACTACTTCCTAAAAAATAGCTAACCACATGTTTACAATAATATAATAAAAGATCAAGACACTCAACACAATAAACAATTAAAAATAAATAACTTAATCATTCTTATTGTGGAATCAAGAACGTGCGGAAATCGGCGACATGAACCATGTAGAGAAAAACTCGGATTATTAACTTCAACAATACTAACAATTCATTAAATATATATCATGGGCTTTTTTCCCAATTTGCTATATTTAATGAATTGTTAGTATTGTTAGCATTTTAATTTGTTTTACCGAGTCTGTTGGTTAGTGATATTAGTGATCCTAGATATTAGCTATGATCCTAGATTTTAGCTAGATTAACTACCGTGCTATCACAATATATGATCTCATGCATAACTTCCCAACACTGTTATTCCCCCTAAAATCAAGCCCCACAAATTTAGCGTCGATAATTTTCCTATTTCTATTTTCTTTTAAAATCCATATTATTAATGGAGAGAAAATCTCAATTTTGAATATATTGTATTTTGAAAATCCAAGATTAATTGTTACGTTGAAATTCAAAGTTTACCAAATACATGGTAGAAAAATAAAGATATTAAAATCTAAAATAAGGTCAATTAATTATTATTAGATAATAATATTAGAAATAATGATTAATTAATTTTACAATAAATATCTCTCAATTAAATATAATTAATTTCCTCCATCCTGACAAAACCCTAGGATTGGTACCATCATTTCCCACTCTATCTCCTTTTCCTTGTGGCACCGCCTCTCCCGCGATCAATTTTATATACACACACATATCTTATCTTTATTGTACTGGAGATATTATATGATCTAATAAAAAAAAACATCAAATAAAAAAAACTATATATATACAGATTTTGGTAAATAGTTATTTAATAAGGGGCAAATTCAGAAATTAGCCCTTAATACATCATACAAAGAGAAAAAGTACTAGTGACAGGACCGTTGATTCTTTAAAGCCATGGGAAGGCATCCTCTAGGAATTGTTGAAATTAGAACCACTTCAACATCGATTGCAACACTATGACATTCCTTGGTCATATAGTCAACACATGAGATGTTTTCTCTCGAAGTATGGTGTAACTTCACGTCCCAATCCCACAACAAGATGTTTTCTCTCGAAGTATGGTGTTCTCTTGAAGTATGGTGTAACTCCACGTCCCAATCCCGGAACAAGAGATCTCTGGTCTCTCCAATGATGTCTCTAAGAGGGTGATCAATAGGGCAGTCTCATGAGAATGTGGACCACATCAAGAGAGTCAAAATAGAGAAATATTTTTTTGTAAGCCCATCTGATGTCCTATTTGCAGCTGTGTCAAGATAGGGTAGATTTCAGCAGTGTAAAGACAAAGAGATTTGTAGAATCCTAACAACCATTCTCCCAAAAGTGTTTTTTATTACTTCCCCACAAGTTATCTTTTTTTTTTGGTTGAAACGGGAGGATTAATCATAGCAGATAAACAAGTTATCTATTTAGTTTTGAAGTTCATGCCATAATAAATGCCACGTGGACTAAATATTACTTCCTCCGGTCCTAATATTTAAGAATTGTTTTGATACTAATTATAAGATAACATTCTAATTTTTGTCAATTTTTTTTTTAAAATACCCTTTCAATAATACACTTATACACCACGTGAAAAAGTATGCATTGGGCTTTTCTAACCAGATCAATGTTAAAACTTGAAAGTGCCGGGAATCAATACGCGTGGACTCGTATTAGAATAAAACATGTTTGATCTAATGGAATAGTCAACTAGCTAATTAACTAAATTTATTTAAAGAAATTTTAAAAAAAATAAATAAAATGAACGGAGGTAATATATGTATCAGGATTAAATTTTACTCGAAAATTTACCTTCCACCAAGTTCTTTTTTTTCAAAAAAATTTCCACCAAGTCTTTTTTTTTTTAATTCCAAGGTGGTGGTTAATACCATCATGTCCTCATGTGATTTAAAAAGTTGTCATTAGTGTTTATTAGGTGAAGGATCTCTTGACAATTCCATCTCACAAACCAATCACTGCAGTGAGAATCATAACTTAGGTTGGTGTTGCTGTTGCTGGGGCGCTATCATTTCCAGCTACCATCTTTCACCCAAGAAGTGACTTGTGTGTAGTAGAGGACGGCAATGGAATGAAAATGCATCCATGTTTCACAACATTTTTTTCCGTCTTTGAGAATTGTATCACAATAGGAATCGAGAACATGTTAAGAAATAAGTGAAGAAGATACCATTCTTTTCTAATTTTCATTGGGAAAAAAACGCTCAGTTTTGTCACCTGTAAAGTAGAAAAAACGTCACATACATTCTACGGTTTTAATTCAGATATTTTAAATATGTAGCTTATATGTTTTTAATCTTAGTGCATTTCCACGTACAATAAAATTCCTATTATAATATTTACTCCAATTGGTGTATAGTGTTTCGAGCAAAAAAAAAATTGGTGTATAGTGAAATTACTATTTCGATCCCCTAATTACATTTATTATTACAGAGAGCCTCTCAAATTTAATGATGCAAACCCTCCGTTGCACAGCTTTCATCTCAATGAGAATCCTGGCAGCCAAAAAATAGACAGTTAACCCCCCATGGAGATGGGGAAAACATGGACTTTCAAACAGAATAGAATGTAAGTGGCGTTTCCAGGATCAAATGATATGGTGAAGAAACCATCAATCGGGATAACCACATTAATTACCCCCCATGGAGATGGGGAAAACATGGACTTTCAAACAGAATAGAATGTAAGTGGCGTTTCCAGGATCAAATGATATGGCGAAGAAACCATCAATCGGGATAACCACATTAATTATAGCGTCCAAGCCATTAAACCAAGAGGAACGATTTATCCCGCTGGAATTGGTAATGGACGCATAACGATTTGTTTAGTGATAAACCATTCATTCCAAACTTTATTTAAATTTCAGTATAGCCTAACCACAGAGATGCAGACTCGCAATTTAAACAATCATATCATAACAAAGAAATTTATCTAACATACAAGTGCTCAGTGGAAGGAGAAGTCATTAAAAAGTAGGCTCACGGCGCAACCGAACGGTCACGTCCACTGCCCTATACACATTCAAGTGTTTCATCTCTTCATCGCACTCAAAGATTCATAAAGGAGACACGAGCTCAAAAAAGACTAACATAAGAGAAACAAATAATATCGTATAGTAAGTTAAAAATACTTATCAAGAAAAGAGGCTTCAGTGTGTGTAACAGTCAGATCATTGATAGATATCTCACTGAAATCCGCTAAGATTATTAAAGTATCATCATGAGCCAATTTTCAAAACCAATTGAAGAGACATTCGTAATAAAAGAAAATTGGCATCTCGAAGGGGAGGAAAATACTACGAAAGTCAAGAAAAATAAAAGAAAACTTCCATAAAAGTGTGCTCAGACAGCCAAGGGTTTGTTAATCAATTTCTGAGTAGGATACCCAGATCAGAAACTCTAGTCCAATAAATTGCCTCATCACCGCACACACAAGAAACAAAAAGAGAAAAACCTACATAGTCTGCGAAAGTTACAACCTGGAAGAGATTAACGATCGCAGCGCGAAGAACGCAAAGCCAGAGCACGAAGAAAAGTGAGGAATGAGCGAGAAGGAACACCCTCGAGCAAAATATATAGGCAGCAGACGGAAAGCTGCAAAATTAGGGTTTAAGAAGTGAAAATTAGGGCTTTGAATAAGTCAGATGGCGGCGGCTATCATGTGTAGGCCCATTTGAAGGCGTTACGTTTAAATTGGGCCGGACCAAAACTTCCACCCTTCCACAACCACAGCCCTCTTTTGGATTGTTATTAATGGAATATAAGTTCGAATAAATGATTTCTTATATCTTTTCTTTAATAAAATATACTAGTTTCTAACAACAACAATTTCTTATGGCGGAAAGGATTTTCCTTTACGTTCTGCTCTCCTACTAAGTGGAATTTTCGAAATTTAAACTTGTGTTATCGTATTATATGTTTTGAATTTTGATGTGTGGGGTGTAGCTCCACTTATTGCAATTATTATTTTGGAAAAACTTCATTTAAATACCAAATAAAATCCTAAAACTCCCAAATGTCTCTTCAACTTTGTAGAAGACTTAAAGATGATAATGATCAAATTGGGATTTTTCAAATTCAGGTAAATTTACCTTTTTGCCCTCAGTTTTTAAATAAGTTAAAAAAAAAAAAAAAAAAAAAGAAGATGACCTTCGTTGGCCTGCCTGCAACCGCTAGCAGCCTAGGCTCCAGCCACAGGCGGCCTGAGATACGATGAGGGTTTTCTTTTGGAAGGGGCTGAATCTTTTTTTTTTTTAAAGATTGAATAAAGTGAGAAGGTATGGTTCGAACTCACCCCACCTTCATGGAGGCCAAGTGACCAGCCACTTAGTTCATTTGATGTATATATGCATTAACAAATATATATTTTCTTTTTAAACATTTTTTCTATCAAGAAACACTCTTGTAAATCTCACTACTGTATTTGTAAATCTCATTAATGAACTTGTTATTCTCATTACTAAGATTAAACAAAATTTGAACACTTTTAACAAAATTTGTAATGGAAATAACAAGTTCATTAATGGGATTTACAAGTTCAGTAATAGGATTTATAAGTTCAGTAATGAGATTTACAAGAGTGTTTCTTGATAGGAAAAATGTTAAGAAGAATATATATATTTGTTAATACATATATCAAAGAAACTAAGTGGGCTAGTGATTGGGCCACTTAACCTCATGAAGGTGGGTTCGAACTTTCATTCAATATTTTTTTTTTTTTAAAGATTCAACCCCACCAAAAAAAAAACCCCCGTCGGATCTCAGGCTACCAATGGTTGGAGCCCAGGCTACCGATGGTTGTAGACCGATCACGGTGACCCTCCATCGAGAGTCACTTTTCTTTTTTTAATTTATTTAAAAACTAAGGGCAAAAGGGTAAATTCATCCGGATTTTTAAATCTCAATTTGATCCTTATCACTTTTAAGTTTTTTACAAAACTTAACAGAGATTTGGGGGTTTTAAAATTTTATTTGGTATTTAAATAGAATTTTCCCTAGTATTTTTGTGTGAGAGAGAATTGCTTTTTAAGGTAGGGCTATCCATAAGCTGACTTGGGCTCGACACCAATCTGGAGCCCAACTAGGCCATAGGACGAGTTATGTTTTTCAACCAAAGTGGAGATAAACACGTTAAGTAAAGTTGCTGAAAGTCAATGTAACGTTTAGGAAAGATGATTGCTTGAAATGAATCTTATAGGCTCCTCCTACATGGCCCATACAACGGATACATCCACTTTTATAAGCTCGTTTTCAATACAACGTTGTGGAAGGATCAAGGATGACATATTTAAAATAGTTCCTATAGGCTCCTTTATGAACCAAATGAAGTAGACGTCTCCACTTTGTTAAGCAAATTGCTAAACGGTGGTTTATTTGATTTCTTGTATGGTAATCTTTTACCTTTTGTGGTAGTGCAACTTTTGCCTTAAGCCCCCGAACTAGAACTATTCAAAAAGTAAGAATATATGGGAGAAGTAAATATAAGGTAAAACAGACAGCGTGAAAATGAATATAAACATAAGCTTCAAATAATCTTGAAAAATTCATCTTACAAACAACAAAGAACAAGAATCACAAGTAATTCTCCTTCAACTCAGGCTTTTTATTTGCAAGAACAAGAACATAATCTCCCTTCAAACTGGAAAACTACTAAGGATCCCAGTTATTCCAGCAACGAACATAAATAAAGATACCCACGGCGTACCTTATGAAGACACCAAAGCCACCACATAAATAAATAAACAGACCCAAAAATAAAGTTACAAAAAATAGAAAACAAACTGCACTTGGATGGGCATCAAGATTTTTAGCTATTTACGACTGCACAGTGCTTCCTGATCTCTCCTTGTGTTCCAGTCTTGACATTGATTCGTCCCATTTTCTCCATGGCCTTGCCAAATTCAGCAAAGAAGTTTTCTACTGATCCCTCGAGCAGCTGAGTGATGGTAGACTTGGTCACAGAGTTGGTCAGAAGAGCAGCGTCCGATTGGAACAACCCTCTTCTCTTGAGCACAATTCTGTAGTAGTCAAGATCAAATGTCTTGCGACTTCCAGGGTCCATCTCAACAATGGTGGTGTTGTCATTGATGCTCTTGCACTTGAAGGTCTTGAGATTTGTTGCATATTCACTGTCTAGATTTGGGTCTTGATCTAACTTACCCGTGAAATTAAACAATCTGTTGGAAAATGATGAGCAATGGGAGACACCAATTGTGTGAGCACCTGAAAATATTGAACTTTGTTAGCGACTTGAACCACCGATGATGCCTATGATTTGTTTGGTTGAATGTACCTGAGAGCAGGACTAAGTCTTTCAGATCAAGACCCTGGTTGCCAAAGAGCGTCTGGAGTGTGCTGAAGTTGCTAGTAGGAGCAGGGATTTGGTTTCTAGCTTCCACAAGGTTAGATACAGTTCCGTCCCTTCTACCTGTTGGAACATTCCAGAAGGGGCCGCCCTGCAAGCAAATGGGTTGTTGTATGTTATGAAAAAGTTGTAAGTTTTGATGATAAGGAAGAAGCAGAGGCTAGAATGGAATCATGGATGCGTACAGTGGAAACAATGGAGTCTCTTGCAGCCAAAATGATAATATCAGCGCAAGAAACCACACCAGGGCATTCAGCTTCCACAAGGCTCTTGATTCTGTCAATGAAGTCAAATCCTCTGACAGTGAGATTGGGAGGAGCATCCTTCTCTGCTTGGTTTGTTGTTGAGTTCAGAAGTACTGATGCATCACAGCCCTGAAATGCCAAGTGTCAGTTCCTCAGCTCATCAAAAGCACACCCATCAACTATAAATTATGAAACCCAAAAAAAAATGAACTGAGAAAGAAAAAACATACCCTGACAAAGCAATCATGGAAGTGCATTCTGATGAGAGCAGCAGCCAGAGATGGAGCATTTCTGATATGCTGAGTAACAAAGTCTTGAATGATTTTCTCAGCTTTTGGGCAGCTCTTGGCATAGAATCCTTGCTGCAACTGAGCCTGACTTGATCCAGTAATCAATGCTATAAAACAGAGGAACAAGACTTTGAACTGATTCTGGCTCCCCATTCCTGTTTTCTTGGCACACACAATTATTGGCAGAGTAACTAAATATATATAGAAGTAGAAACCTAGAGGAATTTATTGAAGGAATTGTGTGGGTGATTCCACAACAGTGGACACCCATTTATACTGGCGTACAGTTTCAGCTACAAGCTACAAGCTAGAAGGTAAATAAATTATAGAGGTGGTCCAGGTGGCTAACTAACATGTGCAATGAGACAAAACCCAATTTTACTTTTTCCTGCTTTGTCATTCAATAATTAGATAAGCAAGTACTCTAATAAAAAAATGATTAGTTAAAAAATGATTTGTTAAGGCGTGTCCTTTTACGACTGGTGAGTCTTAAACGAAAGGATTCCCCATTGCCGCAATACACGTCAGTCACTCTTCTATAGTATGGCCATCTTTCTGTCAGCCACATACTTAAATCCGAGCTTTAAATTTTGCAACCATGATTTGGGAGAGGTGCATGTAATGGAGGAGTTATCTGGATTGTTTGACTTCTTAAATTATCTAAATTAGGTGGTTGATTTGAGAATGTATAAATTCATCATGATTTATTCATTTTCTGTTTTAGTCTCATCAGCTTTTACTGTTATTATATATATATATATAACATCTAGTCAAAAGCATAATGAAATAACTTTTCACTTTGTCTTTCGTCCGCCAGTCATTCCACCGACCCAATAACAACTTTGTATGTGCATGCCCCATTTTCTTCACGGAAGTAGTTTCTCTCCTCATCCCTCATCTACACCATTGATTTCACCAAATATTAATCTTGACAATTCATTTCATTATACCTTGTTTACCTCCTGAAGTATAAAATGAATGGTCAATATTAACATTTAAATGAAATCAATGGTATAGACGAGGGATGAGGAGAAAAACGAAACTCCTATCTTGACAGCTCTCAATCAAGTTTGTTTTACAGAATGATCTAGTAAATGAACTCTGTCAAAACAATTGAAGCTAGGTGTGTAAAAAAAAGAGTCACCATCTTTTTTAATTAGGCAAGAACTACAATAATAAGGCTTAAGGGTAATTGAGGATTTGATTAATTAGTCCATTGACTCCACCACCTAAAACCCCTGCTGTATATTATCTCAATTGCCGGGTTAGTTGTAATATATAGGATATAATATAATATTATCTGATACTGTGCATATATCGCCATCAATTACATTATAAAGTTTCGTATTCGTTGGCACCGACATGAAAGGATGAGTGGTTCAGCCTTATCGTCTAACGGGTAATTGAATAACAGAGTAGAGCTTAGCACGAGCAAATTAAGAATGAACAGTTGATTTACCTGCTCCTTGGAATTCAATGTTATCACATTAATATATAAGCTGTACGTCCCTGGTTTAAATTATGGTGCCACGATGAGCATACCTGCTGCCACCCAAGGACAGACTATTTAAAACAAGAAAACGTGACGCCCATCGATGATAATAGTAAAGTGGGTAAAGCCTACAACTTTATGATCTAAGTCATTGTGTATGTTAACTATGTTTATTAGAAATAGAAAAGTGGCGTTGAAAGAGACAAACAACCAAGAGACATCAATGGCCATCTGGATTTGATGTTTAGTGGCAGAGTTACTCCAAGAGCAGGTCGCATTAAAGAACATGGTGGGGTGCCTGTATCTCAGTGACGATCGAACGTGATCTCTCGTTACAAAACTAAACATTTCGGGTGGGGGGGAGAGGGGGCTGCTATATCATCGTGTGCGTGTTTCCCAGAAGGTTCGAAAGAATGTAGATCAGGGCATAAATCATTTCTTGAAGTGGCTCTTTTATGAGATTGATCGATCGATCTCTGGCTGCCTTCAATGTCAGAGTGAAATTTTTTGGCATATATTTACTGAAACTCACATTTGACATATTTAATTTGATGATGTGAAATATAGGATAGTCTACATCAAAAGTACATGAGATATTTCAGAGTTCTGGAAGTGAAATAAAATTAGCGTACGTGTGTAGAGAGATATACTAGTCATTGAACATGTGTCCAGCTTTTGGCGGGAACCTGAGGTTGCTGGGTTCTTAAGATAAGTGAGATAAAAGTAATAAGCGGGAAAAATTACGGGAAAAATACTTCTCATGTTGTAGGAGAAGTGTTTTCTCATGTCACACACACATGAACTAGTGGGACCCACATATATATATAATTATCATTGTATATATATGTGGGTCCCACCATTTCATGTGTGTGTAGAAATCTTCTTCTTCTCATGCAACATGAGAAGTATAAACCCCAAAAATTACTGTAAGCATTACCAGCCAAAATAGAGAGGAAGTAATCACTCGGATAATTTATGGCTTGTGTTATGTGGAAAGAGTAGTCAAGCGAAGGAGGTTGCCCTCAATTGGGTAATTATTTTACCTCTTTATTTTATTTTAATTATTTTTACCTATTTATTTACTGAAACCCTACTGGAATTTTTTTAAAAAAAAATTAAAAAGGTAGCTCCACTGGATATTTCACTGATTTCTCTCTTATTTATGTTTTGATCAGCGACCTGGTCAAGTTGCGAAATAATAGATGAGGTGGCTTATGTAATAGTACCCCATAATGAGCTTTTACTCCCCAGCATTCGATGCAGAATCAAATTCGAAGCCTAAAGGGTGAGAATAAATGGTCGACAATGCATGTAGCCAAACTCACTGATTGGGATGGCTTTCCGGATAGAGAGAGAGAGAGAGTAAATTGCTTTCCAGCAGTGAAGAGCAGGGTGGGATGACCTGAAAAGAAGGGAATCCAACAGGGAGCCCTTGAAATATGGAAGCTTTTGATTGTCCCACACGGTAGGTATTCCATATTAGGCAATGATTGGTTAGTCCAATGGATGGGATTATTAGTGTAATATTAATAATAATTAAGAGAGGAATAATTGCCTTTTCTGCTTTTGTTCTTTGTTTTCTTCAGAAGGCAGAGTCCAGGGCCTCAAGCTTTTTAACTCGTTTTTGTGATGAGATTGAAGGAAATAACAGAAATGTCGGCGAGAACGGGGTAAAAAAGTGGCCCTTGTCCTGGTGGCTGGTGGCTGGTGGCTGGTGGCTGGTGGCTGGTGGTCCGTGAATTGTGGTTCTAGGACGTCAGTACAATTTTGTTGTGCATCAGGTCAAAGACAGAAAATCACTGCTATTACTTGATTGGTGCACACAATTCTATGAGTCAGACATTTCTTACATTTTTTTAAGGGAAAAATCCGTGCAGGTCCCAAGGATCAGAAATAATTACAAAAAAGTCTTTTAAAATCACTAAATTATACAGAAGTCTCAAGAGACTTTTTTGATATTATTTGTATTAATAACAAGAAATCTCATATTTACAACAGAAAGTGTCATATTTACAACAACATTTAAACACTTGACCATTTACAACAAACAAAGTCATATTTACAACAACATTTAAACACCTGGATTTTGAACGTAGAGAGGTCATTTACAACAGGAAGTGTTGTATTTACAACAAAATTTAAAATCTGACCATTTACAATAGAAAAAGCCATATTTACAACAGAAAGTGATGCAACAACATTTAAACACCTGGATTTTGAACGTAAAGAGGTTATTTACAACATAAAAAGGTTATATTTACAACAGGAAGTGTTGTATTTACAACAAAATTTAAAATCTAGCCATTTACAACAGAAAAATTCATATTTACAACAGGAAGTGCCATATTTACAACAACATTTAAAAATATGGATTTTTTTTCCATACAAATAATATCAAAAAAATCCCTAGGGACTTTTGTGTAATTTAGTAATTTCAAGGGACTTTTTTATAATTATTTTTTGTCCTTGGGACCTGCAAGTAATTTTCCCAAAATTTTGAGTAGAGCATCCGGTTTTGTAGACATAACTCTTTTTAATTATGAGAATTGATTAGGAGTCTAGACTAATTCAGATCGAATCGGGTAGAACTACAAGGGTAGTAAAACTTTACCATCAAGTATTTAATACTATTATGTTTTCAGAATTCAAACTCAATATTTCTGATTAAGTTGGTACAACCATTTAATGATTGAAGCAAATTTCGATGGTAGAAATTTCTTACATTTAGCCTAAGCAGCATGATGCTTTTACCTTTCATGTTTTAAAAATGGTGAGTTCTTTTAATTTATAGTTCTTTAATTAAAGTGTTAGCCAATGCGCTTTAGTGATGATATACTAAGAGCATGTATTTTTTGCCTCCATATTCATAACAATTAGTTGGAGAAATTCTTATATGGATATGATTTGTCACTTCATTTTTGAGCTGACATGTTAAAATATAATAACCTGGCTAACATTAATCCTAGTTGCCTACTCATGTATTTTATATTTTATTAAAAAAATGAATCCCTTAATTAAGATTTCACAAGTAATTAATGAAAAAGTGAATCTTAGCTTGTAAAGTCTTTTAATTTTATTAATATGCCAGCTAATATTTAAGAGGCGTCGAATCAACTCATCATGAATTGTTGTATTTTAATTAGTTAGATCACAAATAGCATGACAAATCAAGTTCATATAAGAATTTCTCTAATGGAGCCATCTTTAATCATACCCTGAAGGTGGTATTAGCTAGCGAGTTAAGGATATTAGCAAAGGCCCAAATTAATTAAACCAAACAATATTGCATGTAGTGCAGCTCGAATAGCCACCCATATGGGCACTACAAATTCTTCTTGGAAAAAGCTTGTAACGTCGCGCAAAGATTCTGGATGCTTCATTACTCTTAAAGATATTAGAATCCACATTAATCAATGGATGATACAATAAATTTTCCCCCACATGTTCGGGCCTACCCGCGTATATTGCATTTACTACCCATATGTTTAATACTACTTTCCCCCAATGTGAGTTGGCTTAGATGGTAAGGGATCCAGGATTAGGCCCTTGGGTCGTGGGTTCGATCCCCTCTGCCGTCGCTGGGACTCCTTTGGTAGGCGATCTCGTAAGTCCCCAGTAAGTGCTCATAGAGCCGGGGCCGTGCCCCGCCTTGGTGGGGATCGATCCGAACCCTCCAAAACTTTTTTTATATCAAAAAAAAAAAAATACTACTTTCTTTCTTCTTCTTTTTTTCGGTTGCCCGTTCGGTATTCATAGCTTCGCCCAGTGGCGGACCCACGTTGGTATAGGTGACTGCAAGTGTAGACAGAAGATTTTATGATATGTATATTTTTTAGCTGAAGTTTGTTAGCAACAGTGAGTCTTTAGCTCAGTGGTAGAGTAATTGTCCACAATTGCAGACGTCAGCGGTACGAGCTTGGGTGTGCCCTTTATGCAGCTCAATTTTCCCCCCTCCCAAGCGTGCAGATCATCCCCCAAAAGCGTGCAGCTTTTTTTTTTTCCCCAAGCTTGAGCTCTTTTTTTTTTCCCAAGCATGCAGCTCTTTTTTTTCCAAAGTGAAGAAATGCTATATGATACAGAAATAAATTAAATACATTTGTTTTATTCAAAGTCCTAAGAAGAAATTTAATTCTCTTATTGTAGAAATTTCAAACTCACCTTGCATGATCTTAGAGAACTCTTGACACACTTATGTTGAACGTAATACGTTTGATAAAATTGATGATAGAGATATAATGCAATATTTTCAAAGAATGAAGAATCGAATAATGCTTTTGTAATCATTCTGTTGTAATAGTTTAATTGACTCTTGATTATTATTTTTCTATGTTGAATTGAAGTTTTCTTTTCTTTTCTTGTCATATTCTTTTGTTTTAAATGCATTTAATTTAAAAAAATTCGGGGGCAACAATTGTGCACACATAAATATTAAAAGTTGGGTCCGCCACTGGCTTCACCCGGACTAATCCAGATCCAACCCGAGTCACGTACCTGACTATGACGGGTAAGTCTTACAGCGGGCTTTTCTGCATTCATAAGGCTCGAATTCGAGACATTGGTTAAGCGACACAAACCGCTTACCACTTATACCAACCTCCATTATGATAATATCAAGTCGTTATCAATGTAAGGAAGAGAGATATAGTAATTGATTATCCTGATAATAAAATACGTAAAACAAGTGCCAGTACAGCTAATTGTCGCGTTAAAAGGCCATTCAGCACATAAAAGCAAGCGAACACGGGCCCATCTTTTTAAAAAGCCATCAGACACAAACACATTGAGGAGCCCATGCAACATGCCTGTCAATAAAATACAGTATATGTCAAAATCAAGGATTCAAGGTACCTCGATGGATTAAAGTCAATGATCTGGCATGCTAATAGTATGAAAACTCCCTATATATACATGAGAAGTCACAAACTTAATTACATGTTTGGTTGGGAAATAACAAAACAATGATTCAAAAACATTTTTCCGTAAGTTCAAGTTAAAAAAATGGCGATCAACCTCGGAATGCATTTGTTTAAAAAAATTAATTTAAATATCTCGTTTCTCTATGCTATTATAAATACATGAGAAGTAGTTAGAGACGTCATGTGCTTAAAATAACATAGAGAAACGAGATATTTAAATTATTTTTTTAAAAAAAATGCATTCCGAGATTGATCGCCATTTGATTGGTGATAAATGTGTAGAGAAGCAAGTTTAAATTATACACATACCTATAGATACGAACAAAGAGCGGATGTACTAATCAAACCCTGGTTTGCAAATGGCTTCTTGGAACACTAAGGTATAAGCTCGGCCAGACTCGGTGAATTCTTCGTTCCATAACTGAGTTGTGAAATACGAGAAGAAGAAGAATATGTACAGTTGGATACTCGTTACCAATTTCCTAAGTTAGATTTTTCCTCCTTCACCCATAGCTCTGCCTTTGTAGCTCCCACTACTACAAAAAAGGGTTACTACTTCCCTAAAAAACGTCCTTAATTTTTAAAAGGAAGTTAAAAGTAAACATAGTAGCATTCTTGTAATTATATAGTTGAATTCTAAGCATGTGGCGTCCTAAAATAATGTTCAGGACGCTTATATTAAATTAAGGCGTCCTTAAAACATTTCAGAACGCCTATAATTAAATTTTTAGTGCAAAAAATTTTCACCATGGCGCTATTTCGTGAACTTTTTTGGCGCCAATTAATGTTTCAGGGTTTTTTTTTTTTTTTTGTGTCCTGAACATAGGATCAGGACGCCTAAATTAATTTATTAGCGTCCTGATTTTATATCAGGACGCCTAAACTAAATTATTGGCGTCCTGAAAAAATTTCAGGACGCCTTTATTAGCTTTTAGGCGTCCTGATAAATTATCAAGACACCTTAATTAGTTTTAAGGCGTCCTGAAAATATATCAGGACGCCTTAAATTGTTTTTGGGCGTCCTTAATCATATATCAGGTCGCCTAAATTACCGTATAAACCATATAACCCCATCTTTTCGCTTACTCGGCCACAGTCTTAATCTATTATTTTCTCTTCCCTTCATCTTGGTCGAACTCCATTCACGACGTAAGCCCTAATCACTATCAGCCACTCTCCCCTAATCGCAATTGCCGTCCCTCCCTTGCGCGACAGTAGTCCGTCGATCTCCTCCTCGCGGCGGTGTCCGTCTTCCCTCTTCGCGGCGGTGTACGTCGGCTCTCGTTGTCTCGTCCCTCCCTTGCGCGACTGTCCGTCGATCTCCTCTCCTTCTTCCCTCTTCTCTTCCCTCTCGCCGTCGGCTCTAGCGGTACGCAATCAAAACCTTAATACTTTTGCTTAGCTTGTTTCCATTCTTGGCTTGAATAGGCTTTTATATATCAAGGGTTTGCTTTTAGCACTTGGTTTCTATATCGCTGCGTCTTGGTTTCTGGGTTTAATTATTGGCTAATTGTTATAATTGTTTTGCCACTTGGTTTCTATATTCTTGTTGTTTTTGAGTTTACTGGGTTAATACTCCATTCTTGTTCTTTCTTGTCTTGTGTATGTGCCGACCTTGGGGCAGAAACTGAGGGAGCATTTGGTCTTAAATAATAGTTAGAAAACATGCAAGAATATCCCTCTAAGGTTGTCTTTATTGTTTTTGTCTTTAGGTTGAATTGAGCAAATAAATTTCAAGCGTCGAATTTTCCTTAGTAAGTTTTGTTGAATTATGTTGAAATGGTTTGTTGTTGAAATTTTGGGATGTCTTACTGTTAAGGGGAAATGCTGCCGAACTTTTTTACAAGATTGAGAATATGAATCATGTCATTCTTGAAGTTGTTATGAACTTTACTGTTGTTGGAAATGTCTTAGGTGATAATAAAACTTAATTACATGTTTGGTTGGGAAATAACAAAACAATGATTCAAAAACATTTTTCCGTAAGTTCAAGTAAAAAAAATGGCGATCAACCTCGGAAATTATTTTTTTAAAAAAAATAATTTAAATATCTCATTTCTCTGTGCTATTATAAGTACATGAGAAGTAGTTAGAGACGTCATGTGCTTAAAATAACATAGAGAAACGAGATATTTAAATTATTATTTTTTTTAAAATGAATTCCGAGATTGATTGCCATTTGATTGGTGATAAATGTGTAGAGAAGCAAGTTTAAATTATACACATACCTATAGATACGAACAAAGAGCGAATGTACTAATCAAACCTTGGTCTGCAAATGGCTTCTTGGAACACTAAGGTATAAGCTTGGCCAGACTCGGTGAACTCTTCGTTCCATAACCGAGTTGAGCATCTTAGAAATCTGAGTTGTGAAATACGAGAAGAAGAAGAATGTATAGTTGGATACTCGTTACCAATTTCCTAAGTTAGATTTTTCCTTCTTCACCCATAGCTCTGCCTTTGTAGCTCCCCAGGCTTATATAATACTTCCTCCGATCCTTTGAATGAGTGAAGGGAAGGCGTGAATGATCCTTTGAATGAGTGAAGGGAAGGCGTGAATGATGAAAGGGGGGATTAATGACGTCATGAGAGGTTTTGATGCCCTCACCAAATGGTGAGTGGTGCAAAGGTCCAAATGGTGAGTGACGTCAAAGGATGTGACGCCACTCACCAAATTTTGGTGAGTGGCGTCAATCCCCCGAACGCCACTGATCCCGTCACTTGCCTCAATGCCATTAACTGCTCTATTTTTGTAAAACTTTTTCTATGTGCTCTAACCGAGTACAATATCTTGTGAAAGTTACTATAACGGTGTTTTTCCCCTCTTGCTGGAAAGGAAACAAAAATAATAAATAATATTATTATACCATATTAATAATGATGATGATGACAACATAGTCAATAAAAATAAACTGAATATTTCTTTCTTTCTTTTTATTTGAGAAAACTCTCATTTTTTCTATTTTTTTCTTAAACTTAAAAAAATGTATATTTTAAATTGAAATCTCGTAAACGATGTATTCAGATTAATATATCTTAATTTTTTTAAAAATCTCTTTAAAAATATATGTTACATTTATTAAAAACTGGGAGTCAGTCCGGAAATCAATAAAGCCCTGCTGTCTCGTTTTTCAGCAGACCCAAGACGTTAAATATTGAAGGAGTTTGTTAATTTTGTAAACTTGTTGGGAAGTGTGAATTTTTTTTAGGGTAAAGATGCACGCGGGAGCGAACTGGGACGTACATATACGCGCTCCATGGATTGTCAAGTGGGGAAGGTAACAAATTCGTTATTGCTACTACCTCCGATCATAATTATAGAATTATTTTTATAATACAATTTATACTATAAAAGTATTCTTATAATTAAGATTAAATAGAGTATTTTTTTTTATTGGTAAAAAAATTTTAGGAAAAGAGTTGGACTCACCTGGCGATACATGGATAAGACAAATCTCTCTTCCTCCTAGATAATACTAATGTTGGGTAGGACGAGCCGTCTATTACTCTCAAACGTTTACCTAGATATCTAGGAGTTAGAATGTCCACCTTAACCAACTCTAAGGTCAAACCCCTCAAAGAGAGTATGTAAACCTTTTATCAGTTAAACCGACAAAGGAGTGGTGGCCTGCTATTTGTCCACACTCCACAGAACTAAGATTCCCCGCATACCGCTCCAATCCAAATGGACAAACGTGAGCAGAACGAAGGAGCAGCCCCTCTTCTTTGGGGAAGAGATCTGGCCGGATCTCACTTAAACGGTACATATCTCCTTTTTTTTTTTTTTAAGTACCAATTTCTTGAAGCATCTTTTTAAAACTAGCTGGTTTCTTAAAATGATTTTTGAGATCTTAAAATTATTTTTTAAGATCATAAAGTATTTTCCAGTATCAGTACTTGAATTTTTTTTTAAGATTCTAAAATAATATTTGATGATACTAATTCGTATTAAAAAGATACTTCAAGGTATTGACTAGTAGTACTTAAAAACATTTCATGATATTAATTTTTTTTAGGGGACTAATATTAAAAAAAAAAAAAACTTTAAGATATTAATTGGTATTAGAAAAAAATTTATTTAAAAAAAAAGAGATATTGACGGTCAGATTTCTTTCCCAAAGGACCAGCGCAGGACCAGCGCTCCCCGCTCCGCAGCTCGTCCTTAACGCCAACATTTGTCCCGTTGGCTCCCAAAAAACGAGGCAGCAGATTCTCCATGTGCACGTCCCTTTTGAAAAAACTGAAAAATATATATTCCACTCGAAAAATTACATTGAGATTCCCATATCAAAGAAATTGATATATAAGTCATAGTATAAGTTAAACAGATCGATTCGAAAGATATTAACTCAGCTACTTAATTTCTTAATACCACGCGTTTTTGTTTAACTTTCATGTTAGTTACAATCTGTCGCTATAAGCCTTCCTGATGAAAAACCAGAGTAAGTTATAAGTTATAACCTTTGAAATAGCATAGCTTGTCTCCCTTAGTTTATATATCGGCTTATGTTTTCTTTTAGTTTCTAGAAACATATGTTGTCACGCACAATGGCCGAACTACCTTATGGCTCACCTAACTTTTTTTTATCTTATATATTTATATGTATGTATTTCCTCTGGTTTTAATTATAAAACCAATTTGACTTTTTTGGAGAGACTGAGGAAACTAATTAAATTAATTTAGAGTATTTGTATTTGTATTTTTTTTCTCAAAACTAATTAATTTAACTAATAAACTAATATATAATCTAAGGATACACAACATATCATATGATTAAGTAATTTATTTAGCTTCCTTAATCTCTCCAAAAAAAGTCAATTCAGTCTTATAATTAGGACCGGAAGTAGTATTATATAATATTTTATTTTGACCAATAATTTGGTCTCAACTAATCTATCATCTTATCTATATTTTCACTTCTTGTTTTATTAGGACAATATTTGGTTCATTACTCATTGGGTTGTGAGAAAAAAGTAAAATTATTGTTTGAGAAACCTACTGAAAATGTTAGTATCATCTTATATTTTATTTTGATTTTTTTATTTTCAAAAAACCGTGGCCTATTAGAAAAAATAAATGATAATAATAATTGAAGGGGCTGTGGCCCTTTAGCTTGCATGTACCTCACCTTCCTTTGTCATTTTCTTCATGCACATCAAATGGTCCAAAGGCATCAAACTTCTTTTACTTCTGGGGTCCGGCGTTGTTCATCTTCATTTTAAAGACTAAATAGGTACTCAAAATCACTTCTTTTCACCTCACTCCTTTTATGAAAATTATTCTACATGTTTTTCTTTTTCTAATGAGGGTAATATTGTGTTAATTAGTGAAAATTTTGAGGTTATGATTTTGAGAGAGTCTTGAGTTTTGTCAATAAATAACTATATACTCCCTCTAGTCCTTATTATAAGGTATCAACTTACAATTTTATTTGGTCATTTTTATAAGGCACTAGCTTGTTCCCAAGAAGTATTAATTATGTTTTTACATGTATGTCATAATTAATAAGGTAGTAGGTGAGAGTAATAATTAATATGATATTAGAGTTTAGTGTAATTAACAAAGGTAATATTGGAAATTACTTAAATTCTAGGATAATTTTATTGACTTTAACTTTTTTTATTGGTTTGTGAGAAAAATTAGTTGATACCTTATAATAAGGACCAGAGGGAGTATATGTAGATGATGATTAATAACTAATTTTAATTGGTTTGGATTTATTATTTGATTGTCTTATGATTTTAATCGGTTTGGAAAGTAAAATTCTTGTTAAAGATACTTATTGAAAAAGTTTATATCATCTTATATCTTATTATAATTTATAACTGTCGGTTATTATGTATATGTATTTTTAATATTGTGCGATATTTTTTAGTAAATAGTTCAATATATTTATTTTTTAACTCAGATTGAAAACATTTTATGGTTCCGCCACTGGTCACGCAAAAAATTCAGAAGAAGAACCACTATCAAAATCAAACATAATTCAATGTTTTGATATATCATGCTGGGTTGAATGATAAATGTTATTCATCAGACCTTTTGGATTTCTTCACACGATGGAGAAACTTCTTTGGAGTCTGAAGCCGATTTTGGGCCCCAAATATGTCGCTATGAATTGGCACACCATAATTGCATAATAGTCCGTAGATATCAAACCACACTTCAAAAAAGAAAAGAAAAGGCAATGACCCTACACTAAGAACCAAACATGTTCCATTCATTTCCTGCTATCTTAAGAACAAACTTCAGAGTGGCTACAGCCTCATGTGCATTGTCCCAGTACCACTTGGTTATGCTGCATTCTGAATTCACCCAAGCTGACATAAGCATCAACTCACATACATGTGCTAAATGGCATTATGATTCGGACACTTGGGGCCTCACCCTCGCTTGTTTCATATACTGCCCTACGTTTTCATTAAAAAATAATTGCTTCAGTCGCTTTGAAGTGTTGCTTGCTTGAGATGTTCTAAATTATGGCAGAGGAAGAGCAACATAATCATTAATGCCAAAAAAAGGAAACATCTTTAAATTGTTTTTTGAATTTTTTTTGAATTGAAGCTTTGGGATATGACCAAAGTTCGAGTTGTATAATTTGGCATTCTCTGAAATTGCACCTTTAGATCGAAACTATACAGTTACTTTTAGGAATATATGTACCTTTGTATGATCACACACACACAAAAACTGACAGAGCGAGGGGGAAAGAAGTTCTGCGTGATATACTTAGGCCCACAACCATGTAAAATGCTTTTGCAATACATTCAATCATACACTCACACAGCATCAACATGATTCTAACAACTTATATGACTTCATAACCTCCTCATGTTATATAGTAAGGTAACGCCCTCTTCATTTCTTTCTGTATACCATCTCTTCTCTCCAGCAGTTCTAATTAAGAACCAGAGTGTTGAAGGAGGATTCCAAATCAATTTCACTATGAGGGTTGTTATAGCGACAAGAACAAACCAATTTCTCATTGAAGTAGATAGCCAAGAAAAAGTAGTGGAAATCAAAAGGAAAATAGAACAAATCCTCAGCGTCCCAGTGGCTTCACAATCACTTACTGTATCTGGGTGGGAGCTTGTGGATGGGCTAGACATGGAAGATTACCCCATAGTTACGGATGGTACAAAAATTGACCTCACAGTCAAACCACTCTCTCCACACCCTTCCCATTTGAATAAAATCCAAATCATAGTTAAATTTTCAGCAAGACAGATCATCATAGAGGCGGACAGAACAGATACAGTTCGTAGTTTGAAGGAAAAGATTCACATCCTTGATAACACCCCAATCAAAAGAATGTCACTTTTCTTTTCAGGTGTGGAGCTGGATGAAGATTTCAGAAACCTGAGTGAGTACGGCATAGGTGAATTTTCTGAGATAATTGTGTTCCTCAAGACAATGAATAGATCAAGAGATGAACCTCCCTCAAGGAAGTTAAGTGTGGTGGTACAAACTTCCTCTAGTTTACTGAATGCGGCCACAATTCCAGTGGAAATGAGAGATGCAAGTACTGTGAGTGAGTTAAAGCAAATGTTGTTGGGCAGAAAAATTCTGCCACCTGATGAGTATTTGTTTATACACAGGCAAAGGATAATGCGTGACAGTTGTAGCCTCAGGTGGCATGGAGTTGAGAATGGGGACTTCCTCTACGTCTTCAAAGGGACTGTTAGTCCTAGTGGCAGTTTCTAAAGTTTTCTTTTTTCCTAGTAAACTAATTACTCTGATTTTTAACCTGCTCTATCTAACAATGTGTGTTTGAAATAATGGTTGAATTTAAATTAGAGACATTTATAATCTATACAGTTATCCGTATATTGAATTATTAGGCCTGTTGGAAATGTGACCGGGGAACCCACAACACAATGATCAGTTGATCACAGGGCACGTCGCGGAAACTCAAGAGACAAGAGGATTTATACAAGACGGACATGGAATCCCACAACCAATAAATGAACAGTGAAAGATTGAAACTCAATGCGAAATTATGCACTTATCTTAGACGAGAGGGGGTCAAATCAAAGATATCCACTAAAATTAGGTGACAGTATAAGCAAGACCGTATCAAACAAGAAGAAGAGGTCTCTCGACTAGTTGCCTCTACGCCCTTTCCTCTCAGAAATCCTTCCATCCCAAAATCTGAGTCATGTCTTTCGCTGAACACAATGTGTGATATGGTTAATTTGACCGTCCTTCTCTCCATCACCTGGTGGCTGGTCTGATCAACAAGAGAGGCTCGAGGCTAGTACCTTCCTCTTCTGGGGTTGGGTTTTAACCTCAATGGGCCTGAATTGTCCGTTGCATTTGCTCCTCTTGTTGTATTGGGTTGAACCCAAGACAAAAATAGCCCTCTCTTAAACGAATCCACTCCCTTTTACTGCCTTGTTTAAAGCTGTTTAAATTACTAAATTAATTAAAATTCTCTTGGCCAAAACACTTAAAAATTGAATTAGACGATGTGAGAAAATTTAAATTATTTTCTCCATAAATTCCCTTCCCTGATTTTCTGAAAGATCATGGGTAGTTAAATTGATGTTTGAAAGTAAATAATTTATTGGGGGAAATTTAAAAAATAAATAAATGCGATTTGGGTTAAATTCAACGAGTTAAACAAATATTAACAATTTTTCTTAATATCTATAAAATATTTAACCCTGATTTATATTCAAGACCGGGTATAATACAAAGCATAGTATATTTATAATCACAGACTATTTTTTCTGGATAACTCTTGAGAACTTGTAATTTTTAACACCAAGCATTTTAAAATAAAAATGATATAAAATACACGGAAAAAAGAAGTTTTAATATAATTATATGTTTTTTATTACCATATAAGTATATGTTATTTACCAGTGTTTATATATATATGAGTTTATCGTTTGTCATGTCACTTGACATAAGGTTATGTCAAGTCATCCCAAAACTACGTCGTTTTGGGAGTTCATTAATTCCCCTAACTCCAAAATGACGTCGTTTTAGGAGGTAGGAGAATTAATGAAGTGTCTTTTGATATTTTTGTTTTTGTATTTATTATATGACTTTTACTAAAACACCCTTCATTAAGAGGAATTAATGAACTCTCAAAACGACGTAGTTTTGGGTTAGGGAAATTAATGAAGGATCTTTTAGTAAAACTCATATAATAAATACTAAA
Organism: Acacia pycnantha; assembly: GCA_025563575.1. Classification (NCBI taxonomy): domain Eukaryota; kingdom Viridiplantae; phylum Streptophyta; class Magnoliopsida; order Fabales; family Fabaceae; genus Acacia; species Acacia pycnantha. Next base: position 59,255 of record JAMWYP010000332.1, on the reverse strand, counting down.
ACAAAAATACAAAAACACCCTTCATTAATTTCCTTAACTCCTAAAACGACGTAATTTTGGGCTCACTTGATATAATCTTATGTCAAGTGACATGACAAACGATAAACCATATATATATATATATATATGGTTTAGTATTGTCATAAAAAGCAAACTCTTCGTAAAAATATGTTTGCTGTCATAGATTCGTAGAATCTGTTAATATATAATTAAGGGTTAAAGTGTAAAAATAGATATGAGCTTTTCTCTGAGGAGCACCCAGTAGCAAATGTTTTTTTCAGGTGCAAAAGTAACTATGTGGTTACAAATTAGGTGCAAAAATAGCGTTTGACCGTTAAATTTGACTTTTGACCGTTAAATTTGACTTTTGACCGTTAAGTTTGACTTTTTTTTGCTGACTGGACGATGACGTGGCTTTTTTCAGTATCCTTTTAGTCTAGGTCAATACGAAATATTTTTCAAGATCCTAAAATAATTTTTCAAAATTATGAAATATTTTTTTGTACCAATCGGTATCCACGAAAATACTTTTTAGTACCGTCGATACTCGAAATATTTTTTCAGTATCCTTTTAGTACCGATCAATACCTGAAATATTTTTTCAAGATCCTAAAATTATTTTTGTACATTTGAAATGCCACGTCATCGTCCAATCAGCAAAAAAAGTCAAACTTAACGGTCAAAAGTCAAACTTAACGGTCAAACGCTATTTTTGCACCTAATTTGTAACCACATAGTTACTTTTGCACCTGAAAAAAGCATTTGCTACTGGGCGCTCCTCAGAAAAAAACACATGTCTATTTTTGCACCTTAACCCTATAGTATAATTAATTAATTAATAGTAAAAACAAAATACCATTCTGTTCTTATTTATAAGTCTAGTTTAACAAAATCTCACATACCAAGGAAAAATAGTTAACTCAATGATTATGAGGTAAATTTTTAACTTTACCCTCATTTATGATTGAATATTTTTTAAATGTTTCTTCTCTCTCTATCTTTATATATCAGTGTAATTAATATGGGTAAAATTGTCACAATCTCATTTATTACATGAAACTGGACTTATAAATAGGGCCAAATTTTTTGGTCAAACTAGACTTATAAATAGGATCAGAGTGGTATATGGGAGTCCACATTACATGTTTATGCTTATGTGCTTATTAGGTGCTTATACCTCTAATTAGAGGTATAAGCATATTTTTTTTAATTTTTTTTATATATTGTATTTATTTAGATCTAAATTATATGCTGGTTTTTTAGATCTTTTTTGCATCCATTATCTCAAATTAATTAATTTACAGTTCTGCATTTGTCTGTAACACGAGATTATGAAAATTAATTAATTTGAGATACTGAATGTAAAAAAAATCTCAGAAAGTAGCATATAATTTAAATCTAAATAAATATAATATATAAAAAAATTTATATAAAAAAATTTTAAAAAAATATATTTATACGTCTAATTAGATGTATAAACACCTAATAACATATAAAACATAAAACATATGGTGGACTCAATATACATGGTAACCAACTTGCGTTGTCGAGAGGAGTTATCCCCACCGCCAAACTTAAAAAGCCAAGACCTGTTCTCCTAGAAAGCACCATTCTGCACCGAATTGGATCATCGGCTCATAGCCTTCAACGTAACGTTGTTCTTGTCCTCATTCCTTCTCGTGCTTAATTGGAGGTAATTTCCTTTGCGTTTTTGTCATTAGCCTATGATTTTCTTGTTACGATTATTAAAACGCTTGTTCCCAACAACGGTTAAAACGTTTGATATTATAAGGGGATTTGATACGTTTTAATTTTCAGTATTTTAGAGCTGTTTCTTACAATTTGCATCGCTCTTGTATCTCCAGTGTTCTGGTTATTATTGTCCTCGTGGCTTGTACTTAGAATCTTCTGACGTGTTCGTTCCTTTTTCATTGCTTTCCCATTTCTCCTGCTTTAATTCGTGATGGAAATGTGTTACTTTCTTCTGGTCTTTATGTCGAAATTGTGTATGTAATAATTTGTTATATTCTATATATAGCTTTCTTTTCACTGGGAGAGGGAAGTTAATGGATTGAACCCAACAAGTCTTATTTCTGTACATATGGTTGGTTACACATGATAGGTATTATGATATCTGGTACTTTGGAGAGGCTTACTGGAGTTTTTCTTTGTCCTTAATTAGATAACAATATGATCTTTAAACACGTACGTCCACAGTTGTATCTTGTGATTGACTAGCACATATTTCTTTGTGGTTTGTCTAATTCATGACAGTGCTGGGTGGTTGCTTGAATCGGAGGACTTTGCTGCTAACGGATAAACTAACTACAACGGGCAAGTTTCATGTCTGAGTTCGACATAAAAATCTCAACTGCTTTTGGTAGGTCAAATGGTTTCTAATTAATCCCTCAGTGTTTGAACATTTTGGTCAATGGAATTGGAGGGTGTGACGTATAAGTTGAATGATGGGGCAGATCCTTTTGCGGATGCAAATGCTGAGGATTCAGGTGCGGGGGCAAAAGAGTATGTGCATGTGCGGATACAGCAGCGAAATGGGAGGAAAAGCCTAACGACAGTTCAAGGGTTGAAGAAAGAGTACAGCTATAGCAAGATACTCAAGGACCTTAAGAAAGAGTTTTGCTGTAATGGTACTGTCGTCCAGGACCCTGAGTTGGGACAGGTACGTATACGTAGTTGATGTGTGGACTTATATATTGTCCCTAACAATAAGGGCCTAATGAACCTAAACTTGATCTTGTAATGATGTGTATATGTATGTAGGTCATACAACTTCAGGGAGATCAAAGGAAGAATGTTTCCACTTTCCTTGTGCAGGTATAATAATTATGCTGACTGCACTGATGTTCTGATGTATACTTGATTGTGATTTTTACTATAGCTTTATATGATCAAAATTTCACCAACAGGCAGGCATTGAGAAGAAAGAGCAAATCAAGATTCATGGTTTCTAAGGCCCTTGGAGTATTCACAGTTTGATGTTGCATATATATAGAGCATTGGATTACATTTAGATAGCTCTAGCTAGTTTATGCGCTTTGAGGTCAAGCGCGCACGCAGCCAAGTAGCATTAACTTTTTTTGGTTTATGTATAATCTACCGTTTACTTATCTATATATGTGGTATGGGTTTAATGTATTGTGGCAAGACAATCACCTGGAATAAATTAGGCATTTCTATATATGTTGGCGTTTGAAATGCTCGATCCCCCATTAATCAATCATGGGCCACAAGACCTGATTTTCCCGCAATGAATCGTTATGAAAGTACAAAACAATGAAGGGCCTCCTCTCCCAGGGAATACTATATTAATTGTAATAAGAAAAAGAGAGTGGGAAAGGAGGAAAATCAGGACGAGTGAATGATAGTCAAAATAAATATAGTATGTACTACTATAAAGCAAAGCATTAATATGGAGTTTGGTGCTGAAATCAGCGGTCTATACTCTATATACAATTCACATAACAAAGCAATAACAACACAATAGTCAACAGCACATGGAGAACCAGAGAGAACCCAAAACCGGTGGTTGCCCACAAATAACGTTTTGGCATTTCTGAACAACCATGATAACATATAACATCAGCTTAGTTTTGACGAAGAATCAAAGTCAGATTTAAACGGAAGGTTAAAAAAAAAGTCAGATTCAAATGCGTTAATCTCGAAATACGTAATTGGACAAATCAGAGTCGTCCCTAATACAGCAAGTCAGCAACCATGCATATAATTAAAAAGCGAGAGCAGTTGGGATGGATTCCTTCGCTTTTCCCAGGCTATTTATGTCTACTTTGTCCCATTCGTCATGAAACTTGTAAATAATCATCCAAACTCGAACTGATCTGCAAGCATTATTTTGTCTTGCGATTTGAAAGTAAAACATATTATTGAAATCTGTTTTTTTAAAAATTGTCAATAATGTCACGCATCAGTTTTAATAAATCACGAGTTATATATTTTAAATCACGAGACTCAGAATGTATGTGGAATAATAAGAGGAATAAGCAATTTTTTTTTTTTCTGATATGAATTCCCTATCGTTCGGGTTACAAAGAGGAGAAAAATGCTCGTTTCTTTCTTTTTTTTCTTACAAGGAATTCTAGTTTCTGACCGAATTTCTAGCTGATGAAAGTGACACATGGACCTTCACATTGTGGGTCCTCTTTATTGGCCCCTACTGACTGTAGAGCTATCTTTTGTAGGACAATCATATGAAAAAAAACTTGTTATAGGACAACAACAATAATTATCTTATCAAGTGAGGTTAGTTATATGTATTATAATAATATTACCCTACTTTATCAACAATCAAATATTTAGATAAATTTTTAAGTCGACATCAGCTAAAAAGAAAAGTTGCACGAGAATGATCATAGAACATAATATCCCCCAGCTTATTAAATAATGTTGGGAATTAAATATTTAGTTCAAAATATACAACCTTAGTGTCAACACGTACACTTTTTTTGGTGTCATAACTCGTACATTTATAACATCATCAGAGCGTTCAAACTCATAATTCCATGTTAAAAAAGTTTTGAGAGAGGGGCTTGATGTTATTAAAACACAAGACCCTCATGATTTGCGTCAATAAATTTGAAGCTTAATACGAAGGGCTTAGGGCCCTTTTGGATGGGCTTTTTTCATAAAAAAAAGTACTTTTTTTAATTCAAAAAATAATAATTTATGTGTTTAGATGATATTTTTTTAAAAAAGTAAAAGTCACAAAAAAAATTAAAATCTTCTTTTTCAAAAGCTCAAATTTTGAGCTTAAAAAAAAAGCACAACATGGGGCTAAAAAAAAAAGCACTTTTTTTTAAGTCAATCCAAACGGGCTCTTAGTGTGGTGCTCATACATACTGACCGAAAAAGAATGCCTTCCCCATTTTCTCTCCATAAAGTTTTAATGGCAAAATTTAATTTATATTAATATTTTTATATAACATTAAATCTCAACTATATTGAAATTTGATCAAATGGTGAAGACATTCAATGAAAAGGAAATGAGGAGAGGAATCAATGGAGACATTCTGATCCTCTCTGCCGACCGGAGACATTCCTCTCTACCAACCAGAAAAGAATGTCTCCATTGATTTCTTTACAAACTATGCGTGATTATTTATCACTACAAAAAAAAAAGATCATTAGTAGCAGTTAAAATGACTTATTTGTAGCGGTTTTAGGCGTAACTAATGCCATTTGTAGCGGTTAGAGAAACCGCTACAAAATCCACTGTATTTTTATAAATAGGTGGTATTTTTGTAGCGGTTACAAAACCTCTACAAAAATTCATTGGTATTTTTTTAAATTTTTTTCTTCAAAATATCACATTTTGTAGCGGTTATACTAACAACCGCTACATATGTTCATATTTTTTTTTAAAAAAAATAAACTTGGCGGGATTCGAAATATTCAAATTTCAATATTACAGACTTTGTAGCGGTTGATGTAACAGTTTTTGTAGCGGTTCTTTTTTTGCGGGCGCCATATTTGTGACGGTTTGTATAAATAAACTGCTACAAAATAACCGCTTCAAATTTGGCGCCAACTTCGCGCCATATTTTGTAGCGGTTAATTTATGATAACCGCTACAAATGTCATTCATGAACCAGCGCGCCAAGTTGGCGTGAGTCATACCGCTACAAATTTGTAGCGGTTTCGGTATAAACCGCTACAAATTCGCATATTTGTAGCGGTTTATTTTGACCGTTACAAATTAACCGCCACAGTGGCATTTTTTTTGTAGCGTATGTACTCACGCACTACCCTGATCGTCAAATCCAACATTTTATTTTAATAGAAAATTGGGGAAAAAATTCTTTGTTTTTTTGTGTGTGCCAGAAATCGAAAATTGAAATACGTTAACAGTAATTATGAGATAAATTCGGCGCCAAACCAAATCGTATTCGCGTGATCGTGTCCATATACGTTGCTTCTTTTTCTTAATATAAAAGATCACATACAGAGATTCTTGTTGTTAATTATTCATAATTCAATTTCTTACAAAATCTCAGGAATGATAATCCCTGGACTCCTTTTCATCTCCAAATATTTTCATTTGACAATTGCCAGATGTTAGAAAATTTGAAGGATTATAGTGAAGAGGAAACTAGAGCCTCTGAATATTATTGAATTTCTAAGACTTAATCCTTAATATAAGCAATTGAGCAAGAGCCCTAGGCTGATACAAAAACCTAATATAATGTAATCTAAATAAATCTGATCAAATTTAAATCTAACAATATACTTTTAAGATATATTAAATATATCAAATCTCAACATATGATATCCAATATCTCAACTTGAGAATATATCAAATATTAATATAAGATATAATAATGTCTTAAATTGAGATTTTTGCTACGGAAAAAATCCGTAGCAAATTCCGTAGCAAATCGATTTTGCTACGGAAAAATGCCAAAATTCCGTAGCAAAATCGATTTGCTACGGAATTTGCTACGAATTTTTTCCGTAGCAAATTGCTACAGATTTGGAAAATCCGTAGCAAATTGCTACGGAATAGTAATCCGTAGCAATTTGCTACGGAATTCTATTCCGTAGCAATTTGCTACGCAACCTATTTCCGTAGCAAAATTATTTTAAAAAAAATTAATTTTTTTATTTTTATTTAATTTTTTGAATCTTTTTAAATTTAAATTTTTTTAATTGTTTTCTTTTTTTTTAATTTTTTTTTCTTGAAAATTGAATGCAAAAGTATCATGAATATAATAAAAAGAGTTTAGAGAAAACAAATTATATATAATAATGTTGTAAGGAACAAATACTAAAAAGTAGTCTAAACATCAGCATTGTGATCATCATCATCATCACCCGCATGGTCATCATCACCAGGAGCCGACCCGAACCCTTTTGTGTCATTAGAGACAGGAGTTGAAGCTGCATCTGTCTCATCATCTCCGCTTTTGATCCATCTGATGTCGCATCCTCTCCGTTCTGTTGCATCGCAAGCTCCATCCTCTCCGTTCTGATTCATCGCTGCTCCATCCTCTCCCGTTCTGAAGCATCTCTGCCTCATGATGTCCTATTCTTTGACTCATCTGTGTTGCTTCTTTGCTCCACTAACGCCTTCATCTTCTTGACTCATCTGCAAAAACATTATGAAGTACATTTTTTATTTGTACTTCATTTGAATGGACAAGAGAATGGAAATTATCAATATCAAATGTATTACGTGTACCTGGAGAAACACCTTGAGTCTTTGGATGAGGAGCGCTTTGATTGCTTGATCGGCCAGAGAGGCACCGTATCCAAAGACTCTCCCTTTCTTGTTAAATCCGTGAAAGGATTCCTACAAACACAAAAATACATAGCTTATAAGACATGTAAAATGAAATAAATATGGTGGTGCATAAAACAAGTAATAAAGGCAATAAATGTCTAACCGCTACTTGCTGCGCCCTTTGGCTAATCCATTGTCTCTCACTCCCTTGATCAGGGAATGGGTCCGCTCAAAGGTAGCCCACTCAATCGATCCTTCGGGAACTTCCCAGGACTCTACACCGCAAACGCAGATGATGACCTTAATTAATTACTTCAAAGTACAAAATATCAAATATCTAAATAGAAAATAATGTGTACTTACAATTTTCCGTCGATGCTCACTAATTGGAATGCGGCCGCAAAGATATGACGGTCCTTCCATTTTCGCCCCTGTTTTGCTTATTTTTCGTGCTCATGTTTTGAAACTGTTCATTTGTGGCCCAATTCTGCATTAATTCGTCTACAGTGTCCTGAGAAATCCAGTCTTTCTTGCCTCTTTTATTTCTCAAGCCATAAAGCTTTTGAGTCAAATACCGGCCTCCCTTATGATTATAATTTGCTTTCAGTTCTGCATGATGTTCAGGCAACGTCATATGCGGTGGATCGGAGGAACTACCTTCTTCCCAGACGTGGCTATGAGGCGACGCATTGTGCTAAGGAAGGAATGTGAAGTATTGAAGATAAACATATGTAAATCATATGTAGTCTAAACATATGTAAATCAATCAGAAATTATATTGTAAACCTGTGATCCCCCTTGCTGTGGATCAGTGGGGGGGTAGACGGTGATGACGACATATACAGCGATGGTGAAGATGACAAATATGTAGACGGTGAAGATGACATATCAAAAGACGACATATCTGGGGAAGCGTTGGACCCTCTACCTCCATAAGGAGCAGATGACGTCGCCCTACCCCCTCTGATAGGATGGGGTTGGGCTCGACCACTACCCCGTCCACTACCTGAACGTCCTCCTAGATGCTCCATCTCTAAACACTTATAGACATAATGTCAAAAAATATATAACAATAAGTTATTTAGTTAATATGACAGTAGCGCATTAACAAATTATGTAGTATAACGAGATCATCACAAACAAAGAACTAACGAAAATCAATCGGACGATTCTTGTTCATCAACATTTGCTTGCACGTCTTCCTCGAGGAGGTCTCATAGTCGTCGAACTCCGATTCACTATCGAGTAAATCACTTCGCCTCATTGTCGATTCCTCATCGTCAATTTGTATAGGAATTAATTCTAACCCCGAGATTGCTTGGTACTTTGTCATCGAAGATGTTTATGGGCAGTACATGTTCCACATCAGCTTGGAACAGTTCAGCCATACCGTCATTTGATTCCGGCTCTTTCGACTTTGGTATAATATTTCGTGCTTTGGTTTTAATAACTCCCCTCCAGCCTGGACGGGATGTGGGGTATGATGTATAGTAAACTTGTTCCGCCTGTTGAGCAAGGATGAATGAGTCATAACCAACCGTATATCTCCTTGTCCAGTGGATCTCAATATTTCCATGTTTGTCCATTTTTGTCCCACGCGGACAGTTGAAAACCGATACCCATTGATTATGTATTTCTTGCACCGGGTAACACTAATTGCAGCTCCATAGGACAAACTCCACGCAACTTCATTGGGATCTGATGGATTTTCCACGAAGTAGGATCGAAGCCATTTTGGAAACTCAGAGTTCGTGAATTGGTCAACTTCGGATCCTGACATTGAAGGATTTGCCGATCGGACCGAATTAGAGAAGTAACCGTAAGAAAAAAATGAAGTTAATCTTGGAATACCTACCGTAATGAAAAAAAGAAAAGAAATCTTACTTTAAATACTGGCGCCTCTTCACGATTGTTTAGAATGTACCACTCCGCTACTCGCTTATCTCTTCCGTCAAGAGTTGACCTCGAACGTTTTCCCACGACTCGCCCTGGAAAATTAAATATTGATTTTTGATCCCTCGTATCACCGCATCATCATTGCGAGGTACCCTCTCCATCTTGACATCATTTCGGGGGATAATAGTATGACGCAAATTTTGCGGCCTCTTCGACTAGATATGCCTCAGCGATAGATCCTTCAACGTACCTTGGTTTTTTGATCTTGTGCTTAAGTGTGCGTAAAAACCTACAATGGAATATCAGAGGGTATTCATAAACTAAAGTACCGTGTCGGTCAATTAATAACAATAGCGATAGAAATATATATATTACCTCTCAAACGGATACATCCATCTATATTGTTGCGGGCCTCCTACCTTTGCTTCGTAGGCCAAGTGAATGGGCAAATGTTCCATTGAGTCAAACAAGCTAGGAGGAAATATCATCTCTAACTTGCATAGAGTTATGGGCATGCTCGCCTCCAGGTGTCGTAACTTTTCAACATTAACCTCAGAAGCACAAATTTCTCTAAAGAACATGGAAAATTCCGTCAGAATAGACAATATATGCTTCGGAAGTGCTTTGAAGGCCCAAGGCAACAATCTCTTTCAGATCTTTAACCCATTGCAACAGTTCCAAATTCTGTTGTTTGTTGAATGTGTACGACGCTCTAGGTTTGGAAGTCCGTCCCGTGCCACTCCCAACCAAATGTAAAGCAGGCCTTCTGCATATCGCTTCTATGTCTCATCTTGCGTTGACTGTGTCCTTCGTCTTGCCCTTGGTGTCCATCACGGTGTACAAAATGTTGCAAAACACATTCCTCTCAATATGCATGACATCGAGGTTGTGTCTTAACAATTGATCTTTCCAATATGGCAGTTCCCAGAAGATGCTGCGTTTGTTCCAATGATGATCAACGCCGTATCCCTCAGGTTCCCTGGAAGCAGCCCCCTCTTCGACACTTTGAATGTACTTGACTCTGTCCCATATTTCTTGGCCACTTAAACGACGGGGTTGCTCTGCTCGTTCGACAACATTCCGCGTGAAGTCTTTTCTATTTCTCTTCCACGGATGATCGGGGGGTAGGAATCGCCGATGCCTATCAAACCAACTGACCTTGCGACTGTGTGCCAAGCTAAAACCCATGTTCTGTTCAAGACATACCGGGCATGCAAGCTCCCCGACATTTGCCGCCCACTCAACATCCCATATGCGGGAAATCATTTATGGTCCACATTAAGGCAGCCCGCATGGTGAAATTCGACTTAATGATATATCATACGTAAGAACCCCTTCACTCCACAACATCTTCAACTCGTCTATCAAAGGCCCGAGGTACACATCTATCTTCTTTTTGGGTTGGATGGCCCGGGGATTAACGCGTTAAGAAAGAAAAACTCTCTTCTCATGCACATAGAAGGTGGGAGGTTGTACGGAGTCACAATGACAGCCAACAGAATAAGCCCTGCCCGTATTGTTGAAAGGAGCGAACCCATCCGAGCATAGACCAAGACGGACATTACGGGGATCCATAGCAAAGAAAGGATTCGCCTCATCAAATTTACGCCAAGCTTCCGCGTCGGATGGATGCGTCACAAAGTTTTCATCCCTACGATGCTCCGTGCCATCTCATGTGAAAGCAGTTGTTTGTTCTGATGCATACAATCTCGTAAGTCTTGGCACCAGAGGAAAGTACCACATCTTGCTTAACGCATGACGGGTCATTTTCCTTCCTTTCCCCACAACTTTATATCTGTCATGTCCACAGAATTTACAATTGGTCAGTTCAGCATCATCCTTGTAATACAACATACATCCTCTGGGGCAGCAATGAATTTTTTCACATCCAAGCCCAAGCTCTTTCACCTTTTTTTTTGCTTGGTAAAAATCCTTCGGCAAATTATTGTCTTTGGGAACAACCTTACTCATGATCTGCATCATTTCGTTGTAATTCCTCTCACTCATATGTTGATCAGTCTTCAAGCTTAGTGTTGCTAGGGTAGCCGATAGCGATGAATATTCACTATTTTGAAAGTGTTTGCAACCTACCCATAACGGACGTTGGGCTTCTTGAAGCATTTTGTAGAACCTAGCGGCTTCTGGATGAGGATCCTCACCCATGTATGATGGTTGGGTATGTGTACCGGTCTCTTCTCCCATGTGTGACGACTCAGCATGAGTAACGAGATCAAAATATTGGCCGATCGACGGTCCCGCGGCATCCATAACCAACTGCTCATATTGATGAAGGTTTTCTCGATGACTACTGTCCCCGTAATAACCACTCGGTGTCTGACGGACTTCGCCATGACATTCCCAACATTCATAATCTTTCATGAATCCCTTTTGACACAAATGAATTTTGACATTGCCCGTATCCCTAAATCTTAAACACCTACATTTGGCACACGGACACCTGATCTCCCTACTTGAATTATTTGAATTCGCCAAAGCAAATTGGATGAACTCTTCCAAACCCGCCAAGAATGCTTGCGTTAGTTCTCTTCTATCAGTTAGACGATTGTACATCCAACTTCTATCATGATTGCCTTCCATACTTCCTAACTAGTTCGATTACCAACATAATTAACATCTCAACATGCCACAAATATGTATATTTATATATTAGTGACCAATTTATAAGAACAAATCAAGATTATATAATATTTAAAATGAATTTTATCTTTTGTATTTATAATTACCTATTTATCTAAATAGTATTTATAATTTAATTTTTTAAATCATCAACATTTATTAATTGTAAAATTTGTTAAAGATAGATTGAATAATTAATGTAAATGAGATATTTTTTACATAAATCTCACTTTATGTTAATTCCCTTAACCATCAATCTCAATTTTTACAAATTATCTTTCTCATATTTAGGCTATCATATTCATACATTTATTATATCTAGTTACCAATTAATATAACATCATTAAAATTATTGTAAGCCTCTAACAAAGTATCAACATGAAGCACCTTTTAATCTATATACACAAATCAATATCCATAACAACTACATTTTAATCTACATACACAAATCAAATCAATATCCATAATAACTACATTTTAATCTACATACACAAATCAATCTTCATAACCGCAACATTTTAATCTACTAATACAAATCAATGTTCATAACAACAACATTTTAATCTATATACACAAATCAATATTTATAACAACTACATTTTAATCTACATACAATAATCTACATCAAACATTTAAACATACCTAGACCGTGAACAAAGGCAAGGAAAGAAGAAAGAACGTTGGAAGGAACCACCACCGAACCAACGAACAAGGGAAGAACCACCACCGCACCAACAAGCAAGGGGAGGACGTTGGAACTCTTGAAAGAAACACCCACTGCACTGAGGGAAGGAGAGGAGAAAATGGTGGAGGGGTCACCGGAAAACGCAGGGGGAGGGGGTCGCGGAAATGGTGGATGGGGAGGGGTTGCCGGAAATCGCGGAGGGGGAGGGGGCGTGTCGGAAATCGCAGGGGAGGGGGTGGAAGAAGCTCGTGGGAAAAGAAAAAAAAACGCGGGGGGTTATAAATGAAAATTTCGACGGACACGGTCCGTCGCAAAAGTTATGCGACGGACCCTCGGGTCTGTCGCAAATTGGCGGACCGGCGACGGATCCCACGATCCGTCGCACATTGCGACGGAACCGTGGGTCCGTCGCAAAAGGGCGGACCTAGCCGGTCCGCCCTTTTGCGACGGACTGTAACATCCCATGTTTGAAATGCAGAATTTTTTTTTTTTTCAAACAAACAATCAGAGTAGAGCAATAGAGCGAAAGAGTAATTGGATTCTTAGCCAAAACATCAACCATTGTGTAACATTGTAATGATTACAGTAATCCTAAGGTTTAGAAAGGAAATAACAGAAAGAAACAGAAAGCGATAAGATAGATAAAACGCATTGAATCTCAGGTAACGGTTAACCTCATACCCAAACAACACAGTATATGGCCAACAGATATTCAAGAGCTAATACAACAGTATATCACAAGCATACTAGAGATGCATGATCATTATGCCGACAAAACATAAGCACGAGCAATATGTAAAGCCCCATAAGGTAAATAACAACAACAGCTGCACTATTCACCGTGCCACGATAATTAGTCGTGTCCTCGCCGCTAGGAAAACAAAACGGCGTTATCAAAACTATAACCCGTATAATCTGTCAGATAACGGTCTACGAACATATCATTGACATATAAGCATTTAAGAAGCACAAGATTAGTGTTACAGTACGCGTCCGTACCTTCGTTGGCAACGTTAGGTACTACCGGCGAAAAACGTACTTTCTACGGAGAAACGTGCAAAAGTCCTACAATGCACGTCGGGCAGTAACGGCAACGGCGAGAATCAGCGTTTCAGATATCCTATGAGAATAATGTCACTTCTATTAGTAATTTGACATTATAATCGGCATTTTAGGTAAAAATTACCATTTTGCCCCTATACCCCTACTTGGCGGAATTTCGCCGCTCCGCTACATAGGCTATTTTCTTCCCAAAATTTTGCCGTAACTTCGACGCCATCATGATTTTCGAAAATAAAGACTAAAATAGCCCTCCCATATGATATCCAATCATAAAAATAAAGACTACTCTAGCATTACTAACTATTGAAAGAACTATGAAAGCTTAAAGCTCTGCATCGAAAAACTTACCCAGAGCTTCATTGTAATTTTTCCCGAGCTTCTCTCTCTAAAATCCTCTCTCTAGAATCGGTTTTGCTCTTCAAAATGGTGTGAGAAATGAAGAGGAAACTTGGCTATTTATAGAAGAAAATGTGACACTATTCACTACTTTTTCATATCGGATATCTGGCCACGGATCGCACTTTGCCACATGTCACGATCCTCACCGGGCCACTTGGCAGCTGACATCATCATTTAAAGCCATGATGTCATGGTGGTGATGTCACTTACTTCCTTAAGAAGCTGTCTTACCGATAAGTTTCCGATCGGTGTCCGAATTGCATACTTTCGGAGAAATCTCAAAATTCTGGTTGACTAACTTTGAAGATCTCCTCTTACTTACTAGAAATGTCTATTCTAATCTAAACCTTGATTCCATACAGGGCATTCCGTGTTCAGCCGAAGTTTCTCGAAAAACGTGTCCGTACGGTCCTAAGTTTCGAAACGCGTTTTCGAAATCACCAATCTCTAGAGAAAAATTCACCGATTCCAAATATGTCTAAATAAATTCAAACTCATTCCTAGATATTGAGTTAGAATTTATTTTCTTTATTTCAAAAATATGCCTATATGCATTTTTCCTATTTTGTTTTATTAGGAAAATGCACAAACGGCTTCTAATTAACTTCCTAAGAGGTCACTTAAAGGTAAAAACTCACCGATCAATATTTTACCTTGACCTTGGGATTCCTATTCCTAGATCTCTAGATAGGATCCGTTTCCTAATTTTAAAATTACTATTCACAAATTTTGCTTTAATTAATTATAATAATAAAATATTGTGCAAGTTGCACAACTTGCTTCCTATCCTATTTTTTATTTTCTTTTTATTTTTATTTGGCCCAAAATTTCGTTTTCCCCTTTAATTAATTTAATAAATATTTATTTTTTATTTACTTAATTATTTAATTATTTAATTATTTAATTTTTCCAAAAATTCCAACAAAAATCCCTAATTGGTCCATTCTTGTATTTAGGCTTAAAAATACCTAAACTCAACTATTTTTCATAGAAATTTCCAATTAATTAGTAAATACATTTTTACTAATATTCCACTAATTTTCACTAATTTTTGAGCTTCACATAATTATTATGAATTTCCTCTGCTTATGCTTAAGTAATTAGTCCAATATTACTTAATTACTTCATTATCACTTGTTGATAATTTTCTTAATTACTATGCCTCATTACCTTCATACACTTGTATTAACATTAGTATTTTCATGCCTCTTGCATTATTCCATAATTACAAGGGTATTTTGGTCTTTACTTCTTTTTGAGTATTTTCCAACAATTTCTCCAATTTCATAATTTATAAAATTACAATAATTAAAGATTATATACTCTCCTAACTCACTTGGTCATTTAACTGTCTTTTAGGATTTTTCCATAAATTTTCTAAGTTAATTACCCTTTCTAGGGCATTTTGGTCATTTTGGCACTTTGGCCCTCAAACTCCCTAATTTCTTACAGAAATTCTACTTAGAAAATTGACTGTATTTATACAAGACCGGAGATTGAAATTTCACTTATCAGAAATATCCAACTTTTATTTATAATATTCCAGATAAATATCCGGGTATTACACGGACCTTCGTGTCCGTCGCATTTTGCGACGGATTGAGCGATCCGTCGCAAAATTTTTGCGACGGAACTGAAAATCCGTCGCAATAACAGGTCCGTCGCAAAAATTTTGCGACGGATCTCTTAATCCGTCGCAAATTGCGACGGATTTTCAGTTCCGTCGCAAATTTTGTCAAAATTGCCACGGATTTCATTCCGTAGCAAAAATCCTTCGCAAAATTGAGTTTTTCTAGTAGTATAACACACCTTCAAACTTAAGATAATCTTGAGTTTGTCAACTAAAAACTAGAAGCAACAACCAGAAGAAGCAGCTACTATTTAGAGAGCAAGCGTTCTAGTGTGGGTGGATCCAGAAGACGGTCTAAAGATCTGGGAAGAACCAGATGGTCAACAAAACTTAATGAAGTACAACAACTAGATGGTAGCTAGATTGCCACTGCTGGCAAGAAAGACTTGTTCTTTTTTCTCTTTTTCTTCTGCTTCTTTATTGGCTTATTCTTCTCCATTGGTTTTGATACCATGTTAGAAATTGTGAAGAATTATAGTGGAGAGAAAACTAGATTATTTGAATATGAATCTTTACTACAAGCAACTGAGCAAGGTGAATGACTAATCCTAAAATCTAATATAATCAAATCTAAATAAAGCTGATCTAATATTAAATCTAATAATATACTTCTAAGATATATGAAATATATAATGATATCTAATATCTCGATCAACTTGAGAATATTTTAAATAATAATATAAAATATAATAATATCTTAAGATGTAAGAGAATAACATGTCATACACTCATACGTAGTATTCTCTTACTCAATCAACCAACATATAAGGACAAACTGGTCTTATTTCGATATCCTCAAATCAAGCAATTCCTGATTCGTTTTTTTTTAAAAAAAAAAATATTGTAATCACCCTAAGATTATTAAAATACTACTCATCCTTAAAATATAATTTACCAGAAAACAATTCTCACAAATAGAAAGTTTATTTAATCGATCAGTTATATACGTAGTTAGATTTTAAATAACAATAATTTAACGACACGTAATAAATTTCGAAAAGTGAGACACGCACGCACATATATCAATCACTGCGTTTTGAATTTTGTATG
This sequence comes from Acacia pycnantha, assembly GCA_025563575.1. Taxonomy (NCBI): domain Eukaryota; kingdom Viridiplantae; phylum Streptophyta; class Magnoliopsida; order Fabales; family Fabaceae; genus Acacia; species Acacia pycnantha. The sequence goes on along the minus strand of JAMWYP010000332.1, from coordinate 42,641 downwards.
TATAAATATATTTTAAACAATTTGATATAAAAATACATGAACGAAGTCCATTCCCTTGTAATTTAATCCAACACGACTATATAAAAATTAATAAGAAGAAAGGTATATATGGTTGAGAGTTAGTTGATAGATTATAATGAAGGAAGAGAACACAAACACTCATAGGCCATTATTAGAAAAAGTAGCTCAAGCTGATAATGATGCAAAGAAATATTTTATAAAGGCATAATTTCAAATAATGCTATGGGTCAATAGGCTGATCGATGTGGAAATATTGTTATTGATTGGTAATTTATAAATATTTTTTAAATACTAAAGTTCGACTTTAACAAATTTCTGAAACCCCACTTATCCCTTTAATTTATATTTTTTAAGAAAAAACTTCTGTCACTCATCGATCAATCAAGTAGTTGAGGATTCAAACCTCAATATATATGTACGTGAAAACTTGGTTAAAGGGAATTTTGACTACTTAAAAGAAATAATATCTATTATTTTCAGCAGGAACTACTCCCTATACTAAAAAAAACTGCAAATGGTTTATTAGAGCAAAGAATTCAGGCTCAGGCTAAAGGCTTTTATTTTCTTGGGTCAGTTGGGTGAAACATTTGAGGCGTAAAATTGTTGAAGGCAGCGAAAAGGTGAAGAGAATATAATATATAAATACAGGCAAGAATAGAAACTTGTGATGACATATTACATCACCAATCATTGGCTGTAAAATCTATATATATATATATTATACGGTATATAAGACGTTAACCAGACAATACACTGTACATTACTGCGTTAAAAAGTATGACGTGTGTGTATAATATGCATATTAATGATTAAGTGGGAGACCTGTAACTGTAAACAAAGCATATATGCGACGCAGTTGCTTAATTTGGGGTGCAAAGAACAAGAGCTCCAAATCCTAATTAAAGAGATACTCTACGACTCTACGTGATTAGCACGATAGACATTGTCCCTCTCGTTAATTAATTAAATACTACTTTTTTTAATCAGAAGAATTAATTAATATACTTGAGTGTTAAAGTTGGAGTATATGTTTTGTGTATGCAGCCAAAGGCCTGGTGGGGTGGCCATTTACATGTACATATGCAGTAAGACTGTAAGAGAATGTCTGCAGTAATTAATATTAATAAATACCACACTCTATTACTCCATTAAGTTATTTCCAGAAGAAAAATCTAATTTGGTCTAAAATGTAAGTCATTGAGAGAGTTATCAATTAATGACCGTTTTCTTTTTTTTTTTCCTTTTAGAAATTAAGAGCGATAGATATATAAGAGAAATGTGAAAATGATTTATAATATGTAAAGAAAGAAAAAAAATTAATAAGGCCATATTTATAAATTTTATTAAGACATATGATCACGTAAATGTCATTCTTTGACGAATTATAATAAGAAGCATAGCGTTATTAAGTATCCGCCGCTTAAATATAGGGTAATTAAAGACAAACATATATATATATATATAAGTTCCTAGATGTACGTACATGTGTGTGTTTTGGGGTTTAAGCAACGAAAACGCGGCTGTGTTCTTAATTGCTTCTTTAACTTGGCTTCTTTAATTTTCCAATCACGGGCCATATCATAATGATGAGTGTGATTATTTTTTAAACACAGTCACGGGGGAGACAAGAGACGGCAACATGTTTTCTACAAATGAACATCATCATCATCATTAGAACCACACAAGAAATTCTAACATATATTTTGTTTTTTTACATTAAGTCAATCGTTTGTTCTTTAAATTATTTTTATAGAATCTAAAAATTTAAAACAATAAATTGAACTTCTTGTGTATTTTTTATTGATGGCGTTTTAATTAAAGCAGTGCATGATGCATATATAACTATTTTTTTTTTCTTTTGCCAACGCTTATATAACAATATAATTACAACTGCTTTACAATATATAAAATAATTGGTGGGGGAATAATTAAAGGTGGGCTGTTAGTTATGTGGTGGGGTCATGATTTGAAAAATGAAAAGGAATAGGGGGGGGGGGGTTCTTCTTCTTCTTCTTTTTGGTGGACCCGATTTCCGGAGGCAGACATGATTCAATCCCCCGATTTGTATGTATGTATAAGCTGACAAACTTGTTAGTTAAAAAGGGTCCTTAAGAGAGTGAATTGTTGCATAGAGCTCTGGTATATTAATATGCGTGAAGTAGCTAGATAAGACGCCACCCTGTTGATGCTTTCCAATACCAGAAGCACTACGTACGTACCTTACTATATATATGGTCTCCACGACTCTTTCTATGGATACATTGCATCTTTTATTTGGACCATGATTCAGTGTTTCTGAACCAAAAACCCTGTTGCTTATTTTAATTTGTTTCAATTCCTACTGTCATTAATTTCTCACTTTAACCAGAAAAAGCAGTTCAAATGGGCAGATTCATTTTAACGCTTTTGCAAGAATATTATCGTGTTTTCCCTCAAAATAGAAGTTTCTTTTTTTCAAAAAGGTGATTACCATCAATTTACCATCACGCCTTTTCCCAGAGGTCGCTATGCCAAACAGATTAATTGATTAATCTGCTTAATTGCGAATACGAATCCTATTTTATTTATCGTTTAATTCACATAGGCACGTCGTCTTATCGAGTTGAATTCTTTCATTATCGGTTTTGTTTATTGTCATTAGAATATAAGAATATTAACTACTTCTAGTTGATAGTGCGATGAAGATTAGACCCAAAACAACGATAATTTAATTAAAGAATATGCACAACAACACCCTTATGCTCGTTCACTTCTTTCCACTATCGATCGGACTTTGCGTGTTAGTTTTAATTTACAGTCAAACGTCAAATAATTAAACCACTCTAATCTGATGAGCCTTGACAATGAATCATCGATAATAATTTGACTGTAGATTAGCTTTGCATGCATGTGATTTAACAAAAAGTCCGATTAAATTGACAGCCATCAGCGAAAAAGGCACAATTAATGATAATAATAATAAAGGTGATCGATCAAGTTGATCCTCTAATTGTATGTCTGTTTAATTTAAGCTCCGGAATGGACCTCCTCAAACACAGATCACATCATGGATTAGTGTGGTTGTTATCAGTTAATATGACTGCTTACTTAACGCATGATGTTAACCGATTTTTAATCATCATTATATATTAATAATGAACGTCCTTTCATGCGTATATATGGATCTAATATAAGTTTATCCAGTTTGAAGCGAGTGTTGTTGCATATTAATTATTTGATAAATGTTGGGTTTTTTTTTTTGATGGCGACTGAAGAAGCGAACATACAAAGCATATATATCAGACCTCTCAGGAAAATGAATGCATTATATATATATATATATGATTATGAGTTTTGGCATCGGATTTATTCATTTGGAAGCTTTCAAGCATTCCCTCTACTTCATTAATTTCCATTACTTCTTACACAACTTCAAATGCGATTACATCTGTTTATATGAGACGGAGGGAATATAGTCTATTATATATATATCTCCGCCTCCATGCCCACAGTTTTGACAGTTGATGAAAATAGTAAAAGATGCAGTAATTATTACTGTGATGGTGGAACCGTGGAATATTGAAGTGTCTACTGTACGCGTTTGTCTCTGTATACGTGTGTGTAACCCGTCAGGTTTTACAGTAATGAGTCATTTTCTCCTAAACTTTACAAATTTTTCACGTACATGTTTAATGTTATAATTATCTTTTAATTAACATTTTTGGTTTATGTGAGATAGTTTTTTGTTTCTTGCCCTCCCCTCCAAATCTCTCCCAGGTACGTACCAAACAGCCCTTAAAGAGGATGCGTGTCTGGTCTTCTTAAGTGCTCACCTGTTATAAATGCAGAAGCACATGGAGGGGTCTCCTTGCAGCTGTTTCTGCTATTTTTATTATTTATTAAATGAATGGCTCGTAGAGGGTAGGACGAATTAATAGTATAACTTTTTTTTCCTTCAAAATCTGTCCTTTCGATTAAACAAATGTTTGGATAATATTATACTAAGCTAGCTTCCACGAATTTCTTTTGATGTTACAAGGAAAACTCTCTCGTCGATCTTTTGGATTTCAGTCCTTTAGATTTTCTTATCTATTCGAATAAGTAATCAATAATTCTCCTCACTCAAATAATTGTTAGGTTAATCACACACACAAACACACATATATTGTTAAAAATAAATAAGATTGATCAAGAGCAAAAAAAACTGCTTGAAAGTTGTATATATAACACACTGCTCCAAGGCATGCATATATAATTTCTTTTGGTACATGCAAGAGTATCTTGATCAAGTTTACTTTCTTTCGTTTTCATCGCATCAATATATATTTTCATGAATTTAAACGGTAAATTATTCAATATCCATTCTCGCAACTAATTTTGTTTCCCACGAGATCTTCAACGTTACAAGGACTAAATATGGCAGTACTTCATGTTCACATTTTTATGGTTGAAAATGACCCACAGCAGCTGAATTGTGATAATCATATTAATTATTCAATTTAAGATACACGCCAGATTAGGAAAAATCTCAAAAAAATATCACTTGAATTTTAAAATCTCAAATAAGTAATTTCCCAATAAAACGAGTTGCCAGTTGTTTTACTGTTCTTGTTAATCCCTTTACTATTGTTATTAACAAGATTTTGAAGTATAGGTAGTATTTTTCTATCATTTTTTTTAGATTCAATATATAACAACCACCACTACGTTACCTCCGATTATTTAAGTTCTTTTTTTTTTCATGTTCTTATATTGTAGAGTTAAAAAAAGAGCCAAGTAAAAATTATGAAATGAACAATTAATCTGCCTGCCCAATGCACACTGGAAACAAATCAAAGCAAGTGGTGGGAGCTTGTCATACCATTTATTTACTTGCATCGAATACCCGCCTTAAAAGTAGTAAAAAAATCCAGTTTTAGTATGTTATCATATTTGGAATCCTCATGTGTTTACCAAACAGTATCGTCTTATAATGGAATTATCTTCTTTCTCTTTGTTTGATCAAGTCTACAGAGCGATATGATGCAGAAAGAATTCCAAGGTCGATCAACAGAATGATAATCTTATCTCTAAATCGGGACACAAAGTGTTATCAACAGGTTGCTTAACACTGATGAGTGTGTTACTACGATCCATTGACACAATCATGGGTCATGTTCTGTATACAGTCCGATATGTTGAAACACCACAAAAGAAAAGCAGAAAGGGAAGGGAGAGGGATATATATATAGAGGGGGTATGAGTCAGCTAAAATAATTAACCAGCATGGACAAAGGAACCAAGCAGAGTCCCCTTTTCTTCAAGTCTGTGCAGTGAATAGTAGGCTTTGCCTTTAAATTCCCTTGTTGCTTACCATCATCATCATCGGCATCACCTATCTCCGACTCTGAATAATGTTCTGCTCCTCTGAATTCCTTGGCCTGCACAATGAAGCGGTTTCAGGACGGAAATATGCCCTTCCTCTTACTTTTTTTCTGGGCTATTAAAAGAAGAAGGGCATGACATCAATAAATCAAATTCCAGACTAACCATAAAATCAGCAACATCCGTTTGATCATCAACCTTTCGGGAACTTGTGTCGGTTGGACGCAAGTCTCCAACCTAATGGTAAGAAGAAAGAGTTCATGGATGAAGAAATTTAGAGAATGAGAGAGCAGGGTGATTATGAAAGAACACACGTATATACCTTGGGACTATTGACAGGGGAGCTAGCAGTGTCCTCGAGAGGGTCATCGTGAGAAATCTGTTTGGTTCTGGGTTTTTTGAAAGTGAGCCTGCGAGGGTGAGAGAATTTGCAGGCAGCAGAAGCAGCGTCAGAGAGAAGAGAAGAGGAAGTGGAGGAGAAATCTTGGAGGTAAGAAGTCCAGCCACTTTCCTCATCACAAGAGACTGGTTTTTGCTCCATGGAAGAATGAGTGAGAGAGAGGTCCATTTGGGCGAGGATGCATTTATAAGAGAGAGTGAAAGACAGACAAGGGCAGGAGCCTGGGTTGACCTTTGTGGTTCACCATATACTGCCTGCCCATTACTCCCTTTTCATACTTGGACTCATTCATCATTCCCACACCTCCTTTTTTAATATTTTACATGTCCTAACTAGACCAATACAAATTTTCAAGTTATATATTATGATTCAATCTGCAGTGAAGAATGTCCCTTGAGAATTCCCAACAGTGACAATTTTATTTCAGACTAGCGCCGACTATGAACAGTCTAGGATGTTAATTTGAAACTGGTGTTGGAAGGCATTATGATGCCCCCTATAAGATTTCTTGTATTTTTACTACCCTACTACATCTATTAACATTTTTTTAATTGCCCACCCGGTCGGGATTTTCAGTTCCAACTAATATGGATTCGCCCCGAGTCGGGCCCACGGTCTTAGGAGAAGAATTCCCAACATCATTTTCTCCATTCTAATCCCTCGAACCAAGGACGTGATTAAAAGAGAGCACAATGTTGTTAAAAACTAGTGTAAAAGCGTAAAAACTTACGTTTTTAATTACTAGGGTCATACGTGTTGAAATGCAAGTAAAAACTGTTCTGAGCAGAAACTCCGCTCAAACACTTAAAAACTGTAAAAGTGTACCGCTTAAACACTTAAAAACTGTAAAAACTTACGTTTTTACTGTTTTTACTTTAACAAATAAAAAAGGATGAAAAGTTTTTTTTTTTGGCCTGAAAAAAGGATTAAGTTGAAAACCCTATTTTCATCGTGTATCTTGGACTCGAGATTACTGGAGACTTGATGTTATATATAATTTTAACGTATTTTCATAGTTATAAACGTAAGTTTTTTAAACATAAGTTTTTTTTAATGTTTTATATAGTTATATGTCTTATATCTTTTAAATATAAAGTTGTTCATTAAATTTTGAGTAGTGATTTATGATTTTCATTTCCATGTATGTGTATGTGTGTGTGTATAATTTTGAGTTATGACCTTAAATAGTAGAAAGTAAAAACTTTACGTTTCGTGTCGTTTCTACCACCCCTTTTTGTGTCTGCGTAGAAACTCGATTTTGACAACATTGGGAGAGCAAGTCCTTTTCCACTTGCTTCTAATGCAATATTGATACATCTATTAACTACTACCTCCGGTCCTAAATATAAGACAAAGTTTATAGTACAAATTTATACTATAAACTTTGTTCTATATTTAGAACTGGAGGGAGTAATATGGTGGGAAATTAAATCCCATCAATATTCTACTAGAGTCCAAAGATGAATCCTTTATTCTAGTATTTAAGTGTTAATATATTGGGCTTTAAAATGGGTCAGATGGTATGAGTTCAAATCTGCTCTGGCCTGGCTAATAAGGAAATCTCCAAATTTGGGCCTGGTATTGTGGAGTGTTGGATTAGACACCCAAGAAAAAGAGTATGTTGGTCCAGTTAGGTTCAAGGCTAAACATTTCGCTTTGTTGGATCAAGCCTAACCATGTAGCATATTATTTATTAGAAAAGTAATTAAAATTTTATATTTTTATTCAAAATAATTTTTGAATATTTTTTTTAGCAATAATTTCGGAAGCTAAGTCATTTTTTTGGGTGGGGAAGAAAAGATAGAAAAAGACTGCACAACAACACAAGTGAGAGGGAGGGATGGCTAAAAGAGATTTAAAGGATGAGGTCACAAAATGTACTGAATTGCCGGAATTGTGCTTTTTATTTTGTCTATTCAACATCTCTCGTCTTTAAAACATAAAAGTTGATCCCGTTTAGTTTGACTGATCCCTCTCTTAATTATTATTCAAGGAGGATTATAATATTAATTAACGAATTTCTTCAGTACGTCAATGTTTTGATCAAAATCTCTCTCTCTCTCTTTTAGCCAAGATCAAAATCTTTGTGTACATGAACAAAATAAATTAGATCACACAGTTCTAGTAAGATCCAAAAATTACCGTTCTGAGAAGCTAAATGGAAGGAGGACCTTTTTATATGTGGGGTTCTTGGGTTTGACTGGGAATTCTAAATCTAGGGTTCTCTGATACTTTACTTTTTGAAGTGAAAGATGACAAACATGGGATTGGGAGCCACATACTCTTGCCTTTGCCCTGAGGGCCATGTCAGCTAAAGGTCCATGCAAGCCTGCGTCACCCATGCATGCCCTACCCCAAAAAAACTTGCAATTTTGTCGATGCTATTTCTACATACATGCCACCAAATTAAAATTGATATATATATATATATATATGCTTATGTAATAAATGGAACGCCCATCTAACCCCTAAGATAATGAAAACAAAGGGCCGGGGGGAGGGGGGGAATTGAATTTGAAATCGGACAGTGATGCGCTAAAAGATTGAGGTTAATATGAGCATGACATTGGCGTCAAAGTAAAATAGAGATACCCAGAAGAAGATGATTACTACTGGCCAACTTCTCCGTTTAGATTCACCTCTGTGTTCCAATGTTTTAATTAACCTGTGGCTTTGAGGGAGAGAGAGAAAGCTATGTGTACAGATACATTAATTAAAGAGAGCTGATGAATGTGATGATAACATCACGAGAACTGTAAGTAGGTATAAGGAATTGGTGGAGCAAGAGAGAATGTTAATTCAAGTCTTGTGGGATATGAAATCATTCCTTAATTAAATACACAAAAGCCATGCTGGGTGGACGACAGGAATTATTTATTTATATCACAGGACTTCAATTCAACAATATTATTAATAATGACTGAGAGTTTAATAAAAAGGTACAACCAAAAGAAGAGCTTGAGTTTTAATGGCTGACAAGGACTGGTGGCTTACAAATTTGCCCCTTATTAAATAACTTTTTTTGATTCCACATAACTTTTTGAGATCTATGCACTGATATAAAAATTATCTTCAAATTTAATGAAGAGAAAGGAAACAAGTGATTCTTTATTGCGCAGGAAATACCAACAATTCATTAAATATAATCAAGTAATTTTTTAATTATATATATATATGTATATATATATATATATATATATATATATATATATATATATATATATATATATATGTTTTATATTCATTAAATATAATCACTAATATCACTAACCAATGAGTCGGTAAAACAAATTAAAATGACTCAACTACTTCCTAAAAAATAGCTAACCACATGTTTACAATAATATAATAAAAGATCAGCACACTCAACACAATAAACAATTAAAAATAAATAACTTAATCATTCTTATTGTGGAATCAAAGAACGTGCGGAAATCGACATGAACCATGTAGAAAAAGCTGGGATTATTAACTTCAACAATACTAACAATTCATTAAATATATATCATGGGCTTTTTTCCCAATTTGCTATATTTAATGAATTGTTAGTATTGTTAGCATTTTAATTTGTTTTACCGAGTCCGTTGGTTAGTGATATTAGTGATCCTAGATATTAGCTATGATCCTAGATTTTAGCTAGATTAACTACCGTGCTATCACAACATATGATCTTATGCATAACTTCCCAACACTGTTATTCCCCTAAAATCAAGCCCCACAAATTTAGCGTCGATAATTTTCCTATTTCTATTTTCTTTTAAAATCCATATTATTAATGGAGAGAAAATCTCAATTTTGAATATATTGTATTTTGAAAATCCAGTATTAATTGTTACGTTGAAATTCAAAGTTTACCAAATACATGGTAGAAAAATAAAGATATTAAAATCTAAAATAAGGTCAATTAATTATTATTAGATAATAATATTAGAAATAATGATTAATTAATTTTACAATAAATATCTCTCAATTAAATATAATTAATTTCCTCCATCCTGACAAAACCCTAGGATTGGTACCATCATTTCCCACTCTATCTCCTTTTCCTTGTGGCACCGCCCCTCTCCCGCGATCAATTGTGTATACACACACATATCTTATCTTTATTGTACCGGAGATATTATATGATCTAATAAAAAAGAAAACATCAAATAAAAGAAAACTATATATATATATAATATTAAAAAATCACTTGATTATATTTAATGAATTGTTGGTATTTCCTGCGCAATAAAGAATCACTTGTTTCCTTTCTCTTCATTAAATTTGAAGATAATTTTTATATCAGTGCATAGATCTCAAAAAGTTATGTGGAATCAAAAAAGAATCGCTTGATTCGGACTCCGAGCCCGAAGTTACGGCCTTCCAAGTTTTAACTTTTTTTTAATGATTTAGTCGACTAAATGAGTTTTTAGTCGACTAAATGGATTTAGTCGACTAAAAATTTGGTTTAGTCGACTAAATGTCGGGGGCCTGGAAAAAAAATTTTGCCCTCCATTTAGTCGACTAAACCAAATGTTTTAGTCGACTAAACAGGGGCAGATTGAGAAATAGGTTTCTGACAGGGGCATTTTGGGAAATAGGTTTCTGACAGGGGCATTTTGGTAAATAGTTATTTAATAAGGGGCAAATTCAGAAATTAGCCTACATATTACCACCTAAGTTCCTATATTAATGTGTGGCTGGTACGCACGTTAATATCTCCACATTCTCTTACCTGCCCATGAATTTTCAACACCAGCAACGATTCTCTATTCAAAAAGTATTGTTTTGCTGTTTAAATCTTTAAATAACGTTTATCATACTGTTGATGCTCGTCATAGAAATGAAAAATCAATTTTAATTTAACCTTTCAGTAATATTTCTTAAGGTTAATCTGTTATTGGATTTAAGATCGATTAAACCCAAAAGAAGGTGGCAAATTAAAGCTAGCTCTCACAACATCATAAAACTGAGCGCACATGTGCATAAGATTACCTATGTACGTACTCTCAATATAAAATCTGAATCGTCATAAAAAGTTTTGAAACAGTGAAAGAAGCAATATATATGTTAATTTGGAGTCCTTGAACATATGGATTTTGTGAAATATTCAAAACAGAAACAAACTTTGCTAGTTAAAATGAAGCCTTTCAATGAAACAATTCAAATGTTTTCATAAATACCTTGTATTTTAATAAAAGAAAATACACGTACGGGGGTGAGAGGGGGCCGTTAATGCATGCAAGTGCGATCGACGGGGGCATGCATATTCATTAATAAGCATAGAGAAGACATTTTATATTGGAATAACCATGTCAAGACCAGGTACACGTACGTGGTGGTGAAGTTTATAATTGAAGCACCAGGATTATTTGTTTTTGTGAAGAGCTAGAGAAACGATGCTGAAATAACTAATTCCTCTCGTCTCATGATTAATTTAAATAGAGGGGGGAAAAGAGGAGAATTGTAGGGTAAAAATAAAGTGGGAAAATGGAGTTTAGTTGGTGTACGTAGGGATGACCAAAATGAAGGGAGTAAGTTAAAAATGAGAGTGAAAAGAAGGCGTAAGATAATAGTAGCTAGTAGCGTATAGGGAATGGTACTGGAAGCTAAGTCAGGTAGTGACGTGCAAAGCAAATAAAAGGCATGAGTAATTGCATTTTCTTCGTCATCGTCATCTTTTAATGAGAGGCTACTCCTTTTTGGAATCCCAAATTTCATTATTGGGCAGATAGTTGTAGTAGTAAATACAGAGAAAGAGTACCATGGGGCTGAGTGTGAGTGAAATTTAATTTGAATTGAATGATATGTGTATGCAAAGGTATATATTAGTTGATGAATATATATATATATATATAGAGAGAGAGAGAGAGAACATTCAAAAATTGAAGGGAGAGAAATTAAAGGGGAGCGAGATCAGCATGAGGAGAGTAAATGGGTTCAGAAGGGCATTGATGAGAGTGAGGGGCCATATATATATATTTGCAGTGTCTTCTCTATATATATATGACTCCTTTGGAATCTGCTTCTCACTTATTAAAAGTCAATAACCTCTCTTGTATCAAAAAAGAAAGTCAATAACCTCGTTACCATACTCAAATGTATGTAGTATATCTTCAAAATTTAGTGATTCTTATTATTGTTTACGGGCCTTTTGATGATATAGCTATTTTTATTCAGAATATATATGATATAATTTGGTCATTATTGTCGAGTCTCAGATTGAGACAATTATTTTAATTTAACATTGTTACTCAAAAGAATCAAATTTCACCCTCTAACTCATCAATTCAAGTGATGAGTTGATCGATTATTTGCTATTGCCAAGAGATCAAGAAGAGAAAGAGTGAGAAGGAAGTCGGTCATGAATCAAAATGTCGATATTGCATCAGTTTCTTCAATTCAGAATTGGAGAAGATGCTGTCATAGGCCCATTTGTCATCTTTTCCTGCAATTTATATCCTTAAATAATACTACTATGACTTTCCATACTTTCTCTCTTTTTCCCCTCTTCATGAATGCATTTAGTGCACATATATATATATATATGAAACTTGAATAATTATGGTCAGCTCTGATATTTTTATTATATATCAATTTGCTGGCTTCTTTATATCTGCAGAAAACGATATATTGTGTGTATATGTTGACGTGTTCGTAATTAATTAGTTACCAAAATCATTATCAATGATATATCAATCCCTGCTCGGTTCATTTATTTGTTGAAATAAATCAACGTTTTCAACGATCTCTAATTCATGAGATCGTGGACGCTTATATACTAAAAGATTTTCAATCTCTTTCCCGTCAAGAAGATATGTCAAAACCAGCTTCTAACTTGTCAATATTATATATTTAGGCCATACACATATATATGTTGTTTATAAGAAATCATGCATATAAATTGATTTATGTTTACTTATTATTTTTCTATCCATCCTCTTTTTTCCTATTTATTCGTTTTTTATTTTAAAAACACTTAACATATTAATTTTAGTATGTATACGAATTTCAACCTGCAGGAATCCAGAACCAACAGTATTTTCTGGTCAATTTTTTTCAATAAAGAAATCGAAAGCACCCGTCAACGGCATTTAATTGACCAGGATGATGTAACGCCACTAATTAAAGCACAATCAATTAAAGTTACGTTCCTTAAAATACGGATTTAATACAGCCAGTGTTGATCGAGGTTCTTTAGCCAGAATAATCGGTTTGTACACACTCCTTACTCCTTACTCCTTACTCCTTACTCCTTACTCCTTGATGCTATTAATCAATTAATTCCATTTTTAATAAAAATAAATTCTGGTCATATGATTGGAAATTAATGGATTTAAGAAAAAAAATAAGAAACAAAAAGTTCTAGAAGGAACTACTATTCTTCAGTAACATGCAGAAAGAGAGACAAGGTGTCAAAAAAATAAAATAATAGTAGCATTCATTACATCGATTTGTTCATTCGTCCATACTTTTCCCACGCTGAAAACTGTACGTTTTTTTAAAAAGAAAAATCCTACAACTTAATTTTGTTTCCTAAAAATTACGTTTATTTTATTTCTTGGCAACAAATTAATATATTATATGGAGTACTATTATATATATGGAAGCAAAAGAAAAAGAGAAAAATATGATGAAGAGGGGTTTCGTGACCGTCACTCACACACCATCAAAACTATGGAATTGTGTTTGAAAATACAAAATCAAGAGGAAGGCCCAAGGGCAAAAATTTGTAAAGGAAATAAAAAGAATAAATATGGTTTCACACTAGCAATAACACCTCCTTCGCCTACCATTAAATGCAATTGCACCCTCTCAATACGCTCTGCAATTACTCATCACTGTCATATTTTTCTCCTCACCTCTTTCAATCCCTTGTCTCTTCTTCTTCTTCCCCTTCTCATCGTCTGTTCCTTTCTCTGTCAACAAGCTTTTCTGGCTTGCTACCAGCTGGATCACCACCATATGCCTCTCACAACCTCTTCGTCTCTTGACGTGTTACCGTTACTTTCTGAGATCGAACAGCTTTATGTACCTCCGAAAAGGGTCCTCTTTTAGCCCCAAAACGGATCTTGATCTCCTTCAACATATAACTACAGCAAACTGGTAAATGTTAAGTGCCTTTCTGCAAGTTCTATATGACGACCCTCATGTATATATACGGTCTTCACATCACTTGTCTTGTATAACGAAATCGGCACCCGACACTGTATTCTACCCCTCTTTTTCGTTTTCTTCTTTTCTTGATGAAGTAAGTTTGCTGTGTGAACAGCTAGGGCTAGAAGGAAAACGAGGGAGTAGGTATATGAAAGATATAGAAAAACAAGAGGCTTTGAATCAACCAAGATCTTTAAGGGAGTTATGTATTTGTGTGTTTAAAGTGATTAGGTTCGATAATCTTATTCTGTCAATAGCAGGACACATAAGAGAAAATTGGAAATTGTTGACGCTTCCTGTGTCTGCATTTTATTGATTTTAATAGGTAGCGCGAGTTTGTTTGGGTATAAAACATGAGACCCTTCTCTCTGGCAGGCGAGGTCACGTTGTAATGCCTGTAATTTCACGGTCTTTGTTTTTTCTTGTTTGTAGTGACTCCTTAGCATCGTTTGGACAGCTAAGCAACTCAACCCCAACCTCTTCATTCATAATAATAAGCACCCTATCAGTTCTGGCTAGTGGGCACTGAGACAGCTGAAAGTTAGAGAAAGAGGAAATTAAAATACTGCTTCTCACAGTGAATATGCCTGCCGGCATGATGATTCCGGCCAGAAATATGACCTCGATGATCGGAAGGAACGGAAACGTTAGTGCGTTTGGATCATCCTCAGGTCTCACTCTCAGCCAGGTCGGTGCTTCACTTTAATTTCAACCTCATAGCTTTCAACCAACTTTTCTCTGTTAGTCTCCCAAGGCTCCATTTATTTTTATTTCTTTTCAAAATTCAGATGGTAATTTAATTTGCTGTCTGCGACCGACTAGATTCATTTTTCTGATTCCATCTTAAACCTCATTAATTTTCTGTTCCATGAGAATATCACAGGACATAACCCGTTTAAGTGAAATATGATCTCAGCGAAGCGGAGAAATTCATGTATGCTTCCATGTAAATCCTTCTCGATATTCGGAAACCGCGTCATAGTTTCTTCTCTCACTGTTGAAATCTACTTACTTTTACATCATTAGGTTTACCCCACTGAAAAAAAAAACCAAGTCAAATCCCTTTCCACACGACTTTTTTAGTCGTCAAATAAAAAAAACGACATTAAGTAGTAGTATGTGTTAGAAAACGTAGTTTTCTAATTTCTGTTTTGAGTGGTACTATTTTGTGGTATTGTTGTGTGTTTGTTAGATTGAAAACTCTTAAAGATCCGTAGATATTTTCCAGCCAAACATGATGGAAGGTCATCAGCTGCTCCCATTGGACATGGCCCCCAACACCTCCGAGAGCGATGTCGTCCCCCGCATCCGAGACGACGACTTTGACAGCGCCACCAAGTCCGGCAGTGAAAACCAGGAAGCCGCCTCCGGCGAGGACCACAATCCCCGCCCCAATAAGAAGAAGCGCTACCACCGCCACACCCAACACCAGATCCAGGAAATGGAAGCGTACCAATGCTAACCCAACATATCTACTTTCTTCCTCTCAATCAATTTCCCATATATACTGATATCTCAACGAGAACCATATTTTATTTTATTTTTGCATCAGTTTCTTTAAGGAGTGCCCGCATCCAGATGACAAGCAGAGAAAGGAACTGAGCCGGGAATTAGGGTTAGAGCCATTGCAGATCAAGTTTTGGTTTCAAAACAAGCGAACTCAGATGAAGGTACACTAACGGAATGATTTAGGCACTAAACCCCTTCAATATATGTTTGATATGTTGTGTTATTAATTATTACAGACCCAACATGAGCGGCAAGAGAACTCACAACTTAGAGCCGAGAATGAGAAGCTTAGAGCAGACAACATGAGGTATAGGGAAGCTCTCAGCAATGCCTCGTGTCCAAATTGCGGTGGACCAACTGCTATAGGTGAAATGTCTTTTGATGAGCATCATTTGAGAATGGAAAATGCTCGCCTACGAGAAGAGGTACAAATACATTATAATCCAAAAATTCTGGAACTTAGATTAGTTGGTCCAGTAAGCTAACTACGTGTGTGAGTGTGTTAAAGCTGACACTGTACATTATTTGTTTCGCGTTGTGTTTCAGATTGATAGGATATCAGCAATTGCTGCAAAGTACGTGGGGAAGCCAGTGGTGAACTATCCACTGCTTCCCCCAACAAGTATTCCTGCGCGGCCACTGGAACTGGGTGGTTTTGGTGGGGATGTATATGGAGGAGGAGATGTTGTTAGGTCTATGAGTGGGCCCAGCGAAGCTGATAAGCCGATGATAATAGAGCTGGCTGTGGCTGCCATGGAAGAGCTTGTGAGGATGGCTCAAATGGGTGACCCCTTATGGATGACCACTCTTGATGGAACTTCCTCTGTGCTTAACGAAGACGAATATATCAGAAGTTTCCCTCGTGGGATTGGTCCAAAACCTGCTGGGTTCAAGTGTGAAGCTTCACGAGAAACTGCTGTTGTCATCATGAACCATATTAGTCTTGTTGAGATTCTCATGGATGTGGTAGGCATACATATTACGGCTTCGATCTGTAATCGCACTATTTCTTCTTTTTACCACCTCTTGTACATGTTTCTGGACTTGACATTTCGTTTTATTTTTTTTAAAAAATCAGAATCAATGGACCACAGTGTTCTCGGGTATAGTCTCAAGAGCGATGACACTGGAAGTATTATCAACAGGGGTGGCTGGGAACTACAATGGAGCCCTGCAAGTGGTAGATATCTATGAATTTAGAACTTGCCTTGCTCTTCGCTGAAATTAATGGCACAAAAATTGAAACCAAACTTTTTTCAATTGTGCAGATGACGGCAGAGCTACAAGTACCTACACCTCTAGTGCCAACTCGAGAGAGTTATTTTGTAAGATACTGCAAACATCACGGGGAAGGGACATGGGCAGTGGTGGATGTGTCGCTGGATAATTTGCGTCCTAGCCCTTCTGTTAGATGTAGAAGAAGACCTTCCGGTTGCTTAATTCATGAAATGCCTAATGGCTACTCCAAGGTAGTTAACAAGCATATATATCTCTTTTGGTATTATAGTTTAATTAATGACTTATATGGCTATGTAGCTTAATGACGCCTTTGAAAAAATTGATGGCGTAGGTGACGTGGGTTGAGCATGTAGAGGTGGACGACAGAGGAGTTCATGATCTATACAAGCAGCTCGTGAGCTGTGGACATGCTTTTGGGGCAAAACGTTGGGTGGCTACCTTGGATCGACAATGTGAAAGGCTTGCTAGTTCCATGGCTACCAATATTCCTACCGGTGATGTTGGAGGTATATATGTTGTAAAAATTCTATCTATATATACCTAAAGGTAATGTCTTGTAATTAAAAACGACTAGAATATAATTGAGAGTTATTGTGTGTTGTAGTGATAACCAATCAAGAAGGGAGGAAGAGTATGCTGAAACTGGCGGAGAGAATGGTGATGAGTTTTTGTGCAGGAGTGAGCGCTTCTACTGCTCACACGTGGACTACACTGTCCGGAACTGGGGCTGACGACGTACGGGTCATGACCCGTAAGAGTGTGGATGACCCGGGAAGGCCTCCTGGCATTGTTCTCAGCGCTGCAACTTCTTTTTGGCTTCCAGTTCCTCCTAACAGAGTTTTTGATTTCCTCCGTGATGAGAATTCCAGAAATGAGGTGTATATATATGTCGTGCAACCTTTCAAATATATCTGTTTTCTTCCGATTCTATAGTTTGATCGGGGTACTATATATTGATCTGCTTTTTGGTTAACCCTTTGAGTTATATAATAATTAACAGTGGGATATTCTTTCGAATGGTGGAGTAGTCCAAGAAATGGCACATATAGCTAATGGCCAGGACACAGGGAATTGTGTCTCTCTACTTCGAGTAAATGTAAGTTCACGTACTGATAACTAATTTGAACCTCATTATTATTTTCCTGACCATGCATGTAGCAAAGTTGAATAATAACATGGATGTATATATAACTGTAGAGTGCGAATTCAAGCCAAAGCAACATGTTAATACTGCAAGAAAGCTGCAGAGACACGACGGGGTCGTTTGTGGTATATGCACCAGTGGATATAGCTGCAATGAACTTGGTTCTAAATGGAGGGGATCCTGACTACGTGGCCCTTCTTCCTTCTGGATTTGCCATACTTCCAGATGGAGACACGGCACATAATGGTGGATCTCTCTTAACTGTTGCATTCCAAATTTTGGTGGACTCAGTTCCCACAGCCAAACTATCTCTTGGATCTGTTGCCACTGTCAATAATCTCATTGCCTGCACTGTTGAGAGAATTAAGGCCTCTTTATCCTGTGAACCTGCTTCCTAATCATGATCTTCATCACCACCGTCATATTAGACTAATAATTTATCGATTAGGTAAGCTGAACTGAGTTTATCATCTGTGGATGCTGATCTTATTTATAAGGCACCACATTAATTTTTTTTGCTCCTACGTCAATATTGATTTAAGAGAGAAGGAAACTTCATATAATTAAATTGTATATATAGCTGTTCTATGATCCTTCTCTAGCGTAGTAGTTAATGTAAAGGTCTGTTTGATTGGTCTGGTTGTGCTTATGTTGCAGTTTAATTAGGAGCAGAAATTGAAGATGGGAGGCATTATATATATATATATATGGAAAATGGGGAGGCGTGGTGTGTGGAAGCTGGGCTTATATAGAGGAGGACGAGGAGAAGTCAAGAGCGCACCTTATTTGCAAGAACCCTTCTCAGTTGTTGACAGGATTGAGGTTCGGGATTTGACTTCCCTCCATTTACCCAAAATGTAATATGACCTTTAAATTAAACCTTACTCCATTCATCACTCCCTATTCTATATATTCAAGTCTACATATGGTTAGGGTTAGCTAAGCTTTTTTGGAGAACCAGGACTTTAATTAGTTTTTATGTTACCTCCACTACTATGCATCTCTCCTTCATTTGTTATTTTTTTGTGTATCAGAATTAAGAACTAGTTGGACGAAACCTTGCACCCACTAGTGCTCACTACTGCTTAAATTTTCTCACCATTTTTAGAGTTTTGTAATCAATGCTGCTTCTTATTCTGCTAACAGGTCCCTTTCGTTTCCTTTACGTAATTCTCTTAAATTTTCATTTTGTATTTGTTGTAATGGAAATGTTGGGTGACCCAACCAGTTGGCCTTGCAAAGGAAAAAAAAGTAAGCAATTTCTATTAATTTTACGAATGGCTACAAGATCGGTCACAATTTAATAATTATATACTTTCTGTCCTAATTATAGAAACATTTTTATAGTGCAAATTGTACTACAAAAGTATTTTTATAATTAAGACCGGAGGGAGATAATATTACTGAATTGTTTGTCATTATTAAATGGGTTGCAGTTAAGTACGTACAACTACAGCTGCTGCCACTAAATTTTTGTTTAAACGTATGGAAAAATATTACGTAAAAAAAAACAGATTAATGGCGAGTATATTAATTAAAAAAAAGGGTTAAGTAGCAATTTTGTCCCGGAAGTACACACCCAGGAGCAGTAATGTTGCCCTAGAAATTTTTTCTTGTTCAATTTTACCCTGAAAATATCAAAACACATAGCAATGTTACCCTCCACTAACAGTAATGTTTAACGGGATTAGCACACTTAAGTGTGCAAGTCATATTTTTTTTTACACAAAGTGCACACTCATTTGAGTGCGCACAAAAAAAAAAAAAAAAGACGTGTGCGAGTGTGCTAACGCCGGTAGGGCATTACTATTAGGGAAGGACAACATTGCTACGTTTTGATACTGGGACAAAATTGAACTTGAAACAACTTCCAGGACAACATTACTCCTGAACGTGTATTTTTAGGACAAAATTGCTCCTTAACCTTTAAAAAAACCGTGTCTAGTAACCAAATTAATAGCATTTAGGTTGCAGTAGTCACAAAAAATAAAAATTAACCAAATACGAATCTGTATGCGTCATTTAATTAGGAGCAAGCACACGGGAGCTCAAAAAATAATCAGAGTCGTACAAAATTACATACTCAGTTGAATAAGGACATGCGGACACAGTACAAGGAAAAAAGGAAGGAGAGAAAACTGAACTATAAGAGGAAATTAATAAGTGAAAGATGGTGCAATACAATTAAAGCTTAAGCTCGCTTTTTCCTGAGAATTCTCTTGGAAGAGGAGCTGCAATTGGGCATGAAGCCTCGCAGAGTTGCTATAACACTAAACACCATGCAAGAGAAATACACCATCACTAGCTTCTCTGATGCCCTTCCTGAACCCATCAATTCTCCTAACACCGCAGCCTGCACACAAAAACAAAGATAATCCATCCACCTTCAATTAAAACTTCCACATGATAATGGTAATCTCGTCTGGCAGTGGGCACTATGCTCCTTTTTTTTAAAAAAAAAAAAAAATCGGTAGATTATATTTGAGACTAATTTTTTTCAAGTGTGCTGACCCATACTTGAATAATTTAAGTTCTTCTCTGTTCTCCTTCTCCTTAATTATGAGGCAAAATCGTTTAGAACCTCAACCAATAACTTATTAATTTGATACTATATTTTCGTTATGAAACCTGACTTTTTAATCAAAAAGCTAGTTGATGAATGCAAAACTATGTTTGGCATTACGTTTAAAAAACTATAATTTTTTTTTTTTTAAAAAAATCACCGTGAGGTTGAAATAACTTTTTCTCCCTTCTATTTTTTTTTGTTCTTCAGATTTAAAATTTTTAAAATTGATTTTTTTTTTTTCAAATTTATTATCCAAAGAGGTTGATATCAATCTGACTTTTTCATAATATCAATTACAAAAATCAATTGAGATAAAAGTCTGACACCCTAACATCATAGGGTTGGGTTTCTCTCATACCCCCTCTAGTCCTTATTATAAGGCACCAACTAACTTTTCTCACAAACCAATGAAAGTAGTTAAAGTCAATAAAGTTGTTCTAGAATCTAAGTAATTTCCAATGTTACCCATACTAATTGCACTAAACTCTAACATCATAACAATTATTACTCTCACCCACTACCCTTATTAATTATGGGTAGACATGAAAAAAATAATTAATGCACATTGGGAACAAACAAGTGCCTTATAATAAGGACCAGAGGGAGTAATCATTTTCTCATTATCTTTAAATCATATCCGTCCATTCAATCACAATACTACTATAACCTTACTCCCATCTTTCCAATCAACGGCCCAGATAGGCTGATGAGGAAAAATGAAAAAAAAAAAATTATGAGGAGAGAATCTTTTCCAACACGATACCAATTTTGTCTTGAATGTGCCAATTATTAGAAATCCACTTCTTTTGGTGCTAATGTCGGATAAAACTCCGCACGCAGCCCTAACCCTTCTTTTAGTTAAATTTACAAAAGTCAATTACTGGTTATATTTTATTGACGACGCAGGCATCCTGACAACAATATGAATTCTGTTTGTTTTCTTAAGATCCAAAACAAGAAAATAATGTGAATCATGTTCCAGGGGGGAAAAACTTTTCTTCAGAAATGCATTTGTGGCAGCGAAATCTGATCTAAAAAGTATACATTTTCTTTAAATGGCATTGAACAAAAGGGAGAGAATAAGAAAAGAGAAGAAATAAATACCATGGAAGCGAAGACAGAAACACCGAAGATGAGGCAAGTGGTGTTGAACCAAGACTTGGAGGCGAGAATGCCATAGATATTCATGAGAGCAATGGGCCATTGGAAGATGAGCTCAAGCCAAACCAGGCCAACGAAGAAAAGGGGCTTCTCCATGATGAGGTAGTCCTGGTATTCATGGCTGTACCACGTCCTGAACTTGAGAAGGGCCTCTGGAAAGTAATTGGCAGGCAAGCATGTCTGAGCATCTATGAGTGGAACCACCATTGCTATTAGCACAAAGTATAGGAACAGAATTGCGTCTATCAGCTTTACGCAACAACCCATTTCCTTTAATTCCCTGATTTTATTGCAGGTTCCTCAGAGGTGGGACACAATAAGAATGAGTAAAAGACACAGAGACGGGGTGGCAGGAAAAACAGGATCTTGAAATTCTATAAATTCAATTACTCAAATTCTATAAAAATAGTCTCTCCTCTCTCTCTTTCGCTTTTAGTTTGATTCTTCGAAATAAAAAAATAAGCATTTTTTGTATATGTAGTTCTAAAAATAGTGGATCTCACTTTGGTCTCTCGTGCCAAAATAGCAGCATTTCACTGGCTGTCCAAGGGGGAGGTTAAGGTCAAGCAAAAAACTCACCGTACCGACGTAAAGAAGCCCTTCTGTAAAGATCTAAAGTTTCTCTTTTTTTTTAAAAAAAAAAATTTGGGTTATGTTTGTTCCTGACTTTTATTTTTTTGGGTGGCCGTTCTAAACTTGTAATCCTGCACGAAAAGTTTTAGATTTCGATACGTTAACAGTGTAATTCGCGTAATGTACTATGAGAAACCCATACCTACAAGACTGCTACAGCATTAGTTGAATTATTATACTCCCTCTTTGTAGTACAAATTACACTACAAAAGTATTTCTATAATTAGAACCGGAGGTAGTAGTTTTTTTTTTTTGGGTAAAAAGCATTAGTTGAATTATTTGTTACGATGCATGCACAACACGCGTACGATGAATAATGCTGTCCCTTTACTTTCATATTCAAAGATTTTCAATAATTTATCGAATATGTTTCATTGTACTGCTTGTGACATGTGTGACTAATGCAGGAAGGAACCCACCGATGCATGTAACTTTTTACGGTTCATGTGGGCCTTAATTTTAAATTTTAATCTCACTTTCTCACAATTTTACCATACAAAATATGAAACAAGTTTAACCTGGGTCGATCAACGATCGTCTGTATATGATTTAAAAAGATGAAGGGTGATAAGTGAGAGTGAGGAAAAGTGAAAGAGGCAAGGGAATAATTTCATAAGGATGGCAGAACACGAAAGAGGGTGTTCAAGTACAGGTATCTGGAAATCAATCGAGTGCAACATGGCGCACTGCATTCCACACACTCGTTTTCTTCAGGTACGGTGGGGTCTCATAGCCGAGAACGGTGCATCGTCGTGCAAGCCTAATTTAACAACCCGATTGCCCTCTTCAAGACATGATTCCAATGGGGCCCGGTTGAGTTTCGACAATATCACTCCAACATCGTCACTGTTCAAATGTTCAGAAATCAATGATGGGCTCTCCAACATTCAAGTTTCGTTCCACCGTCCATGGCAAGTCCAACAGTTTGGCTGTTATGAACTTAAAAATCTTATTCACATTTATGTTGTACGTAGCGCTTGAGAAGAACAACGTCGCATTGAGGGCCTTCGCATATGCTCTTGCCTGCTCATACACATCCATCACAAGTCACAACACAATTATATCAATTCTTTATAAGCATTCCACTTGAACTACATATGCACTGTTCGTCAATTCCCAGACAATTAGGCACGGCAATGAGTGGGGGTGGCCCACCCTGCCTCTAAGATCATTTACTCCTATCTTACAATTAATTAATTCAATCTATAAGCTAGGTGTGTGTGCCTAGCCACTAGAGGAAAACTAGACTGTAATATGAAGCAGTCGCAATTAAACATTTTATTCATGGAAAGTTGAATTCGAAATGGTTGGGGGCTCTTTTTGTTGCTTTTGAGACGCCGTCCCTATCTCTTTAACGAGTCTTTGTTGCAACGGACAACAACCTCATTTATATTAAATAGGGAATGTGTGAGATTGAAGAAACCAGAATGTTAGCTTCACTCTCAAGCATTGTTCCTCCTTATCCACGGACCTTGTTTCTTTTCAATTCACAACACAAACCAAATTGGTTAGGCTTTCAAGCGAGTCTTCTCTAATCTGATCAGTTTAATGCTGGGATCAGAATATCCCTTTACAACTCTTGGACGATGAAGTGATCAGAGGTGATTGTGGTTTTGAACAAGATAAATTTCTTTCTTATCTTTGATCGGCAGCTGGATTGTTATATATCACTCTTCTTTGTATTATAAAGTAAAAATTATGATAAAGAATATCATTAGAAGTATAAACTACTATCTAATTATATTTTAAATTGAATAACATAAATTTAATAATTTGTTAAAGATATTAAAAAAAAACAATTTAAGTACTTTTGTAGTAACAAAAAACTCAGTTTTCCATTGCTTCAATAAAAATAAATGTAAGGATGATGAAGTCGGGGGATGTTTACCTGACTGGCGATGGTCCACTGCAAATCCATGGGAAGCTGAATGAAATCATCAAATTTGGTTCCTACCAATACTGGAATTGCACTCTGCCAAATCACAAGCCATTTTATAATTCATATTCCAAATATTCTAATCACCTTCTTTTTTGGGGGTTCAAGCTTTAATTTTCTGTATTGGATTTGAATTTAGAACAGACATTAGTGTACGTTGAGACAAATCATTACCTGATTCCATTTCCTGGCTTCCTTATACCACCCCAGGACACTGAAACGTATTCCCATCGGAAAGAAAAAGAGTTATTACTTGGTTTACAGTTGTGGATAATTTAATTTTGTAGATAAGATTCTGATTAAATATGAGCCTAAATTGATGAAGAGCAACTTTTTTTGTTTTGGCTCTGAGATTATGAGTAACTTAAGAATGAACAAACCTGTTTAAGGTGCACCGACTGGTTAGATCAAACATGATCAGAATTGCAACAGAGTCCTTACAAGCCAAGGGAATCTGGTCTTGTGACTTTTCATCACCTGCAGATTAAAATATAAATGATTATTTAAGGGTTTATTTTTGTTCTAAATTATTTTTCCTTTCTTTTTCTTTTTAATTATCTTACCTGCTACTTCCCAGATACAATATGATATGCGGGCTCCTCCTACTACTAAAGTCTTGTCCATCTGGTTTAACCCTTCCCTGTGTTTCAATTTCTCTTCATTTTCATTCCCCACGTACTTTACCTTCAATCGATGGAAAAAAAAAACTAATAAAAACAATTGATCAGATAAAAATAAAATGAAAACGTTGATGCGATTGAAGACACAAACCAAGAAGCTGGTCTTTCCAATCTGGCAGTCACCCAGGAGGCTGATCTTCAAAGCCACCAAATCAGACTCCGAGTCAGGGGCATGGAACAGAGACGTTGGCGCCGCCTCCCCCAATTCACCAATATCTCCAGCGGCATAGGGAGGCGAAGACGGAGGCTCGGCTAGCGACGGTAGCGACAGCATGCGGTATCTGTTCCTTCCGTAACACGTGGGAAGTGGTGCAGAAGGCGGAGAACGCACGGGCGAACGACGGAGATACGGTGTTGAATCGTTCGGTGAATCCTTGACTTCATGATTTTCCGGCCGAACTGAGTCGTTGTTTCTGAATTAAGATTAAAATGATTGAACATCCATGGGATGGCCTCCCTCAAGCTGAAGCGAGCCTCTCGTCCATTTTCCTGGGCCATGAAGAATCAAATTTGGCTTCTGGATATGATTCTAATTTCCTTCAAACTTCGGGGTAGTTTCGGAATATCGTTCCCTCCATTAATAAATACATTCAATGAATTTATTACAATTACGAATTATAAATATAAATTGATTTGGATATCAACTGATTTCCGTTACAACGACTTTATGGGCTAATCACATTCAATATGAGACGACCACCGTTGACCGATAAACTCCAGGCATCACCATTCCAGGTTCGCAGGGGCATGTTGGGTATTTCAGTAGTGGTTTTGCTGATTATCAGTCAAATCCTTATTAATTAATTAAACGATAAATCCAAACATCCGGTTTACCTCATCTTGCTGTTTGTTTTGCGGATATTTTGACATTGACAGGTCAATTACTCTATCAATTGACACCTTTTTTATGGCTACCTGCAGATAAGCATTTCCTTTGGAGGAAATTCCTTCTCAAGAAAAAATATATATTAAAAAAGTCTGAGAGAAAATTTTGATATTATAAAAGTTTCATTAACAACTCTATCAATAGTGTATTAAGTATTAACAATTTCATCTCAGGTTTTAACAACTCTTTAAGACTTTTATGACATTAGAATTTTCTGTAGGTCCTTTTTTACATTTTCTTGACTCTTTGGGATTTTAAAAAGATTTTCCCTTCCCTTTTTCAACTAATCACACTTATCTTAAACCATGTAAATGTTCTCTGCAATTTTATCCACCCTCCAATCTATGCTGGCTAACTTAAGTTTAAAAATGAAGTAATTTTTCTATTAAAAAAAAATTAATCACACAAACTCAAAACTCATCACTTACTTTGACACTTCAAATCATCAACAATTTCTTACACACACACATACACACATATATATATATTCACAATATACACTCCTTTGATTTCAATTTTTTTTCCGAATAAAATTTTTGTTTCATCAAACAAATCCACACTCCACACACATAAGATATACTACTCGGTGTATAGTTCTAAATATAAGAGATAAACAAAGGATTTACTTGAACTTCAAATTTATAGTTTGTTCTTTAAAGTATCTTTTTTAGTGCATAAGAGAGAGTTACAATGCACGTAATTAAAAAAAATGATAGTTTACGAAAGTCAACACATTGTAGTAAATATTACAAATAATTAACAATTAACGTAATTAATTTTCTTATTAGTCATTAGTCATGCTCTTACGTAGAGTAGCCATGTAGTATCATATGTGCTCGTCATGTCTGTCTTAATCAGCACAATACCTTCATGTTAATCACTGAGAGGGTAAAATTCCTCGGAAGCTAAAGAGAATGAAGGAGTGGGAAGATGTGGTTTTATTTCCTTTCTGTAAGATGCAGATCACATAACAATAACAGGGGAGATATATATGAATGAGAGTGAATGAGTTTGGAATTGGGAAAAACTTAAACCAGAAAAGTGGAAAAATGACCGCGAGATCAAAATATATACTTGGTGTGCCAATTCCAGAGGAAGATAGCAGACAAAGACCAAACTTACTCAGAAAGGTGAAGCGGAGGTTTATTACTACTCTAATATTAAGCTTTGGGAGCGTGGACGTTTATTACTCTTTTTTCTGACACGCTCTTTGATTACAGCTTCTTTTTCATCAACAAAATTCATCAGGTCCTTGAAGCTAGGAGTGCGACATGGGCGTTTAGGCTTGGGGATGCGCGGTGGCTGAATTTCGTGGTCGATCTCTTCACCCATGTCCGGCTCGAATTTTGCGAACTGCCAACACACCCTTATGCAGAAGGCAATCAAAGCAAGCAGACACGCCACCCCACTTATGAGGAACAACCCCCAGAAGCTACTCAGTGATAGCTGGTTTGATTCTTCATCATCGTTTTGTCTTGCTGAACATTCTTCCTTTAACAACCATTTGTCATGAATCTTCTGCAGGTCACCATTCTCTGATAGTTGCAGAATTGCCGTTGACATGTCCACCGCCAGTGGAGAGTCCCTCTGAAATGCCTGTCACCAAACAAACAAACATATATATATATATATATAGACATCAATCAAAGACATGGTAGTTAATATTCAAACAGACAAGATACTTAGTTACTTACAAATCCCCATCCACTTTTGTGAATTCTTGGCCTACGGTTCTGAACTGACAATTGGTGCTGGACATCAGGAGCTCAATATAAGGAAGCTCATCCACAACGGCTACCACACCTCCATTTCTGGGTCCACGTGTCAGGGCATCAATATAGTCCTGCATATTTTTCAACATGACTACTCTTGATTCGGCTATGTTGAGCTCATCTATGAGATACTTTCGGGCAAATGACCCGTCTTGAACTCCGATTGGTTGAGTGCTTGAGATGAGACTGTCAATGCCTTCAATTTGTGATGAAAGTTGCTGCACCGTGAGTATGGATGTCAAGCTAGCTGTGTAGCTTGAATTGATAATTAACACCACAAATAGCCAAATGATCAGCACCAATCTCCCTAGACTACTCACTGTGTTCTCTCCTACATATGCCGCCCCAAAGTATTACTAATTTAGAAATTTTGCAGTATACGAAATAAGGATGCTTTCAGTTTCAGACAAGAATTACACAGGGGCATGACTAAAATTTGTACAAGATGCTTACTGTGTGAGAAGAACATTGTTGAGAAGCTAAACCTGCAAAAGATGCACTAATTTCTGTAAGAAGAAGAAATGAAGCTAAATATGCAGAGACTCCAGGTGGTCAAACAAAAGTATAGTACTCTGAATTTGAAAATATGCAGAGACACCAAGTATAATCATAAGAAACCATATGTTCACTTGGAGTTCTTCACCAAGCATACATTGAACGAATTGTTGCCTTAGGGCTTAAGAATCAACAACGGAATGACACAACAAGAAACATAAGCTGTCACATCATCATTACTATCTTACAAATTGTTAAAACATACTAACCAAAAAATTGTCATAAGTTGTTTCCTGGGTCGTCCTCGGAACTCATGATTGTGCCGATGTTCAAGAATCCAAACGACAGCTCCCACGAAAAGAAAAAAAGCACCAGTGACAAACCACATTTCTGCAGTAAATGGCTTAAGGAAAGACCAGGGGCTTGACTTTATCTCTTTAACAGGAACAACTACAACCAGCCCTGAGGTCATGAAAGGTTGAGTGAAATCCACAATCCTTGTCCTGTTTGTGACAATAGTAACATCCCCAACAGCAGCATCATAATTCTAAACAAGAACAGGACAAAAAGTATTAGCGCAGAGGAAAGTTAGAGGACAACTAATTGAGGTTTGCAAGTTAGAATCAGAAACTCACATTTTGTGCGACCTGATTCACAAGCTCATCATAGTTAGGATTTCTATCACCGTGTCCATATAGTATATACTTCCTGGGGACAGGATAAGGCATTAAATTTAACGCTGCTTCAAAGACATCGATGCAAAAACCATTTACCCCAGGAGGGTCCTTGTCTTTGCCAACAAACTCCTTAAAGCTTACTCGATTTGGCACTGCAATTCTCAGTGGCCTTCCATTATTGGGGAATACCCATCCTCTGGGTGTAATTGAAGTCAGTCCTGGCCATATGACATTGGACAGATGCTTATTGCCAGTAGACTTGTTAGGCGGTTTTGAGTACAAGACTTCAGGAACTACATCTGAAAGACCAGAGTGATTAGACCAGTAACCAATAATACGAGGTCCAGATGCACCAATGTTTACAATATCATATGCTTGTCGAATCAAATTCTTGTCCTTGTCAAACTGAATCTGACCGCTAACACCAGTGAAATTCATTCCCAGGGTTGTCTGGAGAAACTTGGGGCCATCATTGAAAACTCGAAGCGACGATAAATGCAACATACTTCGATTAGTTTCATTCAAGTTAGGGTCATTGGAGAAAGAAATGGTTCCACCATGATTGAGAAATTCATGCAAAGCGCGGGCAGCTAGCATGATAGAATCATAAGCATACAAAGCATAAGAATTGAAGCCTGAAGTTTTAGTGTTGTTCAATTTCTTCAACCTAGAGAGAAGATTATTTTTCCTATCAGTATAAGGAGTGTGATGACGAAATGCAAGAACACCTTGTAAAAGATTCAAGGTGTCAAGGCTAGCTGGTGCTTGTGAATCAAGCACTGAAGGAAGCCAATCAGTTGCAATCCAAACATAGCCATTGGTCATCATCCCAAGCTTTCTGGCCAGAGAGAAAATTGCCAGACCTGAATCAGGATTCACATGCAGAACATAGACCCGTGATTCCATTAAATTCACTCCATTTAATAGGTCATTTATGGCAGTTCTGGAAGCATCTGGAGGGAACGCGGCCTTGTAGGAGATCCTGGCACGTTTCTGTGCAAGCGCATCGCCCAGTACAGAAATTCCATTTCTTCCATTATCATCATCCACAAAAATTGCTATTACCTCGCTCCATCCATAGTAACGAATCAAGTCTGCAACTGCATACATCTGGAAGTGATCATTTTGCGTAGTGCGGACGAAATAAGGGTACTGCAGAGAAGAAAGAGTAGGATCTGTTGCCCCAAATGAGAGAAGAGGTAAATGAAGCTCATTAACAACATGAGAGATCACATGACCTATCCCAGAGGACTGTGGACCGATCACGGCAACCACATCATTCTCCATTAGCTGCAAAGCTACATCATCAGAAAAAACATTTAAGCTTACTATTCAAGAATAAGAATTTCCTCAAAATGCAAGTTTCTGCTCACTAATTGATAAATGGTAATTCTGAGTGTTATAATTTATATTGCAGTATAACAGAATATGATCTAACAAGAATGAAGCAGAAAACTTTAAAAACAATAACTCAGCGAGAAGAAACTGAGCTTGTAGTGATTTTTTATTTATTTATAAAAAAAGTACCTTCTACCATTCCAAGAAATCCACTGCAGTTGGTATCATGTAAAATAATTTCCAGCTTTATACCGCTGAGAATGCTTGCATCAGAATTAACGTCAGCAGCAGCAGCCAAAATTGCAGGTTTAGCAGATCGTCCAATGACCGAATCAAACGTAAACAGGGCTCCAATTCTCACAACATTTGTTTTTGAAGAAACTGTACTGTTTGTCATGGTACTATTTCCTGTCCTACCCACAGCTTCTGTGGGAATCCATAACCAGAAAAACAGGAGGAATAGCGTTGGAGTCACAGCCATTTAGTGTTCCAGTTCTTCAGTTCAATCGGAGACAACTAAGAAACCTATTGAACATCAACCATTTCAGTAACACGGAGACAACAATTAGATGAAGTAAAATACAGGAGGGTTCTGTTTCATCATCAAGAAAACAGTTATTAAATGTAGAATTGAGACTCAAAACAAGACTCAGCATTCCACAAGAAAACAGTTTGAATTCTTAAATTCGGTACCCTGCAATTCAAATGAACAATCATCTATTAAATGCTCATCAGTGTAATGAAGAGAAAACATTGAACATATAAATATGTCAGACAATACCCACACGCCTCATTTATTTCTAAAATAGGAAACAACGTATGCTGTAATAGAGACCTGGAGAAGAGGTTAAGCAGAGGAAAGTATATAATGTTGAAATCTTCCAAATAAAGATGAAAGCCCACTAAATGCACGTGATTGAAAGATTCGACCAATCCAAAGGAGTGGATAAAAAAGAGGAAGTTACAGTGTTGAAAGCTCAAGGAAAGAATCATTCACTTGCTCTCAAGCACTCTCCCAACTCCCATTTACAGAACAGCTTCATGGTGAATGGACAACTGCATTTGCTTACCTTTAGACATGGTAAATGAAAAATTACAATATTGTACGCCATGAACTAAACGTGAAGCAGAACACTGTCTGGTATTTTTTTTTTCTTTTATGCATTTTCCATGATTTGCAGAGTTCATTCAGAAACAAGTTACTTTACTTTGAGATTATGAAGATGATTGCTTCTTACTTTAGTTTTCCTTTATCTTTAAAGTCACGTTTATTGGTACGAACTAGTTAAGACTTACGGGGCCATAAGTTTTATGTATATTTGAATCCTATTTCTGATACGTGTGACGCTGGAATCAGCTACATATATATAGTCATATATTTTAGAGTCTCAATTGATGTATAGAAAACTATTTTTGATTTGATTGGGTTAAGAAAACATTGTTAACATGAGGGTGAAATTACAACAAATATGAAGGAATATTATAAACGTCGTTGTAATGGGATTTCAGTTGTCACTGACTAATGTAATGTTCTCCATCTTATTTTGTGCAGGGTAAGAATATGTAAGGAAGAGAAAATTGAGGAGAAGTCCCACTAAAAAATTTTATTGATGAGAAGGCACGGATGAATATTTAGATCATTCTCAACAATAAACTTTTTAATATGGGACTTTTTCTCAATTTGCCTCGTCTGATGTGGTATTTTCCCAACAATATTTATCTAAGATATTGATTGGGCAGTTTCGATAGATTTTTCTCAGAACATAAGTATCTTACGAGACTTGGATGCTTGGCTTTGACAGGAATCATGGAATCTTTTGTAGGCTTTGTCTATAGCTTAGGCAGTCTCGTGAATAAGAAGAGGCAGGATTGTCATCCTTATTTATAGAACCAACATATTTTTATTCTTTAATATTTGAATTCATGTATAATAATTGGTCCCATGTCGCTTTCTCAATCAATGTTGAAGTCTTGACGCTCATATTCATATATCCTGGAAACATAAAATAAAATGAGCAGCATTTTGAAGCCACAAGTTCTCAGAAAAAATCACAAGGGGCATCTTGCGAAGCTTGACTCCAACTCTAACCAAATTGCTTGGGAGTGAGGGCATCTTTCATCTTTTTTGAATCTTTGTTCTATGTTTTCTTTTCTTGTCCAGTGTCTTACAATCAACACATATATACTCGTTGTCTTAAATATAAGACAGAGTTGACTTTTTTTAGAGATTAAGAGAACTAAATAAGTTGTTTAATCATATCATATGTTGTGTATCCCTAAATTATATATCAGTTTATAAGTTTGACAATATAATTTGGAGGAAAATGATAGATATAAATATTTTGAAATAATTTAATTAACTTTCTTAATATAAAAAAAGAAAAAGAAAAAGAAAAGTTAACTCTATATCTCATTCAATGTCACTCACTAGCCTTTCAACTCGGGAATAAAGGCTGCTCCATTTGTTTAATGCATTGTTAATCACTTGTCGCTTTCTATATCAATCTCAACTTACACCGCCATTTTCTGTTATTAATTAATCAGATTACTCATATTTTAATCACTCTATCATTCTAACTTCTTGCCTCAAAAAGGGACCTGCTTAAATTTTTAATTTATGGCCATCTGTCTTCTTGGCCCATCATTTCATTCACTTTAACACTTCAATAAAAATATTCTTAATACATCTTAACAATAAGAAATAATATATTTTGTCATAACTCAACCCCCTATTAGATTTTTCAAAGAAAATTTGAACTCGCAAGCTACAAGGCCACAACTTTTTAACTATAAGCAATGATATATTAATGGGTTTATTCGTCCTCATTAATATGAATATTGACAGAAAACAGTGAACAAGTAATATTAAATATACTTTAAAAGAATCTTGGAATGGACAATTCAGTTGAGTGGAAAGTAGTAAGTTAAAATATTAATATAGTTAGGTGGGAATGGGTGGACCAAAGTTTTGTGGTAAAGGAGAAATGCGGATTGGCTTGTCCCATGCAGCGAACGTGATTCACGTTGACGGTTGAAGCAAAACGCTGGGGACCAAAACACAAACACTTGCACAAGTCAATCTCTTTAACATATGTTTATCCTTTCAACCCATTCCCATTTTTCATCTAACATACAGTTACATCATTAACAGTTACCAAGATAAATCTATAAGGATTATACAGTTACATGTCCTATTACTATATATACACAGGCCATAACACGTTCAAAGCAACTCAATCATAATCAGGTGGGCTGCTGTTCTGGATTCTCACAGTGAGTGAACATTTTCTTGATGGCTTCTTCCTTCTTATCAATGAAATTAAAAAAGCTATAGATAACGTGGGAACATTTACCACTAGATGCCTCACGGGATCCAGAAGGAATATCTTTTGCCTTTGCTTGTATCTCATGTATTGGCAAATTGTTCGCAGCAGAAACACCAGGAAAGAAGCGAGAGTGACAACACCACATGTGAGGTATAGACCCCAGAAGCTTGTCAAGTGAAGTCGGTTAGGCTCTGAGTCGCTTTTTCTTTCTTCAGGACATCCCATCTTACAGAACCACCGCTCTCGTATCCTCCGAAGCTCTCCGTCCTCACTGAGTTTCAGTATTGCTGTAGACATATCAAAAGCCAGAGGAGACTCTCTTTGAAATGCCTGATATATAAATGTGTCAGCAAAATCCAAGAAAATTTGCAAACATGTTTCATCATGTCCATTGTCAAAAACTGAAGGACAAAAGTGAAGTTCTGGATTTTATTAACAGAAATAACTCTACTTACAAATCCCCAACTGCTTTTGCTAAATTGTTGTCCAATAATGCCAAAATCAGTTTGTGTTGACAGAAATAACTCTATGTATGGAAGCTCATCAACGATAGCTGCCACCCCTCCACGAGAAGGCCCTAGCTGCAGAGCTCTTGCATATTCCTCAGGGTTACCCAGAGCAACAAGTCTTGATTTTGGTACATTAAAGTTCTGTCTCAGATAGTTGAAAGCAAATGACCCTACTTGGTAACCTATAGGCCAGTTAGTCGCAATCAAGCTATCAATGCCGGTGATGGGTGATGAAAGCTGCTCCACTGTAAGAATTGAAGTCAGGTTTGCTGTATAGCTAGCCGTGATCACCATCAGCAGAAAAAGCCAAACTATCATCACCATTCGACTCAGTGTGCTTACTGTGTTTTCCTCTGAATAAACAAGAAGGGTGAAGTTTTTGTCAGGTTGAAGAAAATGCTAGAACCCAGAAATCCTATGATTTCACCACTATGTAGTCTAGAAAAATTTCATAACCATTCTGCTTTCCTTTGTCACTTTCACAATGTAGCTATATATATGTCATTGATCAGAGAAATGAACTTCAAAGACAGTAAACTACATGAGAACTACCAGACTTAAAAGCAAAAGCATACTTACGATTTGTCTTAAACAGAGTTGAGAAGCTGAACCTGAAAAACAATATATTGACAGCATAGGGTTAGAATCTACAGCACTAGATAAATATTGGGTCATCTCCAACAATATCAATTTTTACAATGAACTCTACAAAGTAATTAAATAATTAATCTTCCAGTGAGAATTGAAAACTTATAATAGCAGTTCATTAGACAAATTTTTTATGAAAAAATTGCTTTGCTTTACTATTATGACTTACATACACATCGTCACAATTTGCCTCTTAGGAGGACCGCGGAAATCGTCATTGATTCGGTGCTCAAGAATCCATATAACTACCCCAATCACTATAAATGAAGCTGCAGTGACACACCACAGATCTGGCGTAAACGGTTTGAGAAAACCCAAGCACTTGATTTTGAATACTTGATTGGAGCCACTATAACAAGACCAGTTGATGCGAAAGGCTGAGAAAAATCCGCAACACGTGTACGGTTTGTCACAATTGTTATGTCTCCAACAACCGCATCAAATACCTGAAACAGACATTTTATGATAAGCAGACTCAAAAACACCCAACATTCTAATGGCCAAGTATTGAGAATAATCAGCTAATTATAAGCTACAGCATTGCAAACAGAAAACATATGGGGACAATGTTGCAAGCAACTTCATTTTCCCCCCCTTTAATGTCTCCTTCTCCCCTCACACTTTACCCCACCCATATGCCTTCACCGTTTCTCTACCACCCAATCTCCTGCATGTGGGAAAAGGCCATCTGGTCTTTTTCCACCATCAAGCACTAAAGTTCTTCAGACAAAGTCTGTCCGATATATAACTCATCAAAGCATCACTTTCATGAAATAGCAAACAGATTAATAAACTCGAGACTTACTAAATTATAGAATTTCTTACATTGTCAGCAACCATATTCACAAGCGCATCATAATTGGGATTTGACTGACCATTCCCGAAAGGCATAAATACATAAGGAACATCATATGGTACAAACTCCAGTGCTTTCTTGAAAATATCGATGCAGTACCCTTGAATCTGATGACTACCAGGAAGCTCAGTGACAAACTCAACAAAACTTGCTCTCTTGGGAACTCCAATTCTCAGTGGCCTTGCATGATCAGCAATCACCCAACCACGTGGTCTTCCTGTCATTCCACCTGGCCAAGTGATCTTGTTAAGCTTCTGATCTTGGGGAACCCTGCCATGTCCTTTCTTCTTAAGAGTTTCAGGTGGTGCCACTGAAAGTCCAGAATCATTAGACCAATATCCAACCCTCGTAATTTCGGTCTGGTAGATATTGATAATTTCATAGCCACTACTAACAATATTCCTGTCTGGACTAAACTGAAAGCGACCACTCACACCAGTATAATTTGATTGCAATAATATGTTGATCAGATCAGATCCACCTGTGAAGAGTTTGAGCTTGTCAAGCAGCATATCAGCTGCTTCTATATTCAATAGCCCCGAGTTATTATTGACTGAGAATGTAATATTCTTGTGTATTTCAATAAACTTGTCAATTGAATGCGCAACAGTCCAAATTGTATCGTACGCAAAAAATCCATAATGGTTTAACCCAATGCTTGCTGTGCTTTCATTCTGCATTTTTGTCCACTGAGAAACAAAAGATCTTTTCTGGGGAGAATCAGGAATGTGAGGACGAAGTGCAACCACCCCTTGCACAACACTGAGAGAGGAATGATTCTGTGGGGTGAACGAGTCTAGAGTAGCAGAGAGGGAATCAGTGGCAAGCCAGACAAATTCACTAGACATCATCTTCAGTTTGTAGGCTATGCTGAAAATCCTTAATCTAGGATCTGGGTTGACGTGAACAACATACACACGAGGACCAAACACTTTGGAGTGATTGAGTAAGTTAGTGATTTCATTCAGATCAAACTTAATGCTAATAGGCAACTTATGAGGCATCCTTATCCTCCTTTTTTCAAGTTCATCATCCAGAGAAGATATTCCATTTCTCCCATAATCATCATCCAAGTAGACGGAAATGACCTCTTTCCATCCATAGAATTCAATTAAATCAGCCACTGCAGCCATTTGCTCAGAATCACTTGGTATAGAACGAAAAAAGAAAGGAAACTGGAGGGAAGACAGGGTTGGATCAGTGGCAGCATAGGAAACTTGAGGTACTTGAAGTCCATCAGTAATTTGAGAAATCGCGTGAGCGATGGAAGATGATTGTGGACCAATTATGGCCGCAACCCCCTGCTCAAGTGCACGGAACGCTGCGTATAGAAATGGCTCAGTTCAGATAAGCGTTAACTACAAGAACTCTGAGTTAGATTGGACAACTTAGATATCCAGTAGGCAATACTATAAAATGAAGTTTGGTTAGTAAAAAGTGCGACATACTAGAATTTTGACGAGAATCGTCACCTGATTAGGTGATAAGTCGCTGCAAGTAATTAAAATTTAAAGTAGACAAAGATGAAGGTATTAAAAAATTTGCTGCAGCTTACCGTACGAGAAAATTTTGATATTTGCTGAGAACCTAACCTTTTCCCCAGTTTATCTTGCAACTCTAGCGAATGAATGAGGAATAATACCAGAGATAACCGAAAAGAACTTTCATTAAATCAATTAAAAGTTGCACCCTTTAATTTTCTGAAATTTTTACTCAGCGATGAAATATCACACATGTTTCAATTATAAAGTTTGGGCAAGGATAATTGTCTATACCTCCAATCGATCCCAGGAAGACGTTGCAACTGGCATCCTCCATTATCAAGTTCAGTTTCGTCCCATTAAGAACTTGAGGGTCTGCATTGACGTCGTCGACGGCCATTTTCACCGCCACCTTTGCAACTTTACCTATGACCGAATCAAATGTGAAAACCGCACCAATATTCACAGACGCTGGCCTTTGGCAACGAGCAAGACCACAAAGTATCATCCAAATCCAAATTATTCGAGTCACAGCCATAAAGTCCTTCATTTTAC
This sequence comes from Acacia pycnantha, assembly GCA_025563575.1. Lineage (NCBI taxonomy): Eukaryota > Viridiplantae > Streptophyta > Magnoliopsida > Fabales > Fabaceae > Acacia > Acacia pycnantha. Next base: position 5,327 of record JAMWYP010000332.1, on the reverse strand, counting down.
ACCAACTTCAATTCACCCGCCGATCGACCACCATAAAGAACCAAGTTATTCTTACGCCGTATAATGAGAAGTTGGACAAGAATTGCTGTTTTTGTCCTCACCCGCATGAGCAAAACCAGAACTCGTGCCCTGGCAGCTAATACATAATTAAAGAAGCCCAACAGCTTCCAACCTACACTTCATTAAGTGTTGGAAGCTAACATAATATTTGTCTCACAAGAGGTTGCCGAGACAAAAACAGGGCCAAGACTTCAAGAACTATAGGCTATAGCATATGCTTGGGAAGAAGCGTAAGATACAGGGATGATGTGACGCCTACGAATGAAATACATTTGAAAAAGAAATATGCCCACAATGAGAAATTAAGAATCATATGGTGCCTGTGGTGGTTATGATTTGGAAAGTAACAGAGGGTCGATGACCCGCAGCCCCCCGGTCAACAGAGTTGGGTCCTTTCAGGGGAAAAGGAAGGAAGCAGAGAACAAATACCGTTTCCCAGTACCCGACCCGCAATCCGTATTTCTCAAGCTGGGAAGTTCAGTGAAGAAGGCTGAGCGCAGAGGATTGAGGAAACTTAAGGCGGAAGAGCTTTTATCAGCATTTAAAATACTTTATTTTTTATAATAAACCTTTTCTTTATTTTAAAAATGGCATATTTTTCTAATATACTGTAACAGATTTTGAAAATTAGCCCCGTGTTGCATCCTCCAACGTATGAAACAAAGGACGATTAGTGGTTGATAATTAAAGTGTATTTCTGACCATCCGGGTCCTGATGTTGGCAGGTTGGGGCAGAGAAACTTTGCCAAGTCATCATTTTCCGGGTACACATGGCGTGGAACCAAGTTGGCTGGTTTAAAACCGTGATTCCACTTTAGATTCCGACATTTTTTTTTTTACTCAAAAGATTCCGACAATTACCTTAAACAATATCTCTAATCTCTAAATTAATTAATACAACAATATCAAGGAGGAGAAGGGGAAGACGAAGTTCTCACTTTGGGGTGTGCATGTTTTAAGGGGAGGGGAAGAAAAAAAAAAAGAGGAGAAAATGGGATTCCTAATTTAATGTAGTGGGACCCACAAAATTTTTCTCCCCACTAAATTTTATCCCAGTCAAGATGTCTGATGTCAAGGTATTCAATATTTTTGTTGAGTAAAAGGGGCTCATTCAATATTTTAAGTGCATGGGTGTCTAGTCTACTCTCTCCCAAGCTCCAATGCGTGGACTCGTCTGCACGTGGCCCACCGCCATTAAAGAAGTAGTTGTGTTCTTTCTACTTGCATTCTTATGTCTTATTTATTCCCTTCCTTTTTAAAAAAAAGTTTAGATCCGTCAGGCACTGAATTTCACACACAAAAATTCTTTATAAACTTAATAATCGGGTGGAAGAGTATATTTAATTATTTATCTCTACACAAAATTTTATATAAGATTAATACTTTTTATCTTTACTAATTTTATTTTAATAAAAATAATGTGCTTAAATATGCAGGAACTACTTTAATCTTTATATACATGTTTTTATATGATCATAACGAACGAATATATAAATATTTAATAGTATAATAATATATTTATGTAAAAAATGAAATTGATGGGATACATCTGCGCTGCAGATATTTCTAATGGGTTGATGACGTTGATGTGGATGGGCAGAAGGGACGGCACCCAGAAAGGGTAGGTCCCATATTTGAATTTTGAAGGAACTTGGTACAGGAGCTTTATTGATTTGGCAATGAGTCTGTTTGATCTTGCAAGGAAAGGAAACGGTAGTTTATTTTTTATCTGTCTTTTGTAGAAGTCTATTAAAAAAAAAAGTTAGATTATAAATCTGATTTATGTTTAGATTGATGGTGGGAGAAGTGAATTTTTTCCAAACTAAAAACTGTTTGGATTATTATTTAAAAAATGAGTTGAGATGGAAAATGACTGAAAAAAACATGAATATTGTTGAATACTATATTTATATTTATTGTATTTATTGTGATAATTGAAGAAAAAATTTTAATTTTAATTTAAAAAATATGATAGAAATTGTTAAAAAAAAGAAAAGAATTAAATTTTTTTTTTAAAAAAAGTTACTTGTGGTAGGCCCATGGACAATTTGTTAAACTTGACTAGTGCAAACACCTGATGTATATATATACACCATAAAAAACAAAAATGGCGGGGTCTACCCGAGAATTATACAACACACTGCTGCTACCGCTCACCTCTCCAACTTTTTCTTTAATGGGCGTTTTTATCAGAAGCCTAATGGTGAAAAAAACCATCCCAAACACTTCTATGTGGACTTTTTCTTAACTGTCAACATCACTGGAACGTCACTGAGGAGAAGGACAGTTCCGCCCATGTGAGGCCGGCCAACCACAGGTGTTAGCGGTGCGCTGTGAGGGGGACAAACCAGGTCCTTACCTATTCTTTTCTTTAAAGAAAAAACGCATTACCTGACCATTTTTTTTGGGCTCTTTTTTCCCTCAACAACAACTCGTAAACACCTTTTTTTTTTTTTAACTGTCAACATCACTGGAACGCCACTGAGCTTTTCTTTCAAAAAGCTGTCTTATGCTCAATGGTAACAAGAATGGTGGCATTAGATGAGGATGATCTTTTGGCTCTTCTTTTCCCTCAACAACAACTCGTAATCCAATTATCTTTATAAAGAATTCAACTTTTGTCCCCATTGACGGGAATGGACCAAAGGTTTTGGGCTATCCCAGGCCCATGAATGTCGGATACCCCACTTCTATAGCTCTCATTTGTCTTGCAAGGAGATGAGTCCGTTTTGCTTCTGTTTTTTTTTTTTTAAAAAAAAACGGTCACCGAAATAGGAATATGAGCTCGGGACATTTTTATCCATATACTTGCAAAATCGGCAGAGCGATTAATTTTTAAGCAAAATCCATTTAATAAAGCCGTAGAAATTAGGGGGAAAAAAGTCAAAAACAGAATAAAGAATGAGTGAGAATGTTGTAGAAGTTCACGTTGTCATTAAAGGCATCACTCAATCATAGTCAAAACAAAAAATGGGATGGAGTGCACAATTAAAGATGTCAAGAAGTCCATCTCAAATGGACAAACACAAATCATTTCCGTATTTCAATCCCTTTGAAGTGGCTCCTTCTGGTCTTCCCACTTGTTCAGCCTCTTCACCGCTTCTTCAACCTGCAATCACCAAAATCAGATCACAAAGTGACCCTCACTGCCTCATCAAAGCATCCATTGATTCCATTCTTTTACCTCTTTATTCCAGTCGGTCCTAACTGTGATCCACACTAGAATGATTGTTTGCGTAACCGTGCCTCCCATCATTCCCACCCATATTCCTGTTCACACGCCCCACTTTCAGTCAGCACAAAGGCAGATAATTAACTTCATAGAATTTTTAGTTTCTGGCATATACATACATCTACTAGAAGCAAAACCCAACATACATACCTTAGCTCCAAGTTTGAGGACGAAACCCATGACGCAACCTAATGGTATGCCAATTCCATAATAACAGCCCACGTTTACATATGCAACGAAAGTTTGCCATCCGCAGCCAACAGCCACACCTTCATACGTTGCACGGCCACATTATATTTTCCATTTGCATTAGTTTCTAAACAGAGTATGGGAGTACTCTTGCTTTGCACGCAAGAGAGAACAGAAAAGAAGACTGATGATGCGTGACTGATGAAGAAGTAATGTAGAGAATCAAAGGGAAGGAAATTACCAGATAGAACAGGCTGAATGCCATTGACGACGATGGAAAGCGCAAGGAGGGGACAAAGATCTGAGACGGCGGCGGCAACCACTTCACCTTCTGTGAAGGCATAGCTGATCACATCGCGTAAAATAAGCACACCCACAGCCACAATAACGGATATGATGAAAGATAAGACCGTCACCACCACCACAGAGAACGCCGCTGATTTTGGGTTTCTTGCTCCCAGCTCGTTGCTCACTCTCACACTGCATCATTCTCACCCCAATATTATACTCACTCATTATCATCACCATCAATCTTGCCGAATGATCGAGAGGGACATTTCCTAGGATTTTGTTAACTTTTTAAAACACAAAACATACCTTGCAGCTGCATTGAATCCAACCGATATCATGAACACCCATCCAGATACTGTGGTGCTGCATTTAGTAAACCCAAAGCAAACGAATTATAAATTGCAAGTTGTCAGGTGCGTTGACATGTTAATCCATGGGGACACAAAAAAAAAAAAAAAAGGGATCATTTTGTGGCACCCCCACGGAAAGGGCATTAATTTAGACTGTCTTTGACATGAATTTTGCGACCTGAAAGAATTATCTAGACTTTCGGACTTAATGGGATACGTGTCTTTGGGCTGGGAGAAATAATGACAGTAACAAGTACAACAAAGAGCTTAATTTAGCATTTGGGTCCGCTGAACAGTACAGGTCAACAAAGAAGATAATGTACGAACATTGTAGAAATGATCGGAAATGTGTGCTCAAAATAACGAAACGCAAGCTATCAATTAAATGATTCTTTGATTAGCGTAAAAGTTAACTATTCAATATGATTTATAGTGTACTAACTAAGTATATTTGAGAGGAGTTTTATTGACAAACGTAATTATACTTTTAAAACTCGTAAGCAATTGAAGGCGGTAGCACTAAATTTTGGATCTTTCTCGACCTTCAATCGGAAAGTGGTTATATAAAATAAAAAAAGGAATATAAATTATAAGATGAAAAAATCACTTCTTTCAATCTTTAATATATAAAAAACATATTTAGGGAGGTGATCGTAATTCTAAATATAAGATCTTTTATATTTTTGTTAATATTTTTCTAATTCAACCTTACTGATATTCCCCCAATAATAATATTAAAGGAAAGAAGGAATTAAAGATATGACAGAGTATGTTAAAAAATACATATTATTTTAACTAATTTAAAAAACTTCCTTAATTAATATAATAATTAAGTAAATTTGTCTTAGGAAGGAGTAACTAATATGTGTGCGTGGCTCTGACAGATAAAACCTCACATTAAGATACTAAAATAATAATCATTCCAAAATCTGACATTCACTATAAAGGCTCACCAGACAGCAAGGGAATCGAGGGCAATTTCAGGATCAGGAAGCAAACCCGCCAGCAAAACAAGAATCTGGAAGTACCAAGTCTCCAGGCATAGCATCACCGCGGACGCCGCCGATAACTTGAAGAACTCCGGCAACCCCGAAAACGCCTGAATTGAGAACCCTTGCCACGTGTACCTACACTTCTCACTCTTCACTATGTACACGAACTGTGCAATCACAATAATCCACCACGACAAGCTCAACGTCAAGGAC